>CAIGQV010016734.1:12590426-12598145 GCA_903798115.1 Danio jaintianensis
ATTATTATTATTATTATTAATAATATTATTAGAGGGAAAATAGAAAAGAGTGGAAAATAGTATTTTGTTCAACTAAAATACATATAAATTTACCCTGTTATTTAAGACAAAAGCTAGAAATAATAATTACCAATGAATAAATGAATTTTGGATTGAAAGCTAATTAAAAAAAGCTAAAATATTTGCTCAAACGAACCCTGGTTCACATGAGGAGGAAATAATGTTTTTATGTGACCACAGAATGTTTTCTGTAAGGCAATGCAAAGTCCTTAGCAAAACCCTCAAGATATTTATTTGCAAAAAATATATGTATTTTTGCATTGCATAAAAGAACAGAAAAAACTCATTTAAATACAGGCTTAATGGCTGTAACATAAGGAGTCGGGTGACAACAGAGGTGAGGGTCCAAACGCATTTTATTAATAGCTTAGTCAGGCAGGCAATGGTCAAACAGGAACAAACAGATACATGAGGGTAATCCAAAATCGTAGTCGTGGTCACAGGCGAAGGGTCGGTGCAGGAGGCAAACAGCATAAACAATAACAGGGATTAAAAATCACAGAAGAACAAGGCAAGGAAAACGCGTAGAAATGTTACAGGAAACAAGACTCAGTGCGTGTATGTGTGTGTGCGTGTACGCGTGTTTGAGAGGTGAATATATAGTCCAGGTAATCAGTCCATGATGAGTTACCAGCTGTGTGTGTGTAATCAGGGGTGGTCCAGAACTGGTGTGTGTGTAAGGTGCCTGATGGGAGTTGTAGTTCATATAGTGGCAGAATTGTAGTCCGGGTGATAATGCATGTTTTCCAGTGATCTGCAAAACCTAGATCGCTGGTGATCATGACAATGGCATACATTTATGCAAGTTAATTATAATTTATCACATTACACAAAATTAATATTTAATTGAACCCAATAAGATTTGTCTAATTGTGTTGTGGTGCTAAAAAACAATAAAATAAATGAATTAAAATAAAGTTGTAGTTATAATAATAGTTCTAAATCCAAGAGATGAAGCTTTGCCTCCTAATATTAGAAGTTCTCTCAAACTTTTTTACCCTTCTGTGGCATAAATTTAGATATTGCTGGCCCGTGTTTAGTGCACAGCATCAATGTCCAAAATGGACAGATTGTAGACAGGAGGCTTAACATCATATGCTTGTGTAGCTCTGAGTTGCCCACTCTCTCCACAGAGAGCATTGGAGTTATTTTAATAGTTCTGTGAGACCTGACGACAGGTTAATTTGCCTTTCAGAATGCAGTCTTTGCCCCCGCTGGCTTCCTCTGAGGCTTCCTCTATGTGGTGACAGCTTACTCATTGATCCAGAATGATCATGACTACGGCACATATCATATTTCATTGTAAGAAATGACAGCAGAAAGTGCAGGTCCCGCTGTGGCAACTGATATTTCGGTCCGACTGTAGAAAGTGCATCATATGTACAGTTGAAGTCTGAATTATTAGCCCTCCTGAATTATTAGCCCCCCATATTATTTTTTCCCCAATTTCTGTTTAATGGAAGGAAGATTTTTCTCAACACATTTATAAACATAATAGATTTAATAACTCATTTCTAATATCTGATTTATTTTATCTTTGCCATGATGACAGTACATAATATTTTACTAGATATTTTTCAAGATACTAGTATTCAGCTTAAAGTGCAATTTAAAGACTTAACTAGGTTAATTAGGTTAACTAGGCAAGTTAGGGTAATTAGGCAAATCATTGTATAATGATGGTTTGTTCTGTAGACAACTGAAAAAAATGCTTAAGAGGGGTAATAATGTTGACCTTATAATGTTGTTTAAAAAAATTAAAGCTGCTTTTATTCTAGCCGAAATGAAGCACATAAGACTTTCTCCAGAAGAAAAATCATTTGGGAAATATTTAAATAAGAAGAAAAAATAATAATAAAAAAAAATCACAGGAGGGCTAATAATTCTGACTTCAACTGAACGTGAAGCTTTATACGGAAGGAGGGCTTAACCTTGAATAAACCGAATCCCAGTCTCATTCTCAAAATCCCTACTACAATTTTCATTTGTCCCCTCATCTGCACTGTGTGGTGTTGAATTGGGCTCCTCGGTGCTGGAGAGCAGGATGGGTTTTGACAGGGCGACCCCTTATGCACTCCTTCGGAGCGGTGCGCTTGACAGAAACTCATTAATTATCTTGGGCGGGGTAGCATCTCGCACAGCCTTCACCAAAGGATGCCAGTCACCTGCCCACTTGAGCTGAAAAATCGTTAGAGACTCTTAACATTCTTGCCTACGTGTTCATCTCGTCAGTAGGAGAAAACTGCCTGCTATCCGACACTGTCAGAGTCTATTGTACTGGAGCCGAAATGGAGGCCTAGTTGAATCTGAAATGGAGAAGACAGGTGAGCGAATGAATGAGATTGGTGTGTATGAGTGAGTGTAGCTCAATCGGCTGTTTAGGGGGGATGAGGCTCCTATATATCCTGAGACTATTGTTTGAAATTTCTTTCATTATTTACTCATGTAACACTGGAGGGTTCTGCTTCCCCTGCCCTAAACCAGATTTGAAGATGCGTCTCTGGCATGGGGGCCATGACCACAACCTCTAGTATGATGCAACTCTTGGAGCAGGGTAGAGGGGTTTACTCGCACAGGCCTTACTAACTGGCATCTGTTACATTCATCACTCTAAACCTCATTCCCATCCAGGTCACGGCACCAACGTAAACATTTTAGTTCTATACAAAAATTTGATTTACCCACTTAACTCTCACTAGCTGTAAAAGTTGTTTCCTATATTTAAATATTGTCTATATTACATTCACCCACCTAAACCTCACTCCCATCTAGGTCACGGCACCAATATAGCCCTTCGTTTCTACTCTCCCTGCTCTAAACAGATGCTGAAGGAAATAAACTTTTTCCTCAGTCTCTTGAGGCCAGGGGACTGATATTTACTGATACAGCTCTTACAATGTAGCCTTTGCGATACTACCCTTGACCTCACTTTAGTCAGGGTCATGGCACCAATGTAACATTTCCAGTTCTGCTTGCCACCCTCCATGTGAATTGTGAAGTGATTCCTCTGAATTGGGGCATAGATCATATTCTAGACCATATTCGTTAGTGTCAGATATGTACTAGCTTGCCTCTGTTATACTCACTCCCCTAAGCCTCATTCACGTCCAGGTCACGGCACCAATATACCTCTTGTGGTTTTACTCCTCCTTCTCTGAACAGATGCTGAAGGCCATAGACTTCTGTGTCAGTCACTTGAGGCCAGGGGAGTCAGATTTACTCATACAGCTTTTACTATCTAGCCTCTTTGATGCACACTACTCTTAACCTCACTTCAGTCAGGGTCATGGCACCAATAGAACATTACTGGTTCTGCTTGCCACTCTCCGTGCAAGTTTTGAAGTGGTGCTTTTGGCATGGGATTTTGGGACATAGATGTTATAGGCCATAGCCTTAAGTGTCACTTACTAATTTACTAGCTAGCCTAATTTATACACCCATTCTGATTCTACTCCTCCTGCTCTGAGCAGATGCTAATGCCTGATTCACACAGGGCTTCAGCGTCAACGCTTGACAGAGGGCGTGTCTAAAGTTGGGCCTGACGCGATCGTCATAGCAGCGCCAGCCAATGAAATTAGTCAGCAATCGGCTACTGTCTGAGCTGGTGTATTTGCATACAGCGATCTGATTGGCTGATGCTTCCATTGGTGCTTGAAAAGTTCAGAAAGTCAAAGTGAGGGAAGCGTTGATGCTGACGCCCCGTGTGAATGTAAAGGACATAGACACTTGTGTCAGTCTTTTGAGGCCAGGGGAATGAGATTTACTCATACAGCTTTTACTATCTAACCTCTTTGATACTCAGTGCCCTAAATCTCACTTCCATCAGGGTTATGGCACCCGTGTAACATTTCTGGTTCTGCTTGCCGCTCTACATGTGTGTTTTGAAGTGGTGCTTCTGGCATGGGATATTGGGACATACGGTAGATGCTATATACCATAGCCTTAAGTTTCCTCTGTTATCTCTTAAGAGCCTTTGTTATACTCACCCTAGTCTCAGCCTCAGGTGTCATGCCAAGCACCGCCCACGGACCTGTGGCTAAACATCTGATGTTACGGCACACTTTTCTGGAAACACTTCAGCAGATCGATCGTTCTCTGATTGGTTTAAAGATACAGGATTTATGGGAGTCGAATGTGCAGGTATCTTAACCAGTCCGCCTGGAAACAAGTCTGATTGGATAGAAAAAGAAAGGTGATTGGTTGATTGAACTGTCAGTTTAATAGCATTGTGGGCAGTCCTTGACCATTCAAAGTGGCCAAAGTACCAAGACCTTCAGCCAACAGTCTGGCTAGATGAGACTACGCTCACCCAACAAACCTCACTCCCATCTGGGTCACGACAAAAAATGTGACTCCTGGTCTCCTTTCACTCTCATACTTCCAAACCCTTTTGTTGTTCTGGCATTGTATTAGAGATGAGTGATATATCATACTCCAATAATTACAACTTAAAAAATTAGCAAGTGTGCGTTTACATGAACACAGTTTGACAGGCAGTTACCATACAGTATATGTCAAAATATTCTATGTCTATTAGCATATAAGATTAAAATAACAGAAAAAATCAATGCAATTACAGTTATGCAGATATTTTTTCTTATGTCCTCCATGAAGAAATTCATTCAAGATGTGGAGTAAATTATGTAATAATTTTTACTTTTGTATGACCAACTTTCATTTTTGAGTCTGTGCGCATGCATGAGTACTGGACCGTCCCCTTTAATTCTTACCAGATGTATTATTACTGGCACAATATGGCCAATTTGATTCAGTGGTTTACCGAAGGTTTGACTGAAATAAATTTGCACCAAGCAGAGCAGAAAGGTCAAATAAAGGACGTTTAGGTCTTTGTGCATGTTCGTGTTTTCAGGACAGTGAGGTGGGTTTAGACTGAAAAGGGTAGAATGGTATTTTCAACTATGCCTTGACCTGGTTTTCCCAGTGTAATGGCATTGTATTACAGCCAGTTCCAGCTTACTGAGTCTTAAGATTGAGCCCTTTTGCAGTTCAAACTCCTGTGACATTCTGCTCTGCTACGTCCTTGAGTGCAAATCGCATCAGATCTCTCATCACAAGTCTTTGGTTGACATTGGCAGCAAAAGACCTATCTGATTGGTCGATCAAGGTATAATTGAATTAATTATTTCCTGGCAAATCATTCATAGAGTTTCCGTTTACAGTGCCACGAGGGAAGGGTTTGAAAAATGGCGCTATCTTTGCTGTACTTTATTTGCTTTAATATTTAAGTTTGAAAAATAGCCTTTTACTGTAAAGTTTGAGTTATTCTCACCACTAAATTAGGCCCTCATGTTTTGTGGTGCAGCAAAAATCTCCCTGAGGTATTTCAAACAAGCTGCCTATAAAACCTCATGCATTCTTTGACCTTAAAGCAATACAGTATATTTACTTAGCATGATGGATGTAGAGGACGGATCTTTAAGTGCTAGTGCATCTGAACAGGCTACAAGCCCTTGAGTCTGTGCAATACAAATCTAATTTCAAAGCAACGTTTTCCCGTCGAATATCAGTTTGCCGACACCCCAGTGAGCACAGCAAACAGAGAAAGATGTTGTTTTTTGACACTCTCATTGTTCATCTCTACATACGCCCCGCTAGCTTCGGTGTGATGAAGCAATTGAAATTGATCTTGTGTCTAATCGAAAGAAAATTGGTTGGAGTGGACGATTTCTCACATGACACATCAATCTCTTTCCTCTGCTGACTCCCCAGGGGAACATTTTACAGTTCCCAAAAGCTACCCTTGCAGCGTGGTTCATTAAGAAACTGACTGTGATAAAGGTGATTTACATATATTTCATGCGGAGGCCGGAAATCCCTGTAGTTGAAGTGTAGCTTAAAATAAAACCTGATATTAGTCTCTCAAAATCGTTAATCTCCGATTATGGGTAGACAGACAGGAGTGTTTGTTTTGTTGTACCCCAGGAAGACATCTTCATCTCTGCAAATTTGCAATGGGTCTAAATTTCATGAAGTGCAAATTGGGGCAAATTCACTAAACGTTTACACCATCTTATTAACTTACCATCCACAACTCAATTTAAGCAAGTGCTTTGTTCCCATTTCTATTCATAATGGCAGCAGTTATCCATCAAATGCAGGAGAAGAGTGGTTTATCTAGGCTTATTGCAGTTATAATGTAATGTAATGTGTATTTATATAGCCCATTTATCGTGTATGGCCATACACCCAAAGCACTTCGCAATCATGAGGGGGGTCTCCCCACACCATCACCAGTGTGCAGCATCCACTTGGATGAGGACAACGACCCCAGTGCGCTATCACACACCAGCTGTACATAGGTGGAGTGGAGAAACAGTGATAGAGCCAATTCGGTGGATGAGGATGATTGGGAGGCCATGATCGGTAATGGCCGATAGAGGGAATTTGGCCAGGACACCGGGGTTACAACCCTATTCTTTACGAGAAGTGCCAAAGGATTTTTATTGACCACAGAGAGTCAAGACCTTGGTTTAATGCCTTATGCGAAAGACTGCACTCACTGACAATATAGTGCCCCCTTCACTTTACTGGGGCATTAGGACTCACTCACACCACAGGTTGAGTGCCTGTTGGCCTCACTAACACCACTTCTAACAGCAACCTAGTTTTCCCATGTGATCTCCCATCCAGGTACTGACCAGGCTCAGCCCAGCTTAGCTTCAGTGAGTAACCGGTCTTGGGCTGCAGGGTGATGGCTGTAGCAATGCAGAGCTGAATTTGGTTTCAAAATGAAATTGTACTCTCCAAGTCAAAGCCAAAGATAGGGAAGTGTGTTGTGTAAATTAAAACATTTGACTTGTGTGTTTTGAAGATTTGGGGGCCTAAAAATTGTAACTTTTTTGAAAAGTAAATTTTATATATATACTTATATATATATAAGTTACTGTAAACTACTGTATAAAAACCCGATTTTGTATGTAAGCATATTATTATAGAACTTAATGTGTGCAAGTGGCTAATGTTGCACATATTTTTGTCATTTCTGCAGGCCAGTTGGTCGCATTTCTTACTTGTCACTTTTTGATAATTTTTTTACATTTAATACAATTTGTAATCATTTTGTTTTTATATTTAATGTTTTTTTAAGTATTGTGGCTCCTAACATTTTTTTTCTTAGTTAAAATTCCCTTAAAATAAAATCAAGCAAAAATAAAAATTTCCTCACCGTTTACTCACACTCAAGTGGATATATACTTTGGTTATATATTAATTGTCTTCAGTTGAACACAAAACAATATATTATGAATAATGTTGAAAAAAAAACCCACTACAGTAGAGATTGACATCCATAGTAGAAAAAAAAAAAGTCAATGGGTCTCAGCAAACAGTATTTTTCAAAATATCTTCTTTTGTGTTCAACTGAAGAAAGAAACTCACGTTTTGAACACGTGAAGAGTGAGTAAATGACAGAATTTTCATTTTTGGTTAGCATTGTCTCCTCACAGCAAGAAGGTCGCTGGTTTCTAGTTCGAGTTTGCATGTTCTCCCCGTGTTGGTGTGGGTTTCCTCCGGGTGCTCCGGTTTCCTCCACAATCCAAAGACATGCGGTATAGGGACTGAATAACCTAAATTGGCCGTAGTTTATGAGTGCGTGTGTGTGTGTGTGTGTGTGTGTGTGTGTGTGTGTGTGTGTGTGTG
>CAIGQV010016734.1:12598155-12615129 GCA_903798115.1 Danio jaintianensis
GTGTGTGTGTGTGTGTGTGTGTGTGTGTGTGTGTGTGTGTGTGTGTGTGAATGAGAGAGTGTATGGGTTTTTCCCAGTGGGTTGCAGCTGGAAGGGCAATGGAAAATGAATGAATGAATGGTTAAAATATTAATTTTTCCAGTCCCTATAGCAAGTAGTTCATGCAAAAAAGAAAACTCTTGCTGTTCGTAATTAATTTTTCATGAACCCCCTCCCATGCCTCTTGTCATATGTTTTATCTTTTGTTCTTAGGATGTGTTTTTCACATCTAGGATTTTCATAAGAATCTTTTCCCTCAATATAACAGTGCTGGGAAAATGGATTGGTCTTAGATTGCTTATGTTCATTGTGGCTTAAGCACATGGTCTGATTGTTGTCGTCTGGCACACACCGCAGCGGTCACTGATCAGACGGCCGCTCATTTTCTGTTCTCATTCTCTGATGTGATAAAACCACAGCCTCTGTACAGCTCTGATTGTTTTTGTGCCACAGCTTATGCTGATAATCTGAAAGCTCATCGTCATCTGTGCCAAAATGAGACAGACTGATCGCTTCAAAAAATCGGAGATTGCTGTAAAACCAGATTTTTTACTATAAAAAGACAAGTTTTAAGGCCCTGTAATACACTCGGCACAATGTGGTGACAGACGCGACAAAGTGTTATTTTGGTGTTTTTTTGTTTTTTTTGTTTCAGTCTGGAGCAGATATCATTATCATGTCCTAAAACCGCGTTGCTGTCACCCTAAACTTTTAGAACATAGACATGAAAATAACATGTTCAATATAAATGACAGTATTCTATGATTGGGTGCACAGATTTAAGCTTGGTCTCATTTTAAATCAAGAAGACAGATGTCAAATTGTAGCTGAAGTAAAAAAGTTAAATAAAACAAAAGTTATGTGCCTTTTATGTTTTTAAAAATAATAAAACAATACATTTATACATCAAATATTTATTTTACAAAACATGTTTTAGCCAAAAATTGACCGAAAATCAAAGGTAAATATCTAAACAAATTATATTCCAAATTTGAAGTTTAAGCTTTCAGTAAGATTTTGTTTGGCCACAGTACCAAACATGACTACTAGATTCTCACTTTCACTTTCCAATGATGTTCATACAGAGGTGTTCCCTATGTTTTGAGGCACGTGAGCTGTGTTTTTTCATGCTTAAACGGGACATAACACTCTAAAGCAGTATGGGAAGTTTGGTGGTATTTGATTTGAATGTAGCTTCTAAAAAACATCTAAACACATTTTTAGATGTGAATTGCTGTAGCAAAGTAATGCTTTATGACTCTGATGAGTATTCTTGTTGCAAAATAACAAAAAAATGTTGCTCAGTAATATCTATCAAAAACCAGATATGGAAACTAGACATATTAAGCTTTCAAATGATACATATTTTGTCATGATTGCTTTATGCTTAGACTACATTTTGTATGGTTTAAAAATGTAACCGTAAATGATACCAGGTTGTAGGGTACACATTGCTTATTGCACTCACAGGAACGCAGAAACATCTTTAAATATGAAAAATGAAAGGATTAAAATGTAAAAGATGATTATTGTTTGCATAAATATAAAAACTGCTACCTCCTTACATGCATTCTTCACCTCAAGGGGCTTGAACCCAGAATCCAGCTCGTTTTTTTGCTTTCAAAGTCTGCCATGTAAATAGGATGTCTGCCATGGCACGACCACAACTTACTCTTAAATGAAATGGAAGATGAATCTCTGATTGGTTTAATGCACATTACACAAAACACACCCATAACTCATTAAGGACAACTCGTTTAGACCATGCGCCTGGTGCACCAACTGTTTTTCCTGTTCTTAAAACACAAAAAGTTGATTAAAATACAACCCTAGATGTTACAGCCTGAAAACAAGACAATAATAAACAGCCCGGAATGTCTGCAGCCGTTAAACTAAGGGGGCATTAAAAGTCAATTTTTGAGCTTGTGGAAAACGATGCCGACCACCACTGATCTCTTTCAATTAAATCGTGAATTACTCATCACCTGCTTCAGGATCACCTCATCAATCAGGAGTCCATAAACTGCATTTTGCAGGCATCCTAGGGCTTGTCACCTGCTGCTGCTGCTTTCCCTCTGCCAGCTCTGCTCGTCTCCCGCCTCTAATGTCTTTCCTCACTAATGACATTAGAATGTTCTGGGGGAAGATGCGGCTGCTATCAGTGCAATTAAAGCACCAAGACTGTTTTCATTTGGGACTTTAGCCAAATGACTGGTAGGGCTGCTTCTGCAAAGACTTTTTTCCTTTTCAAGAACTTTTAGGGTCATCCTCGGTGCCCGTTCTAGACTTCTGGGAGCCCTAAGGAAAGTTTTGTGCATTAATAAAACACCCAAAATGAATGTGTTTTTTCAGAGCAGTTTCAGTTTTAATAAACAACAGAATAACAGAAGAAAAATGCAAGCGAAATCATTTAGCTACTAAAATAAAACTACTACTACAGCTGAATCAAGTAATCAGTTTTCTTTTTTTTTGTAATTTATTTATTAAAAAACAAATGGCAGTAAAAATAGGATAATAATAAGGCAAAAATTCATTCATCCATTCATTTTCTTTTCGACTTAGTCCCTTTATTAATCTGGGGTCACCACAGCAGAAAACTGTATTTTTATTTGGTTCATTGTAAAGTTTCAGTTGTCCTACAAACATTACAAATATACACAATTTCTTGCATGTGTTTATATAGATTAGGGATGTATCAATATGGAATTTTTGACCAATACCAATAACTGAAAAAAATGTATGCAAATAGCCGATATATTTACCAATAAATATATATTTTTCAATTTTTTCAGCATGATAGCAAAAACAACAGGCAATAACAGATTTTATTTTAAAACCTTAACCTCAAATTTAATATTCAACTATTGTTTTCTAAAAATAAATAACAATAATAATGCATATATAAAGCAACCATCTCATAATATGAATGTAAAATAATATTAAATAATGAAAAAAGTAGCAGTCTGTAAGCATGTGGAGTGGTTTAACCAGCGGAAATAATCCATAATTCAACGACTTTAAGATATCAGCCTTTGTTATTGGACCAATAACGATAACTTTTATATAGCATTTATCGGCTGATATTGATATGGCTACAGGCATATTGTGCATGTTGAAAGTTTGCATGCATGTTCATAACCCTTAAATGAGAAGTTCATAAACATAATAAAAAAAAAGTTAACTAATATTCTCAAAAATCAAAATGGGTCAAACAACCCACAACAGTAAATAACATGACAGTATCGCTTTAAGACTAATTTCACAGATCTATAGAGACAATAATTTGATTGCATGTTTCTGTTCATTTAAGACATTTGACTGTGTTTAAGTGAAAACATGGCAGACATTTTGACATACTTTGACATTCTTTATGGCATAATTCTTGTAACACCCTTATAGTTTTATCAAGGGACTTTGCTGCTGTACCATGGCTGCAGGAGGTGCAATGATAACATGCATTTGATTTTCTGTCAGTCTTAGTACAGATTGTACCCACAGATCTGTCAATATTTAAAAAGAAAAATGATCAAAACTCTTTTTTGCTAAAAAAATGCTAAAACTCCAACTAGGGGACTTGTAAAATGAGCCTATTTCCCAAAAAAGTAGAGTATTCCTTTAACATGTATTATTTGCTTTTGGCCAGGGCAAAAAAAATTATCCTTTTTTATTTTATTCAGGGGTGAATGTAGTTTCACTTTCAGATTCGGTCATTTTTTCATTTCATTATTTTAGTTATTTTGATTTTGGTTAATGTTCAGAGACTTGGTTGCTTTATGTATCCATGACTATAATTAATTTTTTGAAAAGAATAGTTGTTTAATAAATTTGAAGTTAAGGTTTTAAAATAATCATGATACTTGTTTGCCTTTTGTTTTTGCAATCATGCAGAAAATTAACAAAAAAAAGCATATTTATTGCTTAATAAATTGACTACTCCAAATCTATTTCCAAAAAAAGTAGAATATTCCTTTAACAAGTATTATTTGCTTTTGGCCAAGGCTCAAGGAAAGTCCTGATTCATTTTATTACAGCCGAATCGAATGTTATCACTCGATTGAATGGGCGTTATCAATGGTTATCAGCTGATAGATATGGGCCAGTAGGGGCTAAGAAGGCTGTAATCATCCATCCACATGGTTAATCAGCTATAGATCACATACGGCTGTGGCTGGAAGTTAACGAGAATTAGTTATATTATTTATTAAATTTCCCATTTATTGTATTTTCTTAACGTCTACCCTTACCCCAACCCTAAACCCAACCGTCACAGTAATGTAAAAACAGATCTGGATCTGGAGTCTTCTCTATTAGTATAGTTGATTAACCATGTGGATGGATAATTACTGCCTTCTGAGCCTACTAATAGGCACAGAAGGCCCCTACTGGCCCATATCTATCAGCTGATATCCACTGATAACGCTCATTCAATCGAATGATAACATTCGAATCGGGTGTGTATTCGGGGTGAATGTAGTTTCACTTCCAGATTCAGTCATTTTTTACAGTCATTTTTTAATTTCATTATTTTATAATTAATTTGATTTTGGTTAATGTTCAGAGACTTGGTTGCTTTATGTATTTATTTTTTGCTATTATTTATAGTTTGAAAAGAATAGTTGATTAATAAATTTGAAGTTAAGGTTTTAAAATAATAATGATACTTGTTTGCCTTTTGATTTTGCAATCATGCAGAAACATTTTTTTAAAAAAAGCAGATTTATTGCTTAATATATCGGCTACTCCAAATCTATCTCCAAAAAAAGTAGAGTACTCCTTTAACATGTATTATTTGCTTTTGGCCAAGGCTCAATGTAAAAGTCCTGTTTCATTTTACTCAGGGGTGAATGTAGTTTCACTTCCAGATTCGGTGAGCATTCAGAACAACAACAAAGTGCGTAAAGCCATTTGCTCAGTATCTCAGCAGTGAATGGCGAGGGCAGAATCCATCGCAGCGAGGTGATGTGCATGTCCTTCTACGCTGTTTTATTCATACCAGTATCTATGGGTTCATTCTCACTTCAGAGGCGCTTGCAATGCTCTGTCTGTTTATCAGGAGCTGATAGCGGAGGTGTAACTCATCACAGGATAAGGGCACTCATTGCAGCCAGTGAACATGAAAATTGGATTCAGATAGATAAGTCAATCTGTGGGCCGGATCGGTTTATGAGGCAGACTTAGAGCGACGAAACACTAATACATTCTTCCATACATATATTAATAGTAAAAGGAAAGCTTTAGTGTCTGCATTATTGAATCTGTTTGCTTTTCTCGTTTCACACGTAGGTTTGTGTTGTGGCGTCGCGAAAATTTGATTTGCTTTGTAGGGCAAGTAGAGCAAAGGAGTATTGATTATGTCATTTTTAGTGAATTATCTTACTAAGAAGCGTGTTCGAATTCAGCTGCTGTTTAAATTGCATTTGTGAAGGTAAAGATTACAAGGTTACCACCTCAAATGCATGTTTAGATTTTTAGTTTACAATCCGTACGTGTGTGCAACTGCAAAGAGCAAATGAGCATCTTCCACGAAACATATAAGTTCTTTTTCGTTTCTGTTTTTTCTTTCTTTCTTTCTTGCTTTCTTTTTTTTTTTTAAAGCTCCTATAAGGTAATTGCAATGGCAAAGTCAATGGAGTGTGTTTATCTTGCCTCTCCACCCTGGGATTTGTAGGAAAATTCACCTAGTGCTTAATCTCGTGTGCAATGGTGCATAGACGCAAGGGGAAAAAAGTATTAGAAGGCAATATTTGAATACATTTCTAATCAAAGGGAAAGCAGATATGGATGCTATGGAGGGAGAAAAAAACCCTGCTCTTTCTCTTTTACTGTAAATAGAGCATGGGAACGATGAGGGAAAGTGGAGAGTACAAAAATTACACTTATAAATTTGTTTGTTATTCGTCAAAAGCTAAGCAACTACAAAAAATGGAAGAAAACATTGCACAAAATATAGTATAAAAGATAAAATAACACGTTTCTTTCTCATAAATGTTGCCCTTGTGTGTGTATATTATTTGGGTATATTCAAATCAAAGATATGTCAGAATTGCAACAATGAATGCAATTTCAGTTATTCATATTATTCAATTATTGCTCATTTAGCCTGCATGACAACGTTTTGTTTTTTGTTTTGTTTTGTTTTGTTTTAATTTTAATTCGATTTTTTATTATTATTTGTATTTATTTTATTTTATATTATTTTTGTTTTGTTTTGTTTAAATGTAAAATAAATTTAATAAGTCATAATTGCAACAACAAATGCAATTTCAGTTATTAATTTTATTCAATTATTGTTAATTTAGCCTGCATGACATCTTTATTTTGTTTTATTTTGTTTTGTTGTTTTATTTAAATTTAAATTTTATTTGTATTATTATTTTTATTTAATTTATTTTGAATTATTTTTGTTTTGTTTTTTTGTTTTATTTTGTTATTTGTTTTATTTATTTATTTATTTATTTATTTTTTTTTTAAGTTAATTTTTTATTATTTTTATTTATTTTATATTGTTTTTGTTTTGTTTTTCATTTTGTTTAGTTTTGTTTAAATGTAAAATGAATTTAATATGTCAGAATTGCAACAGCAAATGCAATTTGTTATTCATTTTATTCAATTGTTGTTCATTTAGCATGCATTACATCTTTATTTTATTTTATTTTATTTTATTTTATTTATTATTATTCTTTTTTTTACATTTTATTATTATTTTATATTAGTTTTGTTTCGTATGATTTAAATGTATAAATAATTTTGTTTTATTTAAATGTATAAATTATATACATTAATATATAAATGTATACAACCACTGACCACTGAGCCACCGTGTCGCCCAATGAATTCATACATAATATTAAAGTACACTGTATTATTTAATGTAGTGTATTGTATTAATTTACAGTATGCAACTTAAAAATGTTAAAAGTGCATTAAATACACACTACTGTAGAAATGAACATTCACTAAAAAGAAATGCAACGTGTTAGTTTATTATAATAAATACATATATATTAGATTTAGAATATTGAAATAATATTTTTACTGTCACAAGTAGCTAACTAAGCATTCTTCTAACCAGTTAACCATTGTAAATAAGTCAAATAACTACAACCCGCTAACAGTTTATGTTGACATTCCGATAAACACTTATAAATTGAATCTACATCCATGCTTACTGTATTTCTCTGTGCATTGATTGAGGTTTCAATTCTCCAGCTGTTTGCTTTGTAATGCATGGAATTAAATCGATTAAAAGATTATTTCATTTTACAGAAAGCAGATGTGACATTTAGCTCATGCACAGCAATTACATATCCGATAGATCCAACACGTCCAGGATGAAGAAGCTAATAGCTTGACTGAGAATAACTCACTATTGATCTTGAGGCTTGCATAATTCACACTCTCGCTCGATAGCCCGTAGTTGTGGTCATTCAAGGATATAGTTTGAACAAGGCTGGAAAGAATTAAATCACTGTTTGAGCAATCAGCACTAAAATAGGCTTTTTTGTATTGTGGAGGACACAGTATCCTCGGTGTGTTTGTTTGTGTGTTTTTCAGGATAATCCTGTGTTAATCAATGCTGTGTGCTGATTAAACTTTTTGTTGCCTTTTTTCTTTTATTTGGACTCTATCTATCTGAACATGCAGTATCAGTTAAAAGTTTGTCAATGTTTTTAAGAGCCTGTTCTGCTTTCCAGGGCTGTATTTATTTGATCATAAATACAGTAAAATAATAATAGTGTGTTTCTCATTGAATGTAGTTTCAACTTATCATCACCATCAGTGTTCAAGGTCACACAATCATTGAGAAATCAGCATTTTATATACTGTAAACTCCCCCCAAAATATTATGATAATTTTTTTGAATGTTTTACTGTTAAAAATGGTTAGCATATTTTTACTATTAAACATGCAGAGCAATAAATAAATAAATAAATTGTATGAATTTTATCCAATGAGTGAGGTTAATAACATTAATGCAAACATTTTAAGGGTTACACTTTTGTTCCATACAGGTGGACATTAGTTCATTTATGGCCCGTTTCCACTGAGTGATACAGTTCGGTACGGGTCACCTTTATCAGACTTGCGTTTCCACTGCCAAAAAGGGTACCAATGGTAGCCTTTTGGTGGGCGTGGTGTACAACAGAAAGTTTCAGTCGATGTCATTCTCGCTCGAGGAAATGTCAAAGTAAAGCTGTACGGGTCGTTCACATATCATATGAGAAGCATTTTTCACAAAACAGATGCTTTATATACATAAATACTTATGTATAAATGTTCATTACTAACCTTTCTATGAACATGATTTGATTATAACTGCAGATCAATGATAGGGCGAAATAGCTTACTGTAATGTCTGCAATTATATAAAATAAATAAATAAATGTTACATATTTGAACACATACAGACCCTTACAGTCTCCGATATGTTACAGATTACAGAAAAACTACACACAACATACATTTAGTCCTTATTTGGCTTCAAAAAGAACACGAAATATAACCCAGAGAGTGCAAACCTCATCTGTATCTGTAATCTTCACCAGCACATGAAACCTCTTGTTAGAAAGTAATTCCGTCATTCTGAGAGTTTATAATAGTTCAAAAGGTGATGATAATAGTTAAACATGGCAGTTTGTTCATGTTTTAGGTTGCTGAAAGAATCATTTGCTGCTTTGTTTTGTTTCTGGCTTCTGCTTTGTTTTTTTTCCGCGCTTCACTCTCGCGTTTGTCCGTTTCTGAAAGGATCAGATGTCAGAAGAGCTTCAATAATCATGCGCACGTTATTATCATCAGCTCAAGAAGTTCGTTATTTCAAATATAGATGCACACGCACGATCGTGAACTCTCTGGAGAAAGTGAAACCACTCGCACTTTTAGATGGCCTCGTAAAACAAAAACAGGACTCGGCAGATTTTGTTCTTCTTGGCTTTGTGGCTGTTCATCAAGACGACGACAAGGTTTGTTTGAGCTCGGGTTGACCATGGCTCGTTATTATCCAGTATGTATATATTATTACGATGTAATGCCTCGGCTGTGTATTTAAAAATGGCGCTTTCTTTGTTTTTATTCTCCTAGCTTGTGTACGCGCTAGTGATGTTTCTCTGTAAACCAATAGCGTTCAGCTGTGCATCTAGCTCCGCCTTTTGGTACCCTTTTGTCGTACTAGGTACCCTTTCAAAAGAGTACCCAAAAAGTGGTATGGTACGGTTCGCTTTTTGGTACGTTTTGACAGTGGAAATGGCCATAAAAGCGTACCGTACCGAACCATACCATACCGTACCATTAGTGGAAACGGGCCAAAAGGCACTGTCAGGTACACATTTGTACTTTTTAGGTATTAATATGTACCTTTAAGGACCTTTTAGGAACAAAAATTTATATTTTAAAAGGGTACCAGCCCAGTGACAGATTTTGTACCTTTATTTCTGAGAGTGTGTGTTAGAAAATAAAAGACTGGATGCCACATTTTATCAAATTTTGCAGAGTTCCACGAGGTAGGGTATCTCATTCTTTCCAAATGTAAAGTGGAGGTACAGTAACTCAGAAAAAGAAAAGAGAGGCCTAATGTTTTTCTTCCAAAAACAAAGGATTGCTTGGCTTTATTCATGCCATACTGAACATGTTACCGTACATTTGGGTTCAGAGAATCCAAAAAAGCTGACCGACCAAAAATTGCTATCATTGGGAGTAAAACACAATTCTAAACATTAGCAAGGAACTAAAATATTTGTAACCAAAAACTTAAAAAAGATTATAAAAAGATAAAAAATATATATAATAATATATATAAGTGATTTATTTTATTTTATACCTTTTATAACAGTTGACAAACATTGTAATCAGATGGCAACATTTAAACATTGCTGTCTATAATTGTAATTTTTGGATTGATTGTGAAATTGTTAAAAATATTTTTCATACAAGTTACAAACATTAGAGCAGTTAATATCACTGATAAGATATTGAGAGTGATGAGAGAAAAATACAAATGGTATAAAGACGTTTGCATTTTAAAAAAATTCACCTTCAAACCACAATAACGATTATTGACAGAAAAGTCTGGTCATCTGGCCAGCAAGCTTCAACAGCACATTCTATAATGTTAAAAAAATAAAGTCAGTATTTGGACAGTAGGGCTGCACGGTGGCGCAGTGGGTAGCACGTTCGCCTCACAGCAAGAAGGTCGCTGGTTCGAGCCTCGGCTGGGTCAGTTAGTTTCTGTGTGGAGTTTGCATGTTCTCCCCGTGTTCGTGTGGGTTTCCTCCGGGTACTCCGGTTTCCCCCAAAGATATGAGCTGTATGTGAATTGGGTAGGCTAAATTGTCCGTAGTGTATGTGTGTGAATGAGTTTGTATGGATGTTTCCCAGTGATGGGTTGCAGCTGGAAGGGCATCCGCTGCGTAAAACATATGCTGGATAAGTTGGCGGTTCATTCTGCTGTGGTGACCCCAGATTAATAAAGGGACTAAGCCGAAAAGAAAATGAATGAATGAATTTGGACAGTAGCTGGTCTTTTGGGGCCGTTTGAACCTATTCAACAACATGAGCAATCTTAACTAATCGTGTGCATTTTTAACTACCTCAGGAAGGGGTCAACAGTTGACAATCTCTAAAGTTTTACACCCTATTTACACCTTCATTTAGAATTGTGATCGGATCCACAAAAATGCATCTTAATGCTATGTAAACAAGGTGTATGTAATGTACACAAACTGGATTATGGTCTGGGAGAGAAGGTCTCATAGGGAATGCCTCCTGCTTTTGTTTGTTGCAGGCATGATTTCGCACTTTGCTTATCAGCTATATGCACCAAGGCCTAAACAAACTCTCTCTCTCTCTCTCTCTCTAATGTTTGCTCTCTCTGACCTTTGCTATTCCCCCTTTTTTCATCAGATATCTCTAAATGTTTCATATTAAAGCCTACTATATGTCTTTTTTATGCGTGATTTAGTGCTTCCCAGGCACATTGACTGAGGACTCTTTTATTACCTCATGTGGCATGAGGTAATAATAGAGTTGATATTTATCATGTAATATTAATATTGTAATTGTTGTTTTAATTATGCGTTTCAGCAAAAACAGAGGTAGTTTAGAAGGAAAGGGTCACAAGTTAGCAACTGAAGGTGTAAAAAAGAGAAGAGGGTCTTATTTGTTCATTTGGCAAATAATTAGGTTTGTATTATAGATAGGTTCATTCTTGAAAATAAAATCCAGCACAACAACCATAATGAAATGGCTCATAGCTGGCACTACATACGAACTCTTTTTGCAGTTAGAGCACTGCAGTACATGGTATTCCATTGTTTAGATGAAGCATCTTTTGAACTTAAACTGAATTGAGCTAAATTGAAAAAAACAACAACAACTCCTAAATCATACATATACGCTACTTCTCTCTGTTCGTGTACACTCAAAAATATATTTTTGCTGCTTATTCCAACTACATATTTAAAATGAGCTGAAACAACACAATTCTTGAGGGTTTTTTGTGACAACTTAATTGTTTTATGTCCAATCTACTTAAATTTGTTAAGTTAACTTAATTTGTTTTGGGACAACATGAATGAATTGTGTGGAACCTTGTATTTAAAAAAAAGCAGGCTTCCACACAATCCATTCATGTTGTCCAAATACAAATTGATTAAGTGGATTGAACATAAAAACAATTAAGTTGTCCCCCCAAAAATTGCAAGAATTTATTATTATTATTATTATTTTTAGCTCATTTTAAAAAAGTAGTGTGAACAACTATAAAAAAAAATAGAGTGTGAATCAGACTGTAAAAAAATCTAATTTTTATGTTTAACAGTCACATATTCAAGGGCACATATTCAGTAAGCAAAAAACTTGTGGTGGATGCACCACCACAAAAAAATGTGAACCAAAAAAGTAGGCACACCACAGCTCCAAAAATATCAAAATTTTAATTTATTTTTCTCACCAGAGGTGACATTTCGAGCTTAAATGCTTTTCATCATTTTAAAATTCCAGTTTATGTGTGTAACTACTGGGAAAAAAAAACAAAAACATGCAGACATGTCTAAAAAACATTTACTCTTATTGCCACTCTCAAACGGTGGCGCAGTGAGTAGCACAATCGCCTCACAGCAAGAAGGTCGCTGGTTCAAGCCCCGGCTGGGTCAGTTAGCATTTCTGTGTGGAGTTTGCATGTTCTCCCCGTGTTTGTGTGGGTTTCCTCCGGGTGCTCCGGTTTCCCCCACAGTCCAAAGACATGCGGTATAGGTGAATTGGGTTAGCTAAATTGGCCGTAGTGTATATGTGTGAATTAGAGTGTATGGATGTTTCCTAGTGATAGGTTGCAGCTGGAAGGGCATTCGCTGTGTAAAACATATGCTGGATAAGTTGGCTGTTCATTCCGCTGTGATTAATAAAGGGTCTAGGGCGAAAAGAAAATGAATGAATGAATGAATGTACAATTACCATAACGATTCAGGGTAAATCAAAAAGTTCACATGGTGAGTTTACTTTTATTGTATTTATTTATTTTTAACCTTCAAAATAATTATTAAAAACATTTTTTTTCAATACTTTCACACCAAACAAAATGCAATTTTTTGCAAATACTGTACAGTTTCTATACAGTGGCTTTTCCACAAAATAACTATTTTGGGTTTTCAAATATCCTCATTTATCATCACTAACCAGCACTTAAAGGTGCCAACTTTCTTAATGTACAGAATTTTTTAATAATTTAAAGAAACATTTTTCCTATAAAAAGCAATGCTGATTGACTGATTGATCGATTGATCTGAAAATAAAAATATCTTAAAATAAGGGTGACAGCAAAGATTTAGTGTAAGATTTTCAGACGTTATTTTTAAGAGTGTGCCTAATTGTAAACTACTGTATTAAACTTGTCAGTTCCACTTTTGCATTAACCTACGCCAACAGCAATATCACAATAATACTATATAGCAAAATAACAAAAGGTTTGTTGTTTATATTATTGTCAAAAGTGAATTGTACAGTACTATGGTCCAGCTGGAATATGTTAAATGTGGGTAATTAGGCATAAACAATAACATTGTGGATTTTTTTAAAAGCCCTTCTCATACAGTATATATACTTGTGTTGCAAGTATATAGAGGTTAATACAGGTTACGGAGCAAGGGAATGTTTACTGTTTCTTTTCTTACAGTGTTTTGAATTTGTAATTAGTTCTGCTTCATTTTGATAAGGGGGATTTGTCCTTACAAGCTTGAATGGCTTCTTAAAATGCACAAAAAATAATGAAATAAATAAGTTTGGTCATGGTCCAGGTTAATCAAAGGCTGGACTCGTCAGCACGGAACAAAGCAGAAACAGTGACCAGACTCGCACAACACGTAATTACCATTAAAAGTGGTGAAAATTTGCTGACCCCGGTCTTGTGCAATCAGCAACAATTTAATGAAAATAACTGGGAAATTACCAATGGCCGGCTTGGGGATAAATGAGTCATTCATGAGTTTAACACCTATTAATTATTCTGTCTCTCTTTCTGCTAGAAGACAAATTATTAGAAAAGTAATCACAAATCACAAACTGTGAATTTATACCTGGATCTTCTACATTTTGTAAGATGGACATCTCTTTTACATCTTATATGTTATCATTTTTTCATTCATTCATTCATTTTCCTTCGGCTTAGTCCCTTTACTCATCAGGGGTCGCCACAGCGGAATGAACCACCAACTTATCCAGCATATGTTTTACACAGCGGATGCCCTTCCAGCCGCAGCCCAGTACTGGGAAACTCCCATACACTCTCGCATTCACACACTCATACACTACGGCCAATTGGATTTATTCAATTCACCTATAGCGCATGTCTTTGGACTGTGGGGGAAACCGGAGGACCCGGAGGAAACCCACGCCAACACAGGGAGAACATGCAAACTCCACACAGAAATCCCAACTGATCCAGCCGGGACTCGAACCAGTGACCTTCTTGCTGTGAGGCGACTGAGTCACCGTGTCGCCCCGATCCTTTTTAGGATCCTTTTTGGTATGGTAGAAACAAGCTTTGTCTGTATAAACAATGTTACAAAATAATTTTTATATATACATAGAAAGCATGTTATATGCAGTGATAACATTTCAAATAGCCTTTGGTAAAATAAAATGTAATATTCATTATCATTTGGCATAATACACTTACCGGTCAAAAGTTTTCAAACAGTAAGATTGTTTTAATATACATCTCCAAACCTGCTTTTATTTGATCCAAAATAAAACTGCAAAAAAACTGTAAAATTCTGAAATGTTTTTACTATTTATACTAAACATTTTATATATGTTTTTAAATGTTTTAAATAGTAATTAATTTCTGTGATTTCAAAGCTGATTTTAGCATCATAAACATAAATATTATTATTAAAACAGAATTGAAAGTTTAGAAGGACAGCAATTATATGAAAAATGTATATTTTGTGACATTTTAAATTTCCTTGTCATCACGTTTGATGAATTTAAAGCATCTTTGCTAAATAATAGTATTAATGTCTATAATTCCTTTACCAATAAAAAAAGATAGATTTTTAATATTAAAGTGTATAACTTTTCTAAAAAAATAAAAATAAGTAAATCGTTTTTTTATTACTTCAGATAAATGCTAAACTTTGGAATTTTAAATAATAAAAGATCCTGAAAAAGGAGTCAATTAAAATTCTAATATTTCAGTTTTTTACTGAACAGTGTTATATGTTTATATATTATATTATATTATATATTTAATGAACCGTCAACTTATCCAGCATATGTTTTACGCAGCGGATGCCCTTCCAGCCGCATATATATATAATTAATTTTTTACTTTTGACAAGTAGTGTGTATTTATTTTAAAAGAATTAAGCAACATTATTATGACCTCCTCATTTTAAAATATAAAAAATGAAGTGACAAAATGCTTTGTCACAAATGCTTAAAGTGATTTAAAGATTTCAATGAACAATTAAATAGTATTTTATGGCTGAACTGTAATCCTTAAATATGTCTTTGAATACACCATCAAGCCATTCATGTTTTAAATAACTTAAACAATAAATTGGGCGACACGGTGGCTCAGTGGTTAGCACTGTCACCTCACAGCAAGAAGGTCACTGGTTTGAGTCCCGGCTGGGTCAGTTGGCATTTCTGTGTGGATTTTGCATGTTCTCCCCGTGTTGGCGTGGGTTTCCTCCGGGTGCTCCAGTTTCCCCCACAGTCCAAAGACATGCGCTATAGGTGAATTAAATAAACTAAATTGGCCGTAGTGTATGTGTGTGCATGTGAGAGTGTATGGGTGTTTCCCAGTACTGGGTTGCGGCTGGAAGGGTATCCGCTGTGTAAAACATATGCTGCATAAGTTGGTGGTTCATTCCGCTGTGGCGACCTCTGATGGATAAAGGGAAATGTCAGAGGAAAATAAATGAATGAATGAATGAAACAATAAAACTTTTGTTATACACTCAAAAAAAGTATGCCGTGCTATGCGAAATAATGTGTTGAATCACAGTTCACAGGAGAACACAAGTATTTACTGTTTGTCTTTCTGAAATGGATTGTGATTGTTCTTTTTGTCTTGAACACTCAAGTGGACAGGAAAAACCTAGAGATGGTCTTATCGCTCAGCACAAAACATAAAGGTGCACATTTAGCATATTGACCGATTTCTTTCAAATTATGACCTTCCGAATGCATAGATAGGAAATGTCAGCAATGGTTGAGTAAAACTGGTCTCATTTGCAATTCCCAGTCCTTCTTTGCACAAACAAAAAACCAGGGTCTTGAAATGACAGGAGGAAGGCAGCATCTGTGTGAGAGTGTGTGTGTGTATGTACATATGTCCATAATAACAGGCATTGAGAGCTCCACGGAAGTACAAACTGTGGATGGAAATAGCTGCCAGACCTCTAATTGAAGATGCTTACGTCTTTTTCCAGAGATCAGTTTGTTCTGCCGAGAAGCTTTCTGACATTTCTGAGACTTTCCACATCATAAAAATTATATACAATATATGTATTATGTCAACAAAAATGTATTAACTCCTTAAAGGCACAATATGTATAGTTCACAGCTAGAGGGCGCATATTCACAACAAACAAAGGTGTAGTTTGATGATGCCGTGACTGAGTGTGGAATCGTGGGAGTTGTGGTCTTCATTACATTCTAAAGGACTACTGCAGAAATATGTTCATGCATGAGTTAAAATATTCAAAACTTATCATGGTAGTTTGAAGCAGAGAATACATTTTAGTATTCTGTTATAATGCTGCTCTGTGCAGTCTAATAAAACACACAACATATTAAAGCGTCTTTGGTGAAATCAAGGGTGTGTGACGTCATTAGCAGCAACATACATACAAAGAAACAACATAATTGCTTGTTTGAACATTCTTCGAAACATTTGGTGTTATGTAAGTACATGGTTTAGCAAAATGTATAACACTGTTCTAGTGGTTTTTGGATATTTTAATGAAAAACAAATTGGACATATTGTGCATTTAACTATCGCTTTTGAGTTCAGGATTGAAAATTATACATGCTATTTGCATATGAAATATAGTTTGTTAAGATACGTTCTGATTAAGTTAAAAAAATGTGAATGTGCTTGCAAAACATCCCACCCGAGACAATTAAAAGGTAAAACAGGAATTAAAGTGCACACACACACGCACACACACACATGTTTGTTTTTGTGAAAAGTGGATACATTACATAGGTTTCCATTGATTTTATACAGCACAAACCGTATTTTGTATTGCCCTAACCCCACCCTACCCCTAAACCCAACCATCACAGGAAACAGTGTACAGCTTTACTCTCTGAAATAAACTCAATCTGTGTGATTTATAAGCGTTTTGAGAAATGAGGACATCAGCTGTGTCCTCATATTTCACCTCCTTTTTGTAATACCTGTGTCATACCTATGTCATTATACAGATTTGTGTC
>CAIGQV010016734.1:12617323-12652583 GCA_903798115.1 Danio jaintianensis
TTATTATTATTATTATTATTATTATTATTATTATTATTATTATTATTATTATTATTATTATATCAAGATACATGTTGCTTACCAAGCCATCATTGCTTGACTTTTTTAATGACATGTGTGATGTTATCAAGAAGGCAGGACCTGGCTGTCCTCTCATCAGAAAACAACGAGAACAACAACAACAACAAAAAAAAAAACAGAAATGTAAATCTACACAAATATGATTGTCTTTTTGATTGTGCTATGTTTGAAAGCTTTATAATATAATTCCTGAGCTCCTATTCGTCAAAAATGCTTCTGTTGACATTTATGCAAAATATAAATATTCTCTAACATTATTCATTTATTTTAAAACCAATTTAATGCATTTCCTATGTATATTTACATCACAAAGATAATCACCATGCATCATAATATTAATTTGCATTCCAAACAATTATGTAATGATTCATTTTTTTAAAAGCATCAATAAAGCACATTTCAGCCCAGCGTTGACTGTCTTGACGTGTTATATGTGAGGTGTGTGTGTGTGTCATGTAGTGTCTGTCAGGAGTTTTTAAAGAACCGGTCTGTGTTCGGTGCTGAAACGCTCTGCTGCTCCCATGATGCTTTTCCTCCCTGTAAAATGCTTTGTCTTCTGTAAAACACCGCGTTTAGCATAATGAAATGTAGGAACCAATCACTGAGAGCTCAGATGGAATGCAGACTGACATCCAGTATATTTGCTGGCTGGGGAACAGTCTAATGTGGTTTACATTCACATCTACTCTCATAAGCTCAGAAATGGAGGAGCGCCACGCATGCAGATGCTACCCAGCCTACTCACTTTCCATTGGTAATTTACACACAGACACAAACGCACAACACACACTAATCAGGTACAATCTGTGAAGCAAATTGTATTTTTCTGCAGGGTGTAGTTAATGATAATACAGGGCATTTGTGGCTGTCCATGTGGCAAAATTAAATTCGTCATTTTTAAATTATTTGTGGCACTAAATATAAAACAACGACAATTAATTAAAACAATTAATGCCATGTTCTTGTTTGACTTGAGCTTTAAAACAAAGAATAACGAAGCAAAGTGAAAGCTTCTGCTACTTTATAAATAAATACTTTGTAATTAAAACTGTTTTTTTTTCTGTGTTGTTTTTTTATGTAGTGCATTTCAAGAAAACTAAAAAATAATTCAGCTTGTTTATGTATACTTATTTTATGTTTCTAGTAAAATATTTTTTTCTAAAAATATAGATTTAGATTTTTTTCTTAACCGCTTGTTTTCTTCAGTCTGTACAGTGTTGTTAGAATTAAATGGCTTTGAAGTAAAAAAAAAACGTCCCATGAAATGAGTTTAACAAAATATCTCAAACATGTCAAATAAGATTAAAAAGCGTGGCTGCATAAACAAATGCCAACCCAGGCTCATTCTGAAAACGTACCTCTATATACATTTCTGGAGTGACAAATACCTCCCAGGAAGTACGTTTTTTTTTGCAGTTCTTGTTTTCACGAATCCACCAGGGGTCGCTGTGTACACTTTTTTAGATGTCAAATTTCTCTCAGGAGTGGCATTCGCGCCTGCTCTTCTCCCGTAAATCCACCAGAGGCCGCTCTCGAATGACTGTCCAATGACTGAATGACTGACTGACTGACCAATCGACTGACCCACCCTCCTCCTTTCCTAAACCCAACCAATAGTGTTTTCAAAAGCACTGATTGACCCGCCCACCGACTTGCCTAAACCCAAACGACAATCCAGAAAAAGAAAAGCCCTCGCTTGATTTTTACCACGTTTTCAGATTTTACCACATTCTCACCGTTATTTGCTTTTTTATTTTATTTTTTGGTTTTTGTCTTACCTGCTTTCTGGAACCGTTCTTCGCCGGACTCGAACTTCGTCGTCATGGTCAACTCCTCTCTGCATCTCAGGTCCGCCAACGTACATGTCGAGCTTACTGGACAAACTGGTAACAGCGGGAAAGCTGCCCATACATAGGTAAGCAGTCAGCTGGTAAGCGAGAAAAGGACGGCATCATACTGCCGCATAGCATTCGTTTTAAAGACGAAATGCAGCCATACGTACTTCTGGCTACATAATTCGCATAAGTCTCCAGAAATGTATATAGGGCTACGCTTTCAGTATGAGCCTATGTTGTTTACTTCATATTCGGGGGCAAAATTGACGCAGCTCCATACTCCACACAATGAATTAATAAGAAGCATTTAAAACACATTTGATTTGTTGATATTATTACATAAATCTTGTTCTTATTTGTTTCAATTATGTATTAACTAACAAAAATCAATCATAAAGTTTTTTACTTCAGTTATGTTAAAAGTATGTAATCAAAATGAATGAAAATTTTATATACAATCAGAATACATCAATCTTATTTGTTAGGCCTAAATATTGTTTTCAGTGTATGGTTATGTTTTGTTGTACCTTTTAGATACATGTCCTTCTTGTACACAGCATCAGGAATAACAAATTGTATATAAAAAAACTATTTGCAACATCAAGCAGGATAATTTAATGTAATGTATGCAAAGTAATGAAACATTGCTACAATCATGTTTCTCTATTTCTGAGAAAACTTTGATCTATTACTGAAAAACAGTTTTTCTTTTTGAAGCTACATTTAAATGTGCAATGATCATACACTAAATGTAAAAATGAAAAGGTTTAATTTGGCCTATAATTCATTGACACTAGATTTCATTGGATAGACTGATGGTCATGCTGAAGGATTGATTCAGAATGTTAAACTTTTCCCAAACTTATAGAACACATGTAGTGTTTTCTGCCAGCCCTGAACCAGAAAGGCTGGTCGAAATTTGTACGAATTACTCTCTAATTCACTGACATGGTTGCTTCAGCAAATGCATTTTTATTGCATTTTTTTCTATTACATTATAAGGTTTAAAGTAAGGTTTAGTGTAAGTTGTAGATGTTATTTTGAACATGACAAGGTTTTAACATTTTAGCACA
Source organism: Danio jaintianensis (assembly GCA_903798115.1). Classification (NCBI taxonomy): domain Eukaryota; kingdom Metazoa; phylum Chordata; class Actinopteri; order Cypriniformes; family Danionidae; genus Danio; species Danio jaintianensis. Next base: position 12,620,313 of record CAIGQV010016734.1, read on the forward strand.
GTTAAACTAACACAGCACTTGAATGAAACAATCATCTTAAACCAGTAGTTGGTTAAAATGACACCTAGTGTTTGCTGCCAGCTCTGAACCACAAAGGCTTTTTCTGTCCTCCTGTCTTTCGAAATTTGTACAAATCGCCAATAATTCACTGGCATGGTTTCTTCAGTAATTTTAGTAACACTTTACTTGCAGGGGTGTTCATAACACTGTCCTGAAACCTTTCTAATCATGACATGACACATGCCATGATTGTAAATGAGATTTTATGCATCTTATAACAACTCTCATAAGGTGTCATTCGCTCAATTATAACATTTTAAATGCTAAGATGACATTGCTTGTTATGACAACTTGACATAAACAAATACATCACAACCATTTTTTTGTCTTTGTCATAATACCTTGACATTACCAATACAACGAAACTTGTCATAAATCTGTCATAAACATGATTGTCAAGAAGCCATTATAAATATGTCATGAATTTTATAACAGCATCATATATCAGTACGGTCAGTAGGATTTTTAAATGTTTTAAAATAAGCTTATCCTGCTCACCAAGGTTGCATTTATTTAATCGAAAATACAGTACTTTTTCAAAAGTAGTTTATAATTTAATTTAATAATTTATTCCAGTGATTTTAAAGATGAATTTTCAGCTTTATTACTCCAGTCTTCAGAGTCACATGATCCTTCAGAATTTTGTTTATATATTTTTTTTTACCTCCACTACAGTGGTACAAGGGGAAATTGTCATTAAAAAAAAAATTGACAGAGTAATGACACTTTTAATGAGACATTTTAATGACAAATTCAGTTTTTACAATGAAAAAGTGAACAGAAAAATATTCATGACACAATTATAATGGCCCCATGACAATCATGTTTATGACAGATTTATGACAAGGTATGTTGTCTTGGTAATGTCCAGTTGTCATGACAAAGATAAAGACTGTTTGTGATGGATTTGTTTAAGTCAAGTTGTCATAGGTATGACAATGAACCAATTTGAATGAACCAATCTTCCCAAACCAGTAGCCGATTAAAAGGACACCTGGGTTTTTGTCCCCCTGTCTATAGGTTAGGTTTAAAGTAAGGTTTAGTGTGAGTTGTAGATGTTATCTTTAATATGACTTTAATTTAGTTAAACTACCACAGGGCTGGTGAATGAACCAATCTTCCTAAACCAGTAGTTGGTATAAAGGACACCTGTAGTGTTTGCTGCCAGCTCTGAGCCACAAAGGGCGTTTTTGTCCCCCATGTCTTCTTTCCCTTGGCTTATTTTCCACCGGTTGCCAGCTCTCATTCCTGGGTGGCACACGAATGCCACACTCGCCCCAGCGGAGCTGTCACTCAAACCCCCGAGGGCTGCAGGGCAATTTGAGAGCGAGAGGAAGTATTTGGAGTGTAATTATTTTTGGAGGATATCGACGCCCCCTCTTTAATTTCCCCTCGAACACTTGTGATATTTCTAGCTCCAAAAATGGACTTTATTAACCCCTGCCATTTCGGGTGTTTCTCTCCACGGGCTCTCATGCTGCGCTGAAAAGCCTCAAAAGAAGCATCTGCTGGCCTTTTCACGGCACCGTGTCTCCCTTTTAACAGCCAAGAAATAGAGCACAATTTTTCATCCTGTCATGTAATGAGTGAGAAATGCTCGCAAAGTGATTATCGGGGGAAGGACTCTGTGACATTTTCATCGCACCGTTTTTTTTTCTCAATGCTTGATGTGTTTTTGTAGTTGAATGCCACTACGGTGCATCACAGTTTTTTCATTTCCATAAAAAAGTAAATGGGGGTAAAAAAAAAAAAAGTGTTACTATTACTCAAATTGGTGATTATTTCTATATTGCACCTGCATCATAAATATGAAATAGCTGGTTTGGCGTTTGCTTTGTTGCTCCATTCTCTCTTTAAGTGTGCACTGATCAATTTCCGGCTTCAGTGAGGATGGGGGGAAAGATAGGAGGACGCAAATTGGAAGTTGTTTTAAGATGCAGACAGCTCCTGACTTCTCCCTCCACGGCTTGTCACATCTCCAAGTCCCACTTTGCATGGCAGAATAGGTTTTTGTAATAGAATTCTCCCCGTAAAAGGAGGTTAATTACGTTTCTTCTTCTTCATCTCCTGCACCTTTCTCTCCCTAACACTATCTCTCTTTCTTCCTCCCTTCATCCATCGCGAACTTTCTCATTTGTAAAGAGAGAAAAAAAAGCAGCTAAAAAACTGGAGAGGTGAAAAGCATTGCAACATTTTTTAAAAAGCATTACTCGGGTGTAATCGATTAAAAGAAGTAGTGAAGTATTTATAATGTTAATGTAATGAGCCGTTGTTCATTGTTAATCTACGCTTTCAAAGGTTTGAGGGCCATAAGATGCATTAAATTGATCAAAATTAAAGTACTTTGTCACAGAAATAAAATCTATTCTCAGTTACATACCGGAGTAATAATGCTGAATATTCAGATTTGCCTTCACAGGAATAAGTTACTTTTTAAGATATATTAAAATAATAATAAAAGTAAGTTTTAAATTGTTGTAGTTTTTACTTAATTTTCAATAATATCTGTGCAATAAAACATATTTTAACAATATTAAAATGGTAACACTTTACAATAATATTGTATTAATGTATTTACTAACATGAACAATCAGTTAATAATGCATTTATTACAGGATTTATTCATCTTTGTTAACATTAGTTAATGAGAATAAATTTGTTCATTGTTAGTTCATGTTAACCCATAGGGCATTAACTAATGTTAATAATGCATTGGTAAATTGAACTTTAATTGTTCAATTGATTAATAGTTAATTGATTAATTGTTCACCTAAAGAATAACAATGTGCGCTACAATTTCACATGTACTTTAATTTGCCGCTTAAGTTAAGTAATAATCATGACTGCCTGAGATAAATGTATGTATATATATTCATTAGGGCTGCACAACATAGGGCATTAACTAATGTTAATAATGCATTGGTAAATGTTGAACTATGATTAATAAATGATGTACAAGTATTGTTCATTATTAGTTCATGTTAGAAAATACATTAACTAACATTATCTAATGAAACCTTATTGTAAAATGTGACCCAACAAACAAATAAAATAAAAAAATTCTGTTGCAAGCAAACAATATCAGACCAAATATATGAGTTTGTCCCCATTCATATATTATTGTGGGACAAGAAGCTTGCTCTCCAAACTGTTGTGAATATGCGGAAACTGTACTGTAGATTAAAAATAACACTTTTGTAAATAATACTCATTTTATTGCACTTTATTTTGTTTCACTTGTTCACAGACAATTAACTAAGACTTTTAACAAGGTAGTAGTTGGGTTCAGGTATTGAATAGGATTAAGGATGTAAAATAAGATGATCCTTTATAAGTGCTAATAAACAGTAGATATATTAATAATAGGCAGGTAATAAGCCTGTAGTAGATGGTATGAATTGTTAATTAAACTAAAGTGTTATTGTTTTTTGGACTTTTTGCAAAGACCCCATTTTCAGCTCAAAATCTTCTTTAAAGTTGCACAGAAGAAGAAATTGAGAAAATGAGAAAATTCTCATACATCTAGGATGGCCCGAGAGTGAGTTAATCAAGCCAGTTTTCTCTTACAGTCTCTTAAATATGCTCTGAAGCATTGTTTGGAGAGCATGGGTTACTTTGACAGTCTCTAGTAGACACATGTGCTGGTGTTTTAGTTTGTATAGTTCCAGGGCTGATGTCTGTTTGTTAACCAAACACCACAGTTTACCCACTGGCTTACCATTTATATGTAGGTTCTGGCTCTCGGATTAGCATAGAATAATAGCATTATTTCTGCAACCCAGGGCCATCATCATTTGTGGGAGCAGGTATGTTGACCAGATCCTTAGATTAGTGTAAATTTGACCTTTTTTGTGACCTTGCCACTTTCATTTGGAAATATATCTTATGTTTTAACCCTTTACTTGATTGTTAGTATACTATATAATACTTTTAGAGTCATTAAAGGGATAGTTCATCATTCATTCATTCATTTTCTTTTTCGGCTTATTCTCTTTATTCATCAGGGGTTGCCACACCGGAATGAACCGCCAACTTATCCAGCATATGTTTTATGCAGCGGATGCCCTTCCAGCTGCAACCCAACACTGGGAAACACCCATGCACTCTTGCATTCACACTCATACTCTACGGCCAATTTAGCTTATTCAATTCACCAATACCGCATGTCTTTGGACTGTGGGGGAAACCGGAGCACCTGGAAGAAACCCACGCGAACACGGGGAGAACCCACACAGAAATGCCAACTGACCCAGTAGGGGCTCGAACCAGCGACCTTCTTGCTGTGAGGCGATCGTGCTTCCCACTGTGCCACCGTGACGCCCTGGTAGTTCATCAAAAAAATGAAAATTCACTCACCCTTCACTTGTTTCAAACCCTTATGAGTTTCTTTCTTCTGTTGAACCCAAAATAATCTTTTGAAAAATGTTAGAAACCTGTAACCATTGACTTCCATCGTGTTTTATCGTCCTACTATGGAAGTCAATGGTTAAAGGTTTTCAGCTTTTTTTCAAAATATATTCTTTTGTGTTCAACAGAAGAAAAAACTCATAAAGGTTTGGAACCACTCGAGGGTGAGTAACGATTTTTCATTTTTGGGTGAACTATCCCTTTAAATTGAAAGATTTAAAAGATGTATTCTTATTCTAGATTTAATCTTTATTCTAGATTTAGTCTTTGTTATCGAAACTCTAATTTGTCATTGTCTCATATCTACAAAATTATCCAAGCTCTTAAACAAAACCATCACAATCCACTAAACTTGCATTTGTTGGCAGGCAGTTGACTTTGCATTGAACTTTGCATCCACCAACATCTTTCTTAACCCTTTCTTAGACTTTCATAAAACGACCTCTCTTCAGTTTTTATAACATTTGCACACATATAGAGCCCTAAGGTCTGCTTGCCTTTGATCCACCGCCTCTCTCTTTTCACCAGTGTAAATCACATAACAGCAGAACTGGGCCTTTACCATGTCTCTGTCGGGTCCGAGCAGGTCTGGTTAAGATGAGTAGGAGGACTGCTAACTTAAACATACAGGGGGCGTCAGCTGACAGAAAGCCCAGCAGCACCAGTGGCCATGGAGAAGAGGATTTCCAGTGGCTGAGGAGATGTGACTGTCATCCTAAAAAACCCAAAACTTAAAACAAAATCCTAGTGCAGTGGAAAAAACTTTAACGTCCATTTAAAGTCAGTGTGAAGCGGAAGTTGCAGAGACTTTTATTAGAGTATGTTGATGCACTTCCAACTGAAATGGAATATTGAGTAGGGGGCGGGGCTTTCTTTTTGTGCATCATTCCCTTGTAGCAAATTGATAGTATAAGGGGCTGGGTTAAGAAGATTGTGGCTGAAGTGTCAAACTGACGTCAACAGAGATCATGGAAGCAAATGGACAGACTTTGATTGAAACATTTTTTTTTGTGTGGATTAACTTTAATTGTTCAATTGATTAATAGTTAATTGATTAATTGTTCACCTAAAGAATAACAATGTGGGCTACAATTTCACATGTACTTTAATTTGCCCCTTAAGTTAAGTAATAATCATGACTGCCTGAGATAAATGTATGTATATATACTCATTAGGGCTGCACAATATGGTTTCAGCATCGATATCTCAAAGTGTTCATTCGCAATCCGCTTGTTAAGTCATGACATATGGAATACTGTTTCCAGGTCCAAGCAGCTACTCATTTGAATTGAGAAAACATTCGCTTATGACCACTTTTTAGTCATATAACACATTAAAGTGAATTTTATATAAAATAATGGTGTACACATCAGTCTCTGGACTTGCTGCATCACAGATATCAGTATTTTAACAATTTATAAAAAAAGGATCACTTTCTGTCCATCGAATATTAGGCATGTATATTGTGATCGTGATTTTCAAAAGTAATACATTGCTTTGTAAACATTTATTATTATCATTTGTTGAGTCTCCCCATACAGTTTGATAGAACACTTGGACCCGGAAGCCACTTTGCCTGACGCCAAAATGCATGCCAAAATGCTAACAGGTTAGCATAATATCTTTGAAACACAGCCCCTCCCCCGCCATCCAAAGCCACGCCTCCTGATACACGAACGTGTGCACCTTAAAGATGACAGCAGACAACCAACTAGTTCATGTCATTCGCCAGTTAGAAAACTTTACAGTACTTTATAATACTACAATTCAGAACAAAAAAACTGTAGGAATTACACTTATTACTAAGCCACACTTACATGCTATTTCAGACCGAATATTCAACGTAGCATGGTAAACAATATAGGGAGCGCGTCACAGGTTGTCATTCTTCAAAAATGAACCAATGTGAATATAAAACCAACCTCACCTCAGTAAAGCAGGCTCGACGGAATAGTACTATTTACTGACGTTTTGTTGTTAAACTAAATAAAAGTCTACATTATCGATGGTGTCAGAGGTCCCTTATGAAACTGAAAATAGTCACATCAATCTTTCGCCGGAAGATTTCAGTGGCTGAACAACACTTCCGTGCATATAACCCATTTATAACACAACACAATCTACACAAGCTTTGCGTGACTAAAACAGTTTTAAAACATAACATTACCTGTCTAAAGAAACACTTCAGCCATGGTGTCATCCTTCCGCCAGCTTGCAAAAGTAACTCCAATATTGATTCAGGATTTTAAAAAGTTTTGATTGAGCATTTGATTTTACCGCTGTGTCTCGTGCACGCGCCAATGGCGGATCTGCGTGAACAGAGATGCGCCGTTGTACAAATCTACATTTGCTGACAGACAGTTTGGGCTACTTATCAGAATTATGGGAATTGTCGGCCCGACAATATTTAATTGGATGAACATTATTTAGTCTCATGCCTTACTCAGAATATAAAAATACATATAAATACATTTAGATCATTTACTTTAATTATTACTATTGGAATGTGAAGAGACTTTCAACCAGCACAACAAAAAATGTTTCTGAAGACAATCACCTACTGCACCTTTAACAAGCGGATAGTCACATCGCAGGATATGCATAAAACAATTCTACCATTTGTAAGTTTAATAACAATGAATTTTATTGAATTATTTATGGAGCAAAGATCATGCACTATTATTTTACATGTGCTTATTCAATTACTGTGCCTGAATACTGTTAGACCTCAGAAAACCATAAAACACCTTTTATTTTATTTACTTTTTTTTCTTCACTTTTCTTTATTGTATTTATATATTATTGTAGATTGTTTATTATGTGGGCGTCACGGTGGCACAGTGGGTAGCACGATCGCCTCACAGCAAGAAGGTTGCTGGTTTGAGCCTCGGCTGGGTCAGTTGGCATTTCTGTGTGGAGTTTGCATGTTCTCCCCGTGTTCGCGTGGGTTTCCTCCGGGTGCTCTGGTTTCCTCCACAAGTCCAAAGACATGCGCTATAGGTGAATTGGGTAAGCTTAAATTGGCCGTAGTGTATGTGTGTGAATAAGTGTGTATGGATGTTTCCCAGTGATGGGTTGCAGCTGGAAGGGCATCCGCTGTATAAAACATATGCTGGATAAGTTGGCGGTTCATTCCGCTGTGGCGACCCCAGATTAATAAAGGGACTAAGCCGAAAAGAAAATGAATGAATGTTTATTATATTTTTATGCAGATTCACTCCCCTACAGAATCATCCGAATCAATCTAAATTTATTAATTCTTTCCATATAGATATATTCAAGTCGTGGTGAAATTGTATTTATATTACATTTACCATGACAGTTCATGTCCACCATCACTGAATACTTTACACACTTTGGGTTCAGTCTTTTCCTATTTTGATGACAAACATATTATTTCCATTTTGGTTCCACATTTCCCAAATTTGGTTCCAGTTCTCTGTCAGCAAAGGTTAGTCTAGTCTTGTGATTCTTTTTGCTGATGAAGATTTGATCACTGCTGGACTCTCGATCCAAATTAAAAGTTGACACACTGTATCTCGAGATACAGACCCAGTTCAGCACTGAGCTGGTGATCAATTCCAGCTGCAGTGTTCAACTTGTCCATTGAGATTCTCTGTATGATCCTATTTGTCTTTTATGGATGACCAGCATTTTTGAGGGTTTTGAATAAGTTAATTAAAGATGCGATATTATAGAAATCACCAATTTGTATTGACTAACCTCTCTTGCTATAGCCAAAAGTGTCATCCGTTTGGCCTTCATCTGGACAACCTGCCATCTGAGGGTCTGTTTGGTTGCCAGGTAAATATATATATTTTTGGAATTACTTTAAGGTGCCAGATAGTAATTTGTCAGCTTTTAATTTGTACTCTTGTTAGCATACAAATATGAATAGTTACAAATATGAATAGCAGTGACATAAAAGTTTTTTTGGAATGCTGTGGTGTTTGTGATGTCAAACGCATCTGCATATGACTGCCTCTAGAATAAAAATAGCAAATAGTTTTATATCATTCACTGTAAAACTGCGATTAGTTGACTATTTAAAAAAGTGAGTAAACCTGTTACCTTAACACTAAGTTACAATGGATTTGCTCACTTTAAAAACAATTTAAAAAGTAACTAATCGTTTTTACAGTGTTACACCAGATGACTGTTCAAGTTCTGGCCAAGCGGCAACATCCCGCTCTCCCTCGTGAAGCCAATAAGGAAGTAACTGAAACTGCAGTTCATCGACTCGCCTTTGGGGGCTGGCTCCATAAACTCCAGATGTTCACTGACTGCAATGCTAAATTGGCCAATTTTACAGCTGATAAATAGGTGTTTGCAACCTGGTACAAAAGATGGTTTTGGTGCATATAGCTAATATTACCCTTTATGACAACTGTGAGGGGGGTGATTTTTTTTTATAACTCATTTATTTCGTTTTTATTAAGTTATATTAAGTATGCATAATTAAGGGCGTGGCCACTTGAGTGACAGCTAGGTCTCGCTGGTCACCGTCATGTCACTTCAGCTGATTCCGGCTGCTTAGCCGCTGAACTCGGCATATACATCATATTTTTGTTTTGTTTTATGTGGCTTTACACAGTCAATTGCCTTTTGGGATTATTTCCTACAATTATCAGATAACATGACATGCTGTGTGCACTTAATTGTGCTCACAAACCATTCAAGTTGCCTCCATTTCCCAGGTTAGTAAAATTATATACTTATATATCATATCTATAAATGTATTTGTTTTACTTAAGATAATTTTTCATTTATAATTTTCTTTAGAACTTGAATGCACTACAGAATCTGTAAGATTGATTAGCTTTAGGCTCTAGAACAGTCATCTGAAGGGTTGTCATACAGTGTTATGCCTGGATTTCATAAATAGCTTTGCATTTACTAACACAGACTATATTTGAAGTATTTGGGAATTATTCGCATTTTCCTCCTGTAAAAAACATCATAAGAACAATGCTTAGTGGTTCTATGCATTACAACAGTGTTTTTAAAAGACTAAACACTTTATTGATATAGTACACAACCAAGCACATGTGGTCAGAACACAAACGAGTCACAGGTAATGAAGTATTAAGCGTTTCTCCCAAAGGAAAGCCAGTCTAAGCAAAATGCTAGCAGGCATTTGTAGTTCTGCTCACGCTCCGCCTCTTTGCCCTTTTTTGGTCACCCCCAGTCGGTGCATGAAATGGAGTGCATGAGACTGATTCCTGAATGACCACTGTGATAAACGAGTCCCCACATTGATCCTGCGGGCCAACCTGACCGCCTGCCGGTGCCCTACTCACACCTGCAGCTTCTCCACGATGGACGTCCAGCTTCTTCAGCCTCCAGCGCCTAGACTGCAGCTCTGAACAGGAAGTTTGGCCAGATGAAAAATGGTCGTGCCTAACAGAGCCTAGTTTCTCTCAAGGTTTTTTTTTTCCCTTCACTTCGTCAATTGGTGAAGTTTTTTTTTTTTTTTTCTCACCACTGTCGCCACTGGCTTGCTCGGATTGGGACTTGTGGAGCTGTGCTTCGGTGGATTTGCTCTACAGTGTTTGAACTTTCAGCAGTGAAATTTAAACCACACTGAACTAAACTAAACTAAACTAAACTTCAACTCTGAAATCTGGACTTTACCAGAACTATGTTAAGGTGCTTTGACAGAATCTGCATTGTGAAAAGCGCTATATAAATAAACTTGACTTGACTTGACTTGACAGATAGTTGGCCTCTCTACAAACTTTAGAAGGATCCCAGCATCAGAAGGAAAGGGATGGTTTACTTTCAGTAGCATCTAAAGTTAAGTTTGCTCAGAGAATTTGACTAGACATTGTTTTGAGGTCACAGCGTAATACAGAGATCATAAAGAAATGATTGCATATTGCTTTGTTTGTAAATTTCCTTGCTGTGAGGCACGATCGCCTCACAGCAAGAAGGTCGCTGGTTCGAGCCCCGGCTGGGTCAGTTGGCATTTTTGTGTGGAGTTTGCATGTTCTCCTCATGTTCACGTGGGTTTCCTCCGGGGGCTCCGGTTTCCCCCACAGTCCAAAGACATGCGGTACAGGTGAATTGAATAAATGTACACTTGTGCATTTTCGAGAGAGGGTCAGAATGACAAATTCATTCCTCATGACTGTCAATTTGACCAACAACTTTATTATAAGTTATCCTCAAAAACATAATAATAATGATAATCATAAAATGATTGTTAGATCTCTTTTTAACATACAACCCACAGTCATCTTCCGATTGTAAATACATGCTACAAGATTTATTCTTATCAAGGTTTATGTCTACACTAGCTTATAGATTGTTAAATCTACAATACTCACAATTTTAGACCTTTCTGCCATCATAATGATTTTTTTTTTATTTCATCATAAGGAGTTTATTTTAATTTCAAGCCTAAACACACAGAAAAAAAATATTCATTGGATTTACTTTTTTTTACAAGTAAGTGGTTACAAACAATGTATATGGGCTGAATTTAAACGAACAAATTAATTGTAGTAAAGTTCAACTTAATTTGTTTGTTTAAATTCAGCCCATATAAATCGTTTGCAGCCACTTACCTTAAAAAACTGAGTAAATCCAATGAAATTTTTTTTTTTGTGTGACCTAAACAGAGACAAAATCTAGAGGAAAAAAAACATTTAAAGAGATATTTCACCCAAAACTAAAAATTAAGCATCATTTACTCACCCGTTACTTGTTAAAAAGCTCTAAGAAACACAGTTCTGTATATTATCCGATTTATGTTTGTTTGCTTGCAAAGTCTGAGTTTTCCAGACACAGTTACCGTGTTTACACATCTAAAGGACACACTTTGCAATGGAACCAGTCAATCATGCTCATTTCAGCCCATGTTCAGATCCTCCTTGAGACAAAGGTCAGTGTAAATGAACACACTGTTCCATCACTCCTGCACGAACAAACAAAACACGCTCATTCTCAAAGCTCTATATATTGCGGGATTATCAGCAGGAGAAAATGTCTTCCTCAAACACGTATTTCCCTAAGGCTTTGTGGAGAAGCCACCAGAGATGGCCGATTTTATCAGTGTCCCAGTCCTAAGTTAAAAATCTTTGTGACATTAAACCACACTTACTGTCAGCGATGCTTAATCCACATATTACCATGTAATTGTTCCACGGCTGTGGGTATAATGTTTATTGAGGGCCTGGGTAGAAAAAAAAGGTGCTTTAGTATTTGCAGTGTTTCATGGTTTGGACAGCAGCAAAACAAATTGATTGTGATTGAATTTTTTTGTTTAGTTGAAAATCATTGATGAGAAAGTGAAAAAAAATAAGAGTGGAATGATATTTACTGTGTTTTTACTTTAAAATATGGTAATATATTTAAACTATCCCTTTAACGAATGGCCAAAATGCACTGAATATGGAAAACTGAATATCAATATGTAGAAGGGGGAAAATAAACAATTAAAGGGATAGTTCACCCAAAACTAAAAATGATGGCATCATTTGCATACTCTTTACTTGTTCTAAAGCAGTTTGACTTGTCTTCATTTCGTTTGACTTCTTCTTTATTCATTTAACACAAAAGAAGATATTTTGAAAAAAGCTGGAAACCTGTAACCATTGACTTCCATTAGTTTTTTCCTACTATGGTTACAGTGTTTCAGTTTATTTATTCAAAATATCAGAAGAAAGAAACTCATAAATGTCTGGATTCATTTGAGGCTGAGTAAAACTGATTAATTTTTCATTTTTGTGTGAACTATCCCTTTAACCAGATTATAATGTAAATGTGGCCAAAGTCTTTCCTGCTGTACAAATTCCTGCTCAAAGTGAACAAGGACTTCTCTTTAAACTATTAAAGTGTTTTCATCACAGTATATAACGCATTATATACTGTGATCAAAAACAAAACATGACCAAAAACCTTATTACAAGTCATACTCAAGGAACGTATTACAAAAACATAATAATCATAATCATAACAATCCATGCTATGTCCTTTTTTAGCATGCAATATAACTCGCAGTCTACGGCCGATTTTAAATACATACAAAAAGATGGACGATGCATTAAAATACATTTTGTAAATACATACAAAACTAGAAACGATGGCATCATTTACTCACCCTTCACTTGTTCTGAAGCAGTTTGACTTTCTTTCTTCTGTTTAACACAAAAGAAGATATTTTGAAAAAAGCTGGAAACCTCTAACCATTGACTTCCATTGGTTTTTCATATTCAGGTTTATTAACAGAAGAAAGGTTGGGGACCATTTGAAGCTGAGTAAAACTGTGAGTCAATTTTCATTTTTTTGTGTGTGTGAACTATTCTTTTATATTCTGATTATAGTGTAAATGTGTCCAAAGTTCCTTTCCTGCTGCACAAATTTCTGCTCAAAGTGAACAAGCCATAAGGACTTCTCTTTAAACTATTAAAGTGTTTTCACTACAGTATATAACGCGTTAAACATCACCAAAAACTTTATTACAAGTCATACTCAAGAATGATGCATTAAAAGACATTTTGTAAATACATATAAACTGGAAACGATGGCATCATTTACTCACTCTTCACTTGTTCTAAAGCAGTTTGACTTTCAGAATCAGAAAGAGCTTTATTGCCAGGTATGTTCACACATATGAGGAATTTGTTTTCGTGGCAGAGCTTCTACAGTGCAACAGAATTACAGAGACAGAACAAAAGACAGATAATAAATATATTTAAAAAATAAAAGTAATAGTGAATGCAAATATACAAATTGATAAGTGTATGTACAGGTATATTACTATATACAACGTTATATGGCAGCTGTTATGTGCAAATTGGCATGTAAAGTATGTTGTTAAATAAGTGTTTATGTGTATAAAAAGTGTATAGCAAGTAGTGATGTGTGTTCCATAATTACTATCATCAAGTGTTCATGAGATGGATTGCCTAAGGGAAGAAACTGTTTCTGTGTCGGGCTGTTCTGGTGCACAGTGCTCTGTAGCGTCGACCAGAAGGTAAAAGTTCAAAGAGGCAGTGTGCTGGGTGTGAGGGGTCCAGAGTGATTTTGGCAGCCCTTCTGCTTGCTCTGGATAAGTACACGTAATGACGTAATCTGCGGAGGTCATAGCTGAGCTAAACCAGACAGTTATTGAAGTGCAGAGGACAGATTCAAAGATGGAAGTCAATGATGGAAGTTTCTTTCTTCTGTTTAACACAAAAGAAGATATTTTGAAAAAGCTGGAAACCTCTAACCATTGACTTCCATTAGTTTTTTCCTACTATGGTTACAGTTTTTCAGATGTATTCAAAAAATCGTGTGCTTAACAGAAGAAAGAAACTCATAAATGTCTGGAATCATTTGAGGCTGAGTAAAACTATAAATTTTCATTTTTGCGTGAACTATCCCTTTAACCAGATTATAATGTAAATGTGGCCAAAGTCTTTCCTGCTGTACAAATTCCTCCATAATTACTTCTCTTTAAACTATTAAAGTGTTTTCACTACAGTACATAACGCATTATATACTCTGACCAAAAACAAAACATAACCGAAAACTTTATTACAAGTCATACTCAAGGAACGTATTACAAAACATAATAATCATAATCATAACAATCCATGCTATGTCCTTTTTTAGCATGCAATATAACTCGCAGTTAACTGCCTATTTTAAATACATACAAAAAGATGGATTCATTTTTATCAAGGTTTAGGTCTACACTAGCATATAGATTGCCAAAATATAATATTCACAGTTTTTAAACTATTAAAATACATTTTGTAAATACATACAAAACAAAAAATACTGGCATCATTTACTCACCCTTCACTTGTTCTAAAGCAGTTTGACTTTCCCCAGCGGGAGGGGAACTACAATGCTATGTGGAAACTTCCACTATGGGGATTTCGTCAGAAAGCCAATCACTCTGAAGAGTAATTAAACGGGCCAATGAAATGCCAATGAGTTGGCGGTGTCAGCGTGCACAGCTGGCAGCAATCATAATCAGCTTGTGAATAAGAATGCTCGCTGTGCCACACAACCACACCTTTTCGCTTTCAGAAGCCTCACGCAACTGAGAGTATCGCTTAAAGATCTCCACGACAGAGAGAGAGAGAGAGAAAGAGTGGCTTCAGAACGAGCTGTTTCTCCCGGTCCCAGAGCGAGCTACAACGCAGGCAGCGGCGGTCGAGCTGGGTTCATTCTCCCGTCCCTGGGCGTTTCTCTGGTCCGGTTCTACAAGAGCGGTTTGTATAGTAAAGAAAGAGCAAATTTCCCTAAAAGAGCAACACGGTCGAGCAGCGCGTCTTTTTAAAGATGTCGTTCCGACCGTGCGTTTCTGGATGCGGTGGTTTCCTGTCCCCGGATGATGGGCACGAGCACTGCGTTGCATGTCTGGGGGTCCAGCATGTTAATTCAGTGCTCGCGGGCAGTTCATGCCATCACTGCGATGGCATGTCTGTGGCGCAGCTAAGATCGCGGCTCGCTCTTGCAAAAGAGCGAACCACCCCTGCTGTCCCCCGCAAGTCGGTTGGCACTCGGGCAGATCTGAGGGTTACAGTGGGAGTCAATCCGCCGCCCTCGGGCTCGCGGACCTCCCGCTCCTCAGCGCGCTCCATCCAAGCTTCAAGTGAGAGAAGCGCTCCATCCTCTGGGATGGTCGCCCTCTCACTCGATGACACCGAGGATCAGATGTCCATCGCGGCATCGGAGGGTGGGCTGTCATATTCTGACGAGGATCCGGACCCGCTCCCTCCCTCCGGGGTAGTGAGCGAGGCGCCGGATCTAGAAGCAGATATGTTGGCCGTGCTTTCCCGGGCTGCTTCGGCGGTGGGTCTGGAGATGGTTTATCCCCCAGCCCCGCGGCCGGACCGACTAGATGGGTGCTACGTGGAGGCTAAGAGGAGGGCCAAGCCTTCTAAGCCTCCCGTCCCCTTCTTCCCGGAAGTGCACAGTGAGCTCACGCAGTCTTGGAGGGCACCTTTCTCTGCCCGATCTGCGTGCGCTTCCTCTCTCACCACCCTTGACGGTGGAGCAGCCAGGGGGTACGAGGCGATTCCCCAGGTGGAGCGCGCCATTGCGGTCAATCTTTGCCCGCGTGGTGCCTCTTCCTGGCGTGGTCAGCCTCATCTTCCGTCCAAAGCATGTAAGTTATCTGCGTCCCTCGGGAGCAGAGCTTACACTGCTGCGGGCCAGGCTGCTTCCGCCTTGCATGCTATGGCAACGTATCAGCGCTACCAAGCGCAGGCGTTGGCCCAGCTGCACGAGGGTGGTTCCGACCCAGGCTTGATGCACGAGCTCCGCACCGCAACCGACTATGCTCTGCGTACCACCAAGTCGGCTGCGCGTGCCCTGGGAAGGACGATGGCCACACTAGTGGTCCAGGAGCGCCACCTCTGGCTAAACCTGGCAGATATGCGTGACGTTGACAAGGTTCGCTTTCTTAACGCACCCATATCCCAGGCTGGCCTGTTCGGCGACACCGTTGGTGAGTTCACCCAGGAATTCACAGCGGTGAAAGAGCAGTCGAGTGCGATGGGTGAGGTCATCTATCGGCGGGCTCGTAAAACCGCTCCTCCCGCCGAACCATCCACCTCGGCTGCTCCTCGCCGAGGGCGCCCGCCTGCGGCATCAAGACCTGCTCCACTGCCTCTGCCCGCTCCACCGGCTAAACGGCAGCGTCGAGCACCTCGCAGGCGTTCAGCGCCCCCGCCCCAGGGCGCCGTTAAGTCCGGTAAACGGACTGCGAAGCGACCCTGAGACGGGCCATCCGGAGAAGAGGGGACTTGCTCTTTCCTCGGTGGAGGGCCGAGCGAACCAACATCAAACGGTGTTTTTCAACACCAGGCTGCTAGCCTCACGGCCGGCGGCCGCAAAATTTTCAATAAAAGAGCATTTTCCCCCTTCTCTGGATGTGACAGCCCGAACACTGCCAGTCTGGGACGCTATGCCTTCCAGCTCGCAGGATCGGTGCATCTCGCCACGGGCTCTGAGTGTGTTAGAGGACGGGCTCCCTTCTCTTGCACTCCAGCCCCCCCCTTCCGGACTCTGGGACGAAGGTGAGTGTGAATCTCTTGCCTCCTGCTCTTCCTCGGGACCCTATGGCTCCCGGGGTGAGCTCTCCCATTCCGCGCTGCCCCACCGCTGGTATGTCAACGATCGTGCCGATGATGTCACTAGCGCGAGCTCTGTCAGCCTGGTTAGCGCTGCCCAGCCCGTCGCGGTGGCTCATTCGTACGATCAGACTCGGCTATGCGATTCAGTTCGCCAAACGGCCTCCCAAGTTCACGGGCGTGTATTTCACCAGGGTCAGCCCCGGGTCCGCCCCTGTCTTGCGCGAGGAGATTGCTGTCCTCCTGGCGAAGGATGCAATCGAGCCGGTCCCTCCAGCCGAGATGAGGAGCGGGTTTTACAGCCCCTACTTCATCGTACCCAAAAAGAGCGGTGGGTCACGGCCAATCCTAGATCTGCGCGTTTTGAACCGCTGCCTTCACAGGCTGCCGTTCAGAATGCTCACGCAGAGGCGCATCCTTCGGTGCGTCCGTCCTCAGGATTGGTTTGCAGCAATAGACCTGAAGGACGCGTATTTTCATGTCTCTATTCTTCCACGCCACCGGCAGTTTCTGCGGTTTGCGTTCGAGGGTCAGGCATGGCAATACAAAGTCCTCCCCTTCGGGCTCTCTCTGTCTCCGCGGGTTTTCACCAAACTCACGGAGGGTGCCCTGGCGCCTCTTCGGCTCGCGGGCATCCGCGTGCTCAATTATCTCGACGACTGGCTGATTTTAGCTCACTCGCGGGATCAATTGATTACGCACAGGGACAGGGTGCTCCGGCACCTCGACCTATTGGGGTTTCGGGTCAACCGAGAAAAGAGCAAGCTCGCCCCTGTGCAGAGCATCTCTTTTCTCGGGTTGGAGCTGGATTCGATCACCATGACGGCGCGCCTCTCCCGAGAGTGCGTCGAGCTGATGCTGACCTGTCTGAAAGAGTTCGACAGGAAAACTGTGGTCCCACTGAAATTCTTTCAGAGGCTCCTGGGGCATATGGCATCTGCAGCCGCTGTCACGCCGCTCGGATTGCTCCATATGAGACCACTTCAGCATTGGCTTCACGATCGGGTCCCCAGACGCGCATGGCGAGCGGGCACGCACCGGGTGACAATCACTCCGCTGTGTCGCCGCACCTTCAGCCCTTGGACGGACCCTCTGTTTCTACAGGCCGGGGTGCCTCTAGAACAAGTGTCCAGGCATGTTGTCGTGTCGACAGATGCTTCCAGTACGGGCTGGGGAGCCATGTGTTGCGGGCATGCAGCTGCGGGTCCATGGAAAGGAGCCCGGTTGCATTGGCATATCAATTGCCTGGAGCTGTTGGCAGTGTATCTCGCTCTGCCCCGTTTTTTACCGGTGCTAGAGGGGAAACACGTGCTGGTCAGGACGGACAGCACGGCGGCGGTAGCGTATATCAACCGCATGGGGGGTATTCGCTCTCGCCGCATGTCTCAGCTCGCTCGCCGTCTGCTCCTCTGGAGTCATACGCGACTGAAATCGTTGCGTGCCATTCACATCCCCGGCGAGCTCAACCGTGCAGCCGATGCGCTCTCACGGCAGCTTCCACGCCAGGGAGAATGGCGACTCCACCCCGAGTCTGTCCAGCTGATATGGGCGCACTTCGGAGAAGCCCAGGTCGACCTGTTTGCTTCCTCCGAGAGCACTCATTGCCAGTGGTTTTATTCCCTAACCGAGGCCTCCCTCGGTACGGACGCACTGGCTCACAGCTGGCCTCGGAGCATGCGCAAATATGCGTTCCCCCCAGTGAGCCTACTCGCACAATTATTGTGCAAGGTCAGGGAGGACGAGGAGCAGGTCTTGCTAGTTGCGCCCCTCTGGCCCAACCAGACCTGGATTTCAGAACTCTCTCTCCTCGCGACGGCCACTCCCTGGCGGATCCCTTTGAGGAAGGACCTTCTTTCTCAGGGACAGGGCACCATTTGGCACCCGCGTCCAGATCTCTGGAACCTCCACGTGTGGTCCATAGACGGAGCGCGGCAGACTTAGGTGACCTACTGGCTGCGGTGGTTAACACCATCACTCAGGCTAGAGCACCCTCTACGAGGCATGCCTACGCCCTGAAGTGGAGTCTATTCACTGAGTGGTGTGCTTCTCTCCGAGAAGACCCCCGGACTTGCCAGATAAGTGTTGTGCTTTCTTTTCTTCAGGATAGATTGGAGCGGAGGCTGTCACCCTCCACACTGAAGGTTTACGTTGCCGCCATTTCCGCTCATCATGACGCGGTGGATGGCGGCACGGTGGGAAGGCATAACCTCATCATCCAGTTCCTCAGAGGTGCGAGGCGTATAAATCCTTCCCGCCCCCCTCTCATGCCCTCTTGGGATCTCTCTGTAGTGCTCACTAGCCTACGCGGAGATCCGTTCGAACCACTCGACTCAGTATCCTTGAGATTTCTGTCCTTAAAGACAGCTCTGCTGGTTGCGTTGGCATCGATCAAGAGGGTCGGGGATCTGGAGGCGTTTTCGGTCAGTGACTCGTGCCTGGAATTCGGGCCAGACTACTCTCACGTGATCCTGAGACCCCGGCCTGGTTACGTGCCCAAGGTTCCTACCACTCCCTTTAGAGACCAGGTAGTGAGCCTGCAGGCACTGCCCACGGAGGAGGCAGACCCAGCCCTTTCCTTGCTGTGTCCCGTTCGCGCTTTGCGACTTTATGTGGACCGCACTCAGAGCTTTAGATCCTCTGAGCAGCTCTTTGTCTGTTACGGTGGTCGGCAGAAGGGAAGTGCCGTATCCAAACAGAGGTTGGCCCACTGGATAGTGGATGCCATCTCCCTCGCTTATCAGTGCCAGGGCGAGCCATGTCCCCCGGGGGTGAGAGCGCACTCCACTAGGAGCGTCGCTTCCTCTTGGGCGTTAGCACGCGGCGCCTCTTTAACAGACATCTGTAGAGCTGCGGGCTGGGCGACACCTAATACATTTGCGAGATTTTATAATCTTCGAGTGGTACCGGTTTCCTCACGTGTGCTAGTTAACTCTGGTGAATGAGGAAACTTGGTTGGTGTTGTAACACGCTTGCTGCGCCTTTCTCTCTAACACAGAAATACGTGCGCTTTTTTCACTCTGTTCAGTTGAGTTCCCCATTGGCGAACCCTACAGAGTTCCTCCGAGGCCCCCAGCATCTGACTCAGCGGAGGAGTCAGGTGCCTGGCCCATTACGTAGTTGGCATGCCCACTTGGTCAGCCCGCGTTCTGGGTATAGGTGCCTGCTATGCGCGATCCCCTCTGGCGATCCCATATGCTTCACTCAGCCACGGTGTAGTTCCCCCCTCTCAGGCGGGCCCGTGTCTTCCCTCCCCGCTAACCATCCTTCATATGTGTTCTCCCCCTTTCAGGGTTAGTCCATATGTCTTCCTGCCACCAGGTCTCCCCATTGGGCAGCAGGTGGCCTCCGCAGCGTCCTCCCTATCGGGACTGCACGCTTCCCAACGTACTGTCGTAATTTAAAATTCCTAGAATCTTAACTAGGTGTATTTTTTACGACTCCCCAAAAAATATAAATAAGCCTTAAGTGCTTCACAGGTAAGTAAGGTAAGTTAGGGCCAGGGGGCACGTTGGTGGGCTGCGTCTCTGGTGATGATGGTGCGCTCACGCTGGAGCCTGGCAAACCTCTCACCAGCGACGTGGTAAGGTTCAATCACTGTGGCGTTTTCCATAGATTTCCCCATAGTGGAAGTTTCCACATAGCATTGTAGTTCCCCTCCCGCTGGGGAACGTAACGGTTACTAAAGTAACCCTCGTTCCCCGAGGGGGGGAACGGAAATGCTATGTTCCTTCGCCACAGGGATTGCGCCTTAGCTGACAGCTGTAGTTCGGCTTCTTCAGCTAGAAAAGGTGTGGTTGTGTGGCACAGCGAGCATTCTTATTCACAAGCTGATTATGATTGCTGCCAGCTGTGCACGCTGACACCGCCAACTCATTGGCATTTCATTGGCCCGTTTAATTACTCTTCAGAGTGATTGGCTTTCTGACGAAATCCCCATAGTGGAAGTTTCCACATAGCATTTCCGTTCCCCCCCTCGGGGAACGAGGGTTACTTTAGTAACCGTTACGTTCTTTCTTCTGTTTAACACAAAAGAAGCTATTTTGAAAAATGCTAAAAACTTGTAACCATTAACTTCCATTATTTCTTTCCTTCTCTGGTTACAGTTTTCAGATTTATTAACAGAAGAAAGTTAGGGGACCATTTGAAGCTGAGTAAAACAGTGAGTAAATTTTCAGTTTGCGTGAACTATCCCTTTAACCAGATTATAGTCTAAATGTGGCCAAAGTCTTTCTTGCTGTACAAATTCCTGCCCCAAGTGAACAAGGACTTCCCTTTAAACTATTAAAGTGTTTTCACTACAGTATATAACGCGTTTGGACCTTCAGAGTCTCCTTCACCTCCTCGTGAAAATGCTTTATGGGTGACCTTGCTGCTAAAAGTGTCAAATTCATTCCTCGTCACACACTTACAGCAGCAATGAAGGATATTTTTCACATCATGCATGACAGAAACCCAAGAGGAATTAGGACACTGCTCTTGTCTATCAATTACACAGCGTTTCCCACAAGCATTTCAATGCGCCGTAGACATAAATCAGACAAGTAGTGCTGTCACATCTGCCGAATGTGTGTGTGTGTGTTTACGAGACATGTTTGCTCTCCCACTGTCTTTCATAAAGTGTTTGTATACTCTTGAAAATGAGAAGGAAGCTCTCTGAAGACGTGTTTCTAAAAAAAATAAAAGCAAAATGTGAAATGATTCATATTTATTAGGAGAATGCTTTTACAGCCCAGTTAATTAAATGTCTTATCAGTATTATGCAGAGGCTTTATAATTTATTTATTTTTTAATATGTATTGCATATCACCGCTACCTGCTCAGGAAAAACCTCACTGAAGCATTCAGAAGTATAATTAATAATTTGAAAAAAATAAATCAATGTTATTTATTTATTTTATCAATAATCAGAAATGCTAAAACTCATTTTAAACTACTAGCGTTCATGGCAAATCTCTTTTCTTCCTCTCAATGACTTGATCAGTTGTGCTTTATAAATATCTATGTAAGCTCATGGAACGGGTTGATTAAACTTGGGATAATCTCTGGGCTCATCCGTTCAATATCATAATACTTTGGATGTAATCCCCTTGTGCACTGGTCTGCTCTTTATAGACTACTGGATTAGATCCTCCACTTTGTTCATTTATATATTTATTTTTCCGAATGTGTCCCCGACATTAATATTACACAAATAATAGATGGGATGATGATTAAATAAACCAAAGTAAATTGAATAGAAATTTAATAGTAGAAATAACGACTCTGGACTAATCTCCCCCAAAAAATTTCTCTTGACTTTGAAAAGATCTCAGATGAATGGTAATCATTCTTCAATAGCAGCAGAAAAAGTGTATATAATTTATGTATTTGTTTTGAAATGTGTCAGCAGCATTAATATTACTCTAATAACAGACAACTGATGGCCATAATTGATGAACCAAACCAATTACTTAAACACAGAGAGAGAGAGAGAGAGAGAGAGAGAGAGAGAGAGAGAGAGAGAGAGAGAGAGAAAGAGAGAGAGAGAAAGATATTAAACCTTATATTTTAGTGGTAGCATTTGTATACTGGTAAGTTGTCACATAGCAGCCAATTATAAAATTATTTATTGGCTCATGCCACAGATAACTGCACTATAAAAAAATATCAAGTAATTAACAGTTTTACGTAGTTTGATTCATGGGATTTTCGGTTTAATTTCACTTTCAAGATTGCATTATGGAACCTTGATCTCTGCTCTGACATCTTTTTTCAACAGTAACTTATGAACTGTACTTGCACAATATATTGTTTCAAGCTACACTGTAAAAAGTATATGTAACCCTGGACCACAAAACCAGTCTAATGTTGCACAGGTCACTTTATAGGTATACCTTAACAGTACCGGGTTGGACCCCCTTTTGCCTTCAGAACGGCCTTAATCCTTCGTGGCATAGATTCAACAAGGTACTGGAAATATTCCTCAGAGATTTTGGTCCATATTGACATGATAGCATCACGCAGTTGCTGCAGATTTGTCGGCTGCACATCCATGATGCGAGTCTCTCGTTCCACCACATCCCAAAGGTGCTCTATTGGATTGAGATCTGGTGACTGTGGACGCTATTTGAGTACAGTGAACTCATTGCCATGTTCAAGAAACCAGTCTGAGATGATTCATGCTTTATGACATGGCGCATTATCCTGCTGGAAGTAGCCGTCAGAAGATGGGTACACTGTGGTTATAAAGGGATGGACATGGTCAGCAACAATACTCAGGTAGGCTGTGGCGTTGACACGATGCTCAATTGGTACTTATGAGCCCAAAGTGTGCCAAGAAAATATCCCCCACACTATTATACCACCACCACCAGCCTGAACCGTTGATACAAGGCAGGATGGATCCATGCTTTCATGGTGTTGACACCAAATTCCGAGTCTTATCAGACCAGGCAACATTTTTCCAATCATCTACATGTATTGTCCAATTTTGGTGAGCCTGTGCGAATTGTAGCCTCAGTTTCCTGTTCTTAGCTGACAGGAGTGGCACCCGGTGTGGTCTTCTGCTACTCAAGGTTGGACGTGTTGTGCGTTCAGAGATGCTCTTCTGCATACCTCGGTTGTAACGAGTGGTTATTTGAGTTACTGTTGCCTTTCTATCAGCTCGAACCAGTCTGGCCATTCTCTTCTGACCTCTGGCATCAACAAGGCATTTGCACCCACAGAACTGCCACTCACGGGATATTTTCTCTTTTTTCTCTGTAAACCCTAGAGATGGTTGTGTGTGAAAATCCCAGTAGATCAGCAGTTTCTGAAATAGTCAGACCAGCCCGTCTGGCACCAACAACCATGCCACCTTCAAAGTCACTTAAATCACCTTTTTTCCCCATTCGGATGCTCAGTTTGAACTGCAGCAGATCGTCTTGACCATATCTGCATGCCTAAAAGCATTAAGTTGCTGCCATGTGATTTTTTGATGTTAACGAGAAATTTGTGTTAACGAGCAGTTGGACAGGTGTACCTAATAAAGTGGCCGGTGAGTGTATTTTGGCAATGGCCAAAAACACATTGTTTGGGTCAAAATTATCGATTTTCCTTTTATGCCAAAAACCATTCGAATATTAAGCAAACATCGCGTTCCATGAAGATATTTTGAAAATTTTCTACCATAAAACTGTATATAAGAACTCAATTTTTGATTAATAATTAATTATAAAGTTGGACAGTATTTAGATTGTTTTGAACCCATAGATTCTAGATTTCAAAATACTTGTATCTCAGCCAAATATTGTCCTATCCTAACAAAGTGTACATCAATGGAAAACTAATTTATTCAGGTTTTCTCCAACGCATAAATCTCAATTTTCAAAAACTGACAGTTATGACTGGTTCTGTGGTCCAGGGTCACATAGGATTAATAAGTCATCCCAACATATGTTTTTGTGTTACTTTAACTTAATAAAAGAGGTTAACCATGAATCAGCTTTTTTTATGTTTCATGTTTTAAATTTTAGGTAGTGTCATTTGAAATGACTTGTAAATTTAATTTGATTCCATTTACAAATTTGAATCAGAATCAATATTTTTTGTTTTTTTGTGTCAAAATGTCAAAAAAAAAAAAAAAAGTATGTTTAATTTTCAGCTTTAAAAGTGATTGATCAAGAGATTGATGTCCCATAATGCAATTCAAGAGGATATATATATATAATAATAATAATATACTCAAATAGATAAATTAGTGGACAAAAGTGTGTGCTACAAGAATACATTTCTGCAGTCACACAATAAACTATGATCCAGTTCTAACTCCAGTTCTCTTATTTGTCCACAGAATGCATTAGTTTCAGTGTTTGTATGGTTGATCTGAGTCTCTGTAGTTTTGTATCTATACAAATGGCCATTTTATTGCTTTCGCCCTGATGTTGTGTGGACATGGTAGCGCAACTAAAGCATGCTGTATCCAGACTTTAGTCTCCACTATGAGCTGCTTGACTGACCATCGGCCAGCATCCATCCTAAAGCTCGACTCCCTGCAAAGCGACTCTGCACAATGAGCGCTAACCTGGCTACGCATAAGCAATATCTGAGCACAGTCCTCTGAAAAAAAAAAAAAAAAACCTCCCCGGAGATTTATTTGGCTGTTGAAGTAGAAAATGAATATTTTACAGTTGGCTTGTCTGATCAATTACCTACAAGCTGTTGCTGTATTTTGTGGCGCATGGGAGAGAAGTGCTGTTGGGGGAGGCGATGGATAAAAACCAAAGGGAATCTGAATGAAGACAACAAAAAGGCCAGCCGTCGATGAGATAATCTAAAATCAAGCATGCTCTGTTTTTTTTCTCTGTGCATTTGGTATTTAAAGAGCACCGGAATTGTTGCAAAACAAATTAACGCTTTCAGATGCTAATTAGCCCTGGTTAATTTCTTGAGGTTGCAGACACACTGGGCTGATTAGGACTTGCTAAGTGCTTCTTGATTCCAGGCCAATTTGAATGTTGCAAAAACAAGGTCCTGTTTCCCTGTGGTGTGAGTTTTACATGCCCTATCAGGGCCTAGAAGCGGGGGAAATAATATTTGACACGCCATTACATTGTGACAGTAATCTCAGGGAAGCTGTTAGCAAACACTTTTAAGTGCGGATAGAAGCAGGCTCAGTGATTAACTGGGTTTTGTTTGCACTTTGAAATTTTAGCACCAAAAACATATCACATAGATTGTGTACAATATTGAGCTTTGTTACTTACATGTGGAAGGTGGGATGTCTCAGGTCTGTTTGGTTATTCATAATGATTTAAAGGGGACCTATTATGCCTTTTTTAACAAGATGTAAAATAAGTCTCTGATGTGCCTAGAGTGTGTATGTGATGTTTCAGCTCAAAATACACCACAAATAATCTTTTATAACTTTTTGAAACTGCCCCTTTTAGGCTTTGATCAAAATCGTGCTGTTCTGGGTGACTGTCACTTTAAATTGAAATGAGATTGTGCTCTTTTCAAAAGAGGGCGGAGCTACAAATGTGTTCAGCATAGCGGCAGATTCAAAACAGGACTAATGTTATCTTTATGAAAAACTGAAAATGTCAAAAGAATGCTATGGAGACTACAGTGTACAGTGTGTAATGCCTCTTTATTACATTATCTTCAGCAGGTATGGTGAAAACTCTAATGGCAGACAGCTTCTTCTTATGCTGTGTTCACACCAGATGCGGAAGAAGCGTCAAGCGTGAGTGATTTACATGTTAAGTCAATGCAAAGACGCGAATAGACATCCTGCGGCGCGATACGCATGAATGAGGCGATTGACGTGATCGTGTGATTTGACAAGAAGTCAGTATGAGTCTACAAATCTGTAATATTTTTAATTTAAGGGATAGGATTTTTAGGGATAGTTCACCCAAAAATGACAATTTTCTCATCATTTATTTTAAACTTTTATGAATTTCTTTGTTTTATTGAACACACACACACACACACACACACACACACACACACACACACACACATGTTTGTGTTTTTGTGTAAAGTGGGTACATTACATAGGTTTCCATTGATTTTATACAGCACAAACCGTATTTTGTATTGCCCTAACCCCACCCTACCCCTAAACCCAACCATCACAGGAAACAGTGTACAGCTTTACTCTCTGATTAAACTCATTCTGTGTGATTTATAAGCGTTTTGAGAAATGAGGACATCAGCTGTGTCCTCATATTTCATCTCCTTTTTGTAATACCTGTGTCATACCTATGTCATTATACAGATTTGTGTCCTGACATGTCACAAAAACACACGTACACACACACACACACACACACACACACACACACTATGGAAGTCAATGGTTGTTTTTTTTCAGCATTCATATTTTCCTTTGCATTCAACAGATGAAATAAACTCAGACAGTTTTGAATAAGGGAGGATGAGTAAATCATGACAGAATTGTCAATTTTGGGTTATTTTTGTATATAATGTAAGGATTGGTTAATAGGCATGGGTGTGTGTGCGTGCGTGTGTGTGTGTGTGTGTGCGCGCGTGTGTGCATTTCCGATGATTATATGATTTTTAAGTAATCACAATACCAGTGATTTGATTTTAGAAGAGTTGTTAGTTTGTCCTTTTCTGTAAAGATAAATGTTAATTTATTTGAAATTTAAAGAAATGTAAAAATTTACTGAATAAAGTGAATATTTTTAGGTATTAAAATGGATATTTCACATTATTATGGTTTTTACTATATCAATTTATTAAATAAATGTAGCCTTGTTGAGCATAGTTGATTATTCTGAACCAGAATTTCATGAGGCATTTTATTTAATACATTAGTTATTGTTTTATTGCAATTGTCAAGGTTACTGGTTAGAAATAAATATATACATGTTTTGTTCTCAGCATAAATGAATACACCCTATTTTGAAAATGAATAATTCTCAGTGAATATAGCCAACATATTTTGGTGCATTTAAACAAAACAGATTTATTAAACAGCTACATTTATTAAAATAATATTTTAGTCACTGAACATATTTAGAATAGGAAATATAATTCATTTAAATTCATGAGAAATATTGCAAATAAAATGACAAACTACAAAATTTAAACTAAATTTTAAATAATTTTTGTTTCTCTTTTGATATTTGATTTTTCTTTTTTTTTTATTAAATGTTTTCCCTAACATACAAATCTTTTGACTGTTATCCTAAGTTATTTTGTTAGATTAGTTCCAGATTTGTATTCAGTACTGACTAATGTAATGTATATGCACAAATATAATACACTACCTGACAAAAGTCTTGTCGTGGATCCCAGTTGTAAGAGCAACAAATAATAACTTGACTTCTAGTTGATCATTTGGAAAAGTGGCAGGAGGTAGATTTTTTCCAATGAATCATCTGTTGAACTGCATCCCAATTATCACAAATACTGCAGAAGACATATTGGAACCCGCATGGACCCAAGATTCTCACAGAAATCAGTCAAGTTTGGTGAAGGAAAAATCATGATTTGGGCTTACATTCAGTATGGGGGCGTCCGGGAGATCTGCAGAGTTGATGGCAACATCAACAGCCTGAGTTATCAAGACATTTGTGATGCCCATTACATTACAAACCACAGGAGAGGGCAAATTCTTCAGCAGGATAGCGCTCCTTCTCATACTTCAGCATCCACATCAAAGTTCATGAAAACAAAGAAGGTCAGGGTGCTCCATGATTGGCCAGCCCAGTCACCGGACATGAACATTATTGAGCATGTCTGGGGTAAGATGAACAAGAAGGCATTGAAGATGAATCCAAAGAATCCTGATGAACTCTGGGAGTCCTGCAAGAACGCTTTCTTTGCCATTCCAGATGACTTTATTAATAAGTTAATTTGAGTCATTGCAGAGATGTATGGATGCAGTCGTCCAAGCTCATGGGAGTCATACACAATATTAATTCTTTTTCCACTGCACCATGACTTTATATTCTATACTGTACATTATTTCTGTTAAGTGGCAAGACTTTTGTCTAAGCAAAGTCAGACCTTACTGTCCTAATTAAATAATTAAAAATCAAAGCATGATCATATTTTATTTTGGTAAAATAAGTGTAATCTAGAGGCCTTTGCCTTTATATAAGCCACTTCTGATACCAAACGATCAACTAGAAGTCAAGTTATCATTTGTTGTTCCTAAAACCTAAATAGGCGACAAGACTTTTGTGAGGTAGTGTATATTGTATGCATTCCTATAGAAAATATGAATTAAAAACAAAGATCTGTGAGGGGTGTACTCATATATGCTGAACACTGTATATATAGTAGTGCATAATATGTAAAAACTGAACTACTGTATGCAGGGAATTACTCTAAATCCAAGCCACAATGATCACAAGATTTTTATTTTATTTTTCCATCTAGATGGCAGATTAGCATACCAGAATGTTTTGAATTTGATGGTTTCATCAATAAGCCATCAGCATGAAATACTGCATTGAGTTGTGAGTGTCATTAATCAGTCTATAGTGCTCTCTAATGACGAACAGCGAGGACCTCCGGTGACCTGCTTCATCACCGCAATCCCCTTTACGTTATCTGGAAGAAGAATTTGTTTTTATTTGTAAAATAAAACACGCACCGCTCAAAATATGGTGCGGTAAGGTCTCCTGTTGATTGTCCTTTGAAATCAAATTAATAAAGTGTCTTAATTCCACAGCCAAATAAAAAAAAATGGCAGATTTCTTTGCAATCAGCACAGTGATTTTAGACAGAGCTGCCAAAGATTGGGAAAGAGGAAAAAAAGACAAAGACACAATCCAGCGCATTGTTCAATTGCTCCAATCCGTACAGCAGAAGTCAGCCGCGTCTCATTTAAAGCAGCTTAGGATTGTTCTGACTCTTATATTGTGAGCAGAAGTCAGACAGAAGCTGACGGTACGTTTCTGACACAGTGTCAGTGGCAAAATAATGGAGAACAGTGCTACTGTAATGTCTGACATTGGGAAAGGTCAAAGGTAGCAGCTCACGAGTTTCAGGCTCAGTCTTTTGAGAATAATTCATAAACTGACCTAGACATCGTGAATTAAATCAGCAATTGTTTCAGCTGAGCCCAAGCCAGAACAATATAATCCAAATGAATAAAAGAAATCGCCGTTATCTGGATCATAAATAACGTCAGATTACAAAAGCAATCATAGCTGCGGGCAAGATTGACGTGAGCATCATTGTGGCGAGCTTAGCGTGTGACGCTTGATTGGTTTTGCCATTTTTTCAGTGCTTCTAAATCTGCAGAAATCTTGTTTTTGGACAAACTTTGTTGTGTTTTCTGCAAATGTTGTCTCAGATGCACTTGTACGTGAGGATTAGATTGCTGAACTGCCATCAAACATGCAGAAACTGGCTAGTTTGGAGAGAAAAGTAGGTTGTTTTGGTTGTTGCGAAACCTCTTTGTTGGAGTATGAGGTTTAAACGAGCTATAAGGATTTGTGGTTACACTTTTAGAGATTCTGTAAGTAACCTTGCGAATACACTGTAAAAAAAATTCTTGCTGCCTTAAATATTTGTTGAATAAAAACTAACTTTTCTAGGCACTCTCTTACATTAATCCAACTAAAAATATTAAGTTAAACTTTGTATACCTTAAAAAATTTAGTTAAAACCTCATTAAATTATTAAAATAAGTTAAAGCAACATAAAAATATTTGTTGTCTTGATTTTTTGTCATTACATTTGTTTACAGTGTACATGTTGACTGCCAGTTCTTAAAGTATTACAATGGTCATTTAATTGCAAAATTACTTAAAGTTGCTGTAGACCAGGGGTCTTAAACTCTGGGCCCGCCAAAACATATATTTTTGAACTACTATTAAACTATTAAACTATTATTATTTACTATTATTTAAACTACCCCTTCAATATAACAAGACACAAAAAGCTAGAGTTTTGACTGCATATACTCTGTGGAAGAATGACTGAGTGTGTGTCTAACGCTCGGCCATACCCACAACAACCACAGATATATTTCAGCAGCTGATGTGTGACACGATAAATGTGCTGATTTGCATTATCAATGGTGACAGGTAATGCTTGAAATATAAATGTCATGTCTGTTGTCCTAAGATGCATCAGTTATGTCAGTTTTCCACTTTTTTCTTGTGCTTGAATGTTAAAACGGCCCTCCTATGAATTGTCAGTCACTTATATGGCCCCCCGCCAATTTGAGTTTGAGACCCCTGCTGTAGACTCTTCTAAAACATGAAAAAAACTAAACATGTTTACAGATAATTAAGAAACATGCTAAGTGCACATATATTTATCTGAAAAACAATGCTAAACTCAGGTATTCGTCTTTGAAAATGTGACAGAATGCAACCCAGGCTTATTGCGGATACGTACCTAGTCTACATTTCTGGGGACAGCGAAATACGTAACCGGAGGTGCGTCTGCTTGCAGTTTTTGTTTTTGCAAGTCCACCAGAGGCCACTGTGTACGCTTTTTGATGATATCAAATTTCTCTTGCGCGTTCTCTTCCCGTGTAAATCCACCAGAGGGCACAATATACACTTCAGCCGACCAGGCCAGCTTGCTGTTGACTGACTGACTGACAGACTGACCCACCAACCCCCTTCCCTAAACCTCTAGAAAAAGAAAAGCCGTCACGGCTGCGTGATTTCCATGTTTTCAGCCTGTTGTTTATTTATTTTTATTTTTTGTTTTACCTGGTTTCTGGAACCATTCTTTGCCGGACTCAAACCCTGTCATCGCGGTCAACTCCGCTCCATATCCCAAGTCCGCCTACGTACGTGGCGAGCCACTGGGCAAACTGGTAACAACAGAAAAGCCATTAGCTGGTAGCACTAAAAAATACATAAGCCGTCCTTGGCTTTATACCTACCTCTGGCTACATAACTCACGCTCTCCAGAAATGTAGACAGGGGTACATATCCAAAATGAGCCTGTGTTGACAGAATGTCTGTCTTTGTTTTGTTTTGTATTACTGTTTGTTTGTGTAACTCTGCCCACTGCCAGCTTTCCAATTATATTTCAGCACCCTGGGTTGCCTTGGTGGATAACTTGGTGTATTTGATTTCTATAAAATAGAAATATGGAAATGTCAGGCACAGCCAAAAATGTGATCTCTGGAAGACCGTAGCAGCCTCCAAAATAAGAGGCAGATTCACCTTTTACGCAGCAGATGCCCTTCTAGCTGCAACCAGCTGGGTGTCATTAGGAAACACCCATACACTCCCATTCACACACATACACACTACGAACAATTTAGCTTACAGAACATGCAAACTCCACACAGAAATACCAACTGACCTAGCCGAGGCTCGAACCAGCGACCTTCTTGCTCTGAGGCGACAGTGCTACCCACTGCGCCGCCCTAGCAAAGATCAAGAGATTGAAAAATATGAAGAATTTAAAAACATTTAAAGAGCCAGATGAAAAGATCTTTCCATGAAATAGGACAGCTGACAGAAAACAGTTTGCTGTATTAGTGCATGTGAAGTTATTTTGTATAGATGATAATATGTAACAATGTACAAAAACTCATATCTAAGATTGCGTGTAGTCATTTGTAAAGCTTTATCTACTGATTCAAAAAATGTTAAATAAAACAAAGCTTAATTATATGGCAGCTATGTATATTTATGGTGATTTAAACAAAAACATTTTGATTATTAACCAAAGTTCACAAACTGCTTGTGTTTGATAAATTAAGAATATAATCATGTAAGTCATCTAAAATAATTATAAATAATATAATAATAAAAAAGGGAATGTCTTTATTGTGTCAGAGATTTCTCACTTTGCTCACAGCTGATTGGTTGAATCTTGGTTTTGATCTTGGTGCAGTTTAGCTGTGCAGCATAAGTTGCCGTGACGACAAAGAATGATTAAAGTTGATCTACCTTCATGGTACCTAAAACTCAGGATAGGTGCAAACTAAACTCAAATTTAACTGGCTAACCAGCTAATCCAGCTTCATGGTACAGGCCCCATGCCAAACAAATGGGAAACATGTAAATGTGGTAATAATAATGATAATAATAATTATAATAATAATAATGAAGATGATAATGATGATAATAGTAATACATATGTTATTATCATAATTTATTAATAATAATTATTATTATTATCCATGTACGTGTGTGAATGCGAATCCAAGTGCTGGGTTGCAGCTGGAAGGGCATCCGCTGTATAAAACATATGCTGGATAAGTTGGCGGTTCATTCCGCTGTGGCGACCCCTATTTATCAGGGGTCGC
>CAIGQV010016734.1:12659331-12726481 GCA_903798115.1 Danio jaintianensis
TCTCTCTCTCTCTCTCTCTCTCTCTCTCTCTCTCTCTCTCTCTCTTTCTCTTCCGCTGAGAGGAGGCCATAAAGAGTAACAGCGAGAAGGACAGAGTTCTTGGAGCGATGTTTGACAGAATAAATAAACAAGGCCAATACTAAGCCCTTATACATGAATGACAATGTACACTATACGCAATTACACAACTGAATGTGTCCTTCAGTGTAAATTCTGTTTAATCAACAGCACGTCAGTCTCTCTCGCTCTTTCTCTCACCCTCACAGCAATCACACTGTCATTATTTGCCTGATGGTCCATCTCAATTTTTTTTCTTTCTGTTGTCATAGTCATCATTATTATTCCTAAGGATAGGACTATTATGGATGAATTAGGTCGACGAGTTGAAAGTCATTTTAATCAAATTAATTATGAGATGCAGTCATTAATTAATCGAATTAAGTCACAGTTAATTGCGTATGTAAGTATTTGCTAAGAAAAGCCACCAAATTAAAATAATTAAGGACTTTACATTATTGTGGCTGTCTGAAAAGACCAATGCAGGCTCATTGGAAAAATGTGCCCAGGGTAACATTTTTTAAGGAAACCGACAAATATGTTCTCGCTGGTACATACGGCTGCATTTTGTGTGTAAAACAAACGTTACAGGGCGGTATGGCTCACCGATAATGGTTTGCTTAGTAGTTCACCACGGATGGCGTCAGACTTGGGACATGAAGCAAAAAGCACCGGGGTTCGAGTCCGGCAGATGACGGTTCCAGAAACCAGGTAAAACGAAACCCATAAAAGCAGTGTGAGATCGTGGTAGTAGCACATGGCTCACAATGACTTTTCGATTGTAATTTGCTTTTGAAAACAATATCGTTGGGAAGGGGGTATGTAGGTCAGTCGATATCAAACTGATATATTACACACCACAACAAGCAGACCATCTTCTCTCACAGACGCATGCGATATTGACGTTGATATTTCCAGAAATGTTCACAGCAACCTCTGCTGGATTTACGAGAATTGGGACGTATGAGAAATTGTGCCCCAGTGTTGTATTTGAGATCTGAAAATGTACACGGCGCTCTTTAGTGGATTTGTGAAAACAAAAACTGCAAGACGTAGTGCAGGGTACATATTTGTCAGTTCTCAAAAATGTAGCACTGGGCACATATCTCCAATGAGCCTGGGTTGCAGTTTTTTTTTGCATCATTGAACATAAGATCCACTACTCAAGGGGGCAATAGAGTTTTTTTTTTATGTCTGTAACATAACATCTGATGGTCCACAGGAAAAGTATTGTGAATACATTGAAAAACTTAACTAGTTGTTCAAAAGGATAGGATACACTCCCTCCTCTCTTATGCACCAGGTACTTTGTTAGAAACACTTCTATGTTTCTATTTGTACAGATAGATATTTTATATAATTTTTATACTTTGTACTTTTTTCTACAGCCACATACTCTATATTGAAAGCCTTAAATATTTTATATTTGCTTTTATTTTCTATTCCATAACTTATATCTCTCCATAGTTTAGATTCTATTGTTATTATTATCATTTTATTTTGTTATTGTTGTTACTATTTCAAGGTCACGATTGTTTGTGTAAGCATTTCACTGCATATCATACTGTGTATGACTCTGTATGTGACAAATAAAATTTGAATTTGAATGTTGCAGTATTTAAAGGGGTCATGAACTGGCATTTTAGAAATATTTTGTTTTCTGACATCCTCATTTATTTTTGACTAATTGTTGAAACTAATAAGATTTTTATAGTAGAATTACTTCTTAAATGTTTAAAGATCAGGGTTCTTAAAAGCTCTCAGTTCAGACCAATATCACAAAACCCCAATGTATTGTCATGAGCCATGGGTATTCATTTTGTTTTTCCTATATATGTTTTTGATTACTATTTAATTTTATTTTTTACTCTGTGGCCACTGATGGCCATTGAGATGCAAATTATAAATCACCAAATACCACAGTTTCAGCTAAAAATTTATTAAATGTTCCACTGGAATAAAGTCACCTACATCTTGGATAACATAGGGGGTGAGTAAATTAACAGCAGATTTTAATTTCTGGGTGAACTGTCCCTTTAACAGTACATAGCAAATTTGTATTTGCAATTGAATGTAACCGGTAATCAGTATGTAACCTAATCTTAGCTTTACACTATTTTACCATTAGCATAACTGTGTTCGTCCATCGCAGGGAACATGTTTCTAATCTGCTTTCTAATAGCTGAGGCTTTATGTATGTGTATCTATCTTAATCGCTTCAAGCCCGTATGCTAACATATGCTAATCATTCTTCATTGTCCGTCAGGCAGGCTTCAAAGTATTGCAGCAAAATCTCAAATTAGGATGTTATTTTTATTTTAAGTGGAAAAGCTTGAGAATGCTAAAGCCTCTTTTTTATTGCGCACTGTAAGTTTCCTCTGACGCTTGAGCACTTTTAGAAAGCCAGGAAGATGACGTGTCCTTTCAGATCAGGAGGAGGTTTGGAGAGAGAGAGAGAGAGAGAGATAGCTTGTGCTTTCATGAGTTTTTAACTTTGAAGGTATTTGCCACTGTTCTTCTGAACGTTCCTCTATTAGCTAGCTAAATATAAACCTTGCTGTTTTTATACACTCACCGGCCATTAGGTAGACCTTACAAGTGCTGCCATTGTTTATTATTTATGCCATCTCATTCATTCATTCATTTTCCTTCGGCTTAGTCCCTTATTTATCAGGGGTCACCACAGCGGAATGAACCGCCAACTATTGCAGCATATGTTTTAATCCCTTCCAACCACAACCCAGTATTGGGAAACACGCATACACTCTCACATTCATACATGCACTCATACACTACAGCCAATTTTGTTTACCCAATTCACCTATAGCACAAGTCTTTGGACTGTGGGGGAAACCGGAGCCCCCGAGGAAACCCACATGAACACGGAGAGAACATGCAAAATCCACACAGAAATGCCTTCTGTCCCAGCCAGGACTCAAACCAGCGACCTTATTGCTGTGAGGCGACAGATATTGATCGATATTGACGTGGTACCATCACACAGATTCGTCAGCTGCACATGCATGATGTGAATCTCCATTTCCAGCACATCCCAAAGGTGCTCTAATGGATTAAGATCCATCGTGATTGTGAAGGCCTTTTAGCATAGTGAACTCACTGTTGTTTTCAACATAACAGTTTTGAGATGACTTAAATTTAGGACATTTGTTGTATTGCTGGACATAGTACTCAGGTACTCTGTAAAAAATGAATAATGTCCTGACAGAACATTACCAGAACATACATGGGAATCATTCCAGAATTGCAGCTAAGCATTATCCATTTATTTAGCTTAAACTGTATTGATTTACAGTACAACAAATCTATGGACCCGTTATTAATGTAAAACAATGCAAAATTCTTAAATGTGATAGGGACATTTTGATTATGTTACTATTTGTTGTTTAACCTTTTGTTTAAATGACTTACAGAGTTGACATTTTCCAGCATTTTGTGCTTTAGCTCAAGATGCTAACCTCAAACCAGATACCACACATCATGTCTAAAACATTTTTATTAATTTTCATCATGTATTATTTTAAAAAAGAGGACGAGAAATTGAAATATCACAGTATCTGAGTTGACAATTTATCTACTATTGGTGTATCCTAAACATTTCGTACAAATTTATGAGAGAAGAATAATGACATGTCTTAATGCCTTCCAGATTATCCCGCCAGAGGAAGTGACATCACTAATCACTAAGAGCTGACCAGAGCATATGGACAGACACAAAGAATATCTTTAGCTGGAGTCTTTAAGTTAATATTTTTATTAGGAAATGTCTCTAAATACACATTGCAAGCATTATTTTAGTGATCATTTGATATAAATTGTGTTATTTAAAACTGTCACAAGGGTTTTTTCCTAAATAAAAGTTTTGCTAGGAGAAGCAAAATGTACCCACAATTCTAGATACAAATATACTAATATACTAATATACGTATACATATACAAATGAACAGAACAAATGCATAAAATCAAGGCCATTTGATTATTAAGGTAATTTTTTAACAGAGAATGTACTGCAAGGACGTTATCCATTTTTGACTGTTTTCTTTTTCTTTTTTTGTCATTGTACAGTGTGTGCTCTGGTGTTTAAAAGACACTCAATTGATGTTAAGAAGCACAGTGTTACAAGAAAATATCTACTGATATGTTATGTGGTTTACAACAAATTCCTGATTCTTAAAAATCAAGACTCGTCAACCAGACAACCTTTTTCAATTTTCTGTTGCACAATTGTAGCCTCATGTTTCCTGTTCTTAGATGACAGGATTCTGATAGTTGCTTCTGATAGCTGCTGCTGTTGTAGCTCATCTGCTTCAAGGTTTGACATGTTGTGGATTTAGAGATGAAGAGCTTGGTTGAAGTAAATGGTTATTTGAGTTTTCTAACAGTTCAAACCACCAATAAGGCACAGAAAGTCACTTACCGTAAATCACTTTTCTTTCACATTCTGATGTTCGGTTTGAACTTCAGCAGATTCCTGCAATGTCATTCGATATTTCCATTAGCAAGCGGTTGAACAGATGTATCCAAAGGCAATATTTGTGGAAAAACAGCTATCTAAAAATACAGATATAATTCCCAATGATGCAATAATGCACATTTTTATTATAATAAGTCACTCTCTCAACAGACTTGCCAAGAGTTAAGTGTCAATTTTGAATTTCAAATTATAATTCCAACACCACATAAGCCACTTTAAAACGATGAGCACTAAGAACCGGCAGCACATTCCTGCTGACTCCTCAGTTTATCCTGGAAGGATAGAGCACAGTTCTCACTCCTTTGGGTATCGGAAAGAAAATCACAAACAGCATGGCAAACACAGATAAGCCCACAATTCTACATATTATTGACAGCTGCATGAAAATCACGGCTGATTGGACTAATTGAAATTCATGCACGAGTCATGGCATTTAGCTCGCTCTCTCTCCTCCCCATAGCGCATTCATCCAGACAGCATGAAGGATGGATGTTAATTAGTTAACACAAAAATACCAAGCTCACTATCCCTGGATCCCGCCTTGGAGAGAAGGAGGGGTGTTCGGTGACAGTAGATTTGTTTTTGAAAAAGAGGCTTTCAAGGATTCTGAAAGGCCACAGAGGACACACCTCATTTCTTTTCTAGTATACATTATTGTCCAGAAAATGAGCTGAGCACACACTCGCTGCCCAGCCATGGCATGATGCCACTGCAGGAAGTGTAACGGCACCCAAAATGAATTCATACCGCCATCATTTGCTCGCCCTCCTGTCATTCCTGACATTAGAGCTATAGTGAATGATGACGAGTGATGGTTTTTCTGAACACAGTGTATATATGTATATATTTGCCACAATGTCCAAGCTGTTTTTTTTTTCTTACAACAAAAAGAATCAGTTGTGCAGTAGCGCTGCATCTAAAATTGCAACCTAGTAATGCATTTGATTTTATATAGAAAGAACATATGTAGTATGAATCAAATTTAGACGTACAGCATCTGCCATGTTGTCACTGTCACAAATCTGTGGCCTCAATTGTCCATCATATGCACACGTCAGAATAATACTGGAAGAAATACATTATCTGGGTACTTTTTGCGTTATTGTTTATGAAGACTATGAATTCTGACATACTATATTGTTTTTAACATAGTTTATAGTATGGATGTAGGCCTTTAGAGATTCATGTTTGGTTGCTAGTAATGCTGTAAAATTTTAATTTTACAGCACAGTTGTAATTGTTAATTTACAGCAATGTAAATTTTGCCAGCAATACTATAAAAATTGCCAGTAATACTGTAAAATTGACAAGCGCACTGTAAAATAATAAATTATGCTGTAAAACTACAGCACAATTGTATTTGTTAATTTACTGTGCACTTGTAACTTTTACAGTATTCCTGGCAAACAAATTGCCAGTAATACTGTACATTTTACAGCGTTTAGGTATTAAGCTAAAAAAAATGGAAAAGTTATAATAGGAAATATTGTAAAAGTCCATTTACCTCATTTGCAGTATACTCATAGTCACATTATGTAGGATTTTATTCATTAAAATATCCAAAAACCACTGCAAAGTTTTTTTTTAAATATAGCTGAATTATGTACTTACATTATACTGTAGTTTCAAAGAATGTTCAAATCTAAAGAAAAAAGCAGTTTTAAGTAGTGAATTGGGCCTTGTCCTGTGATGTCTTGCTAATGACGTTGTTTGGTTTTATAGAAAACAGGGAAACACCAAAATTGCTTTAATATGTTGTGTGTTTTAATAGACTGCTCAGAGCAGAACCCTGAAATGTATTTAGTATGATAAAACAGCGCTGTTCTTTCCCCACATGATCACGACCAAAAGAACCGGAAGCTGTCGACTGTGGCATAATAAAAGCTCTGCTGCTTTCGTGTCTTTTCGCACTCGTCTCTCTTCAGCAATTTCTTTACCACTCATGTTTTGCTTTGATTGCTTTTTCAGCCTTACTCTGGTTCATACTACCATGATAATCTGTCTTAAATACTTTAACTTATCCATGAACATGATTTTCGTGAATCCTGTAAAATGTAACAAAGACTACAACTCCCATGATTCCACACTCAGTCACGGCATTGTCAAACTACACTTTTGTTTGTTGTGAAAATGTGCCCTCTAGCTGTGACAAATACATACTGTGCCTTTAACAATGAAGTGCAAAATGGATGCTTCAGGATTGTTTTAATAATGTGCCAGACAGTGTTGGGGGTAATGCATTACAAGTAACACAAGTTATATAGGCTATTGATAAAACTGCTGCATGCATAGGATTGAACTTTTGTCTGTCGTGAAATAAATAATTTGACATGCAACAGTCTTTCGACATATTTCAAGGAACAGTATTAAATGAAAGCAGATGGCATTCATCACCTGCTACCAAATCTGTGAAAGCTCTCCACTACATCTTTTCTATACAAGTACATGAATACTAATCACTGCCACACAGTTTCTAGCCTTTTTTTTTCCCTAATTGGAGCAAAATGAAGTCGAAGAAACAGCAAGACAATTAACCGGGTGGTTTTTATCAGACTAATGCAGTCTGGAGAAGCATCGCAGCTGAAATGGTGGTGGCCCGTCTGAGCTGCCAGGCACAATCTCCTCCGCGCCGTTTCAGGGGCTTTGTTTATCTCATTTTTCAATTAACCTCCTTGATTTAACTCTCATCATAAAGCGGTGTGCATGTTTACTCCAAAGAGCAAATAATACTGCACAGTTCTCTCCACTACTTCCCTCTTCTCTCCTCTTGCGATGTGTGTGTGTGTGTGGTGTCAGACAGGCAGTGGCGACTGTGCTTCACAGGACTGAGGCGGATTTTCAAGAGGACAGAGCTGGATGTTTCAGATTTGAAAGGCTGAATCTGTCATAAGCAGAGAGCACTTTGGAGATATTGCAGTGTTGTGATAAGTTCCTACCTGCTTTGTTACTATGGCACTCTTTCTTGGCAGGGCTTTGCAAACAGAGCAAGACTGTGATGAAAAATATAAATATATGAGAAAGATAGATGTGTGTTTATGCATATGTGTGTCTGTGTAAATATGCATACTGTACCTATACTTTGTTTGCACACTTGAATTATCATTTATTATCAGTAGTAGTTATCAGTGTATCACAATTTGGTAATAGTTGCTGACAGGAAGCGTGATGATAGAAGTAAGGACCCAAATGCAGAGTCAGATAGGCAGTGATCAAATCCATGGCAAGTAAAAGAATAGGGGAGAAAATCCAAAAGAGTAATTCAAAATAGAGTCTATTGTCTGGGCAGCAAAAAATCAAGAGTCAAAACACTGGCAGGCAGCAAGATAAAAGTTAAAAAATAAGGAGTGAGGAAAACATAGGTAACACTTAGACTTGTCCATGACATGGAAACAACAGAAGGTTTGTTGTTTAAATAATCTGGATAACTGTGAACAGGTGCAGCTGTAATCAAGGATAGAGTCATGTAAAGAGAATCAGTTGTGGAGGTGCAAATGGTTATGGGAAATAGAGTCTGGTTGACTGACGTGTGGAGTGCCCTTTGGTGTGGCTTGTGGACACTCCGGCTGGTCACTGTAATAAAATGAAACTATATATATTAGGGTTGTCAAAAGTATCAGTATCAATTGTTAATATTCTGCTAACATTTGTGCACCATTGAACACATTCTTAAATTGGCCATTTTTAGATTGGCCATTGTGTTCACGCAGCTTTGAAATGCTCCACTGTTCGTGTATCTGTGTTTGTATTAGGTGAACAGCAGTGAAAAGTGGTAAAGCGATGACCTATATGGCTAATCATCTGTGTTTAAGAACGTTTTTAAAATTTCAGTACTGATTGGTACCAAAGTCGATACATTTGATAACCCTAATTATGTGTGCATGTTTGTGTGTGTGTATAGAGAGAGAAAGAGGGGATAGTGTCGTAAGATCTAATTGTTTACCATTTTAATCAATACATAAAGTAGACCAAATATAGAATAAAGGATGGTTGGTTTTAAGCAATATAGTGTACATTTAAGTGTTAGACAGTAAAAAAATTAAGTACTTTTATACTTTGGCACAAGCAGGAATGAAAAGGAGTACATGACTAATATTTCATTAGCGTATCTACAGTTGAAGTCAGAGTTATTAAACCCCCTGAATTATTAGCCCCCCTGTTTATTTTTTCCCCCAATTTCTGTTTAGCGGAGAGAAGATTTTTTCAACACATTTCTAAAAATAATAGTTTTAATAAATCATTTCTAATAACTGATTTATTTTGTCTTTGCCATGATGACAGTAAATAATATTTTATTAGATATTTTTCAGGACACTTCTATACAGCCTAAAGAGACATTTAAAGGCTTAACTAGGTTAATTAGGTTAACTAGGCAGGATAGGGTAATTAGGCAAGTTATTGTATAACAATGATTTGTTCTGTAGACTATCGAAAAAAAAATAGCTTAAAGGGGCTAATAATTTTGACCTTAAAATGGTTTTTAAAAAATAAAAAACTGCTTTTATTCTAGTCGAAATAAAACCAATAAGACTTTCTCCAGAAGAAAAAATATTATCAGACATACTGTGAAAATTTCCTTGCTCTGTTAAACATCATTTGCGAAATATTTAAAAAAGAAAAAAAAAATTCAAAGGGGGTTTAATAATTCTGATTTCAACTGTATATGCTTACTCAAGTACTTGACTCGTGAACAACCCATATTCACCTCTGACCCACAGAAAATATTGACACCTCTTCCATAAAACATAACACAAACAGAGAACAAAAACACATGATTGCATACTTGCTTTAAGCTGTAACAATAATATAGCACGTTCCCTTTAAGCTATAATGCAGGTCAGCGCCACATCAGATGAAGGCTGAATTAGCTTTGAACATAGTGCTGTTGGAGTTACGCTCTGTAACGGCGTCCGGCTCGAAATGGAGGCTCAGCAAACGGAGGCACCAAAGCAGCGGCACTCACCGATTAATCACTGCTAATGAGCTACGGGCCCTGAGGAATACAAGAAAAATCAAAACAAATTAATAGGAGGCAATGGAGAAGATTGTAAAATACTCATTTGCATCCCCCCACAACAGACAACAATTCCCCTATCCAATCAGTGCTCGGGCTTTAAGAAATCAAACACACTCTTATCTAGGGAGGGACGCTCTTCTGACAAGCCGGTGATTGAATGAATGCATTATCTATCCTTCAAAGAGACACAAGCTGTTTCTTCAACTTTTCCCTGGGTTACTCGCCTGGGTTTACAGTTGTCCTGTTATGGATGACTTGGGCACACGGTGGAGAAAGACTCCTTCAAACTGATGGAGGGTGCGCTGCTTATTTCAGCACAAACGTTGGCCCCGAGAGCAGACGCTTAGCATCTTAAGCACAGGCCGTGGTGTAGAGAGTGTCAACAGTGCAGCTCTGATAGATCAATCTGGTCTTTCGAGATGAATCCAGTTGTGAATAATTTTTAGCAGCATGGTGAGCCTTACGGTGCTCAGCAAGTGTGTGTACATGTGAGACTTGTTGAGATTGAGAGGGAGAAAAAATGTACAGTATGTGTACAAAACTACCACAAGTGGATATGGTAAGGTTTATTTGTTTGGTAAGTATGGAAATGTATTTAGTGTTTTTAAATAGTTCTGTGTGTAGAATTCAGATACCCTTGTTTTGGGCGACACCAGTGGCAAACTGCATATTATTCCTTGTGTTTGCACTTGTGCACACTTAACTTACAGAAAACTGATTGAGTGATGCAATATATTACTGTTTAGATGCTTGAAAACTATTCTTTGCACTTTGACCCTTTTATTAGTGGGGTAAAATTAGATTTTGACTTATTTTCAGTTTTTGTTAAACATTTTAGTTTGCTTTGCTTTTGCCATTTATAATAGCTTTTTATACTAATACATCTGTATGCTTTTAGCTTTGAAATGTTTTTACATTTTCTACATTTTTGGTAACACTTTATTTTGATGGTCCCTATTGCACATTTTGTTGACTAAAAGTTGCATTGCAACTACATGCTAATTACTTCACAAACACAGAAGTGTGCCAAAGTACTGCATAATAGCAAAATAAGCATAATAGTCTATAAAATACATAAAATACAAGATAAAATATAGCTAAACTACCTAAAAAGGCACATGAATTAAAATAACCAGGTATTAAGATCAGGTGTCAAATGGCAATGGGAAAAAAAAGAGTTTTAAGAGCTGATTTAAATGAAAACACCAAAGAAGCCTGTCTAATGGGCAGCGGCAAATCATTCCAAAGTCTAGGACCTACCACAGCGAAAGCACGATCCCCTCTAAGCTTACACTTTGTTTTTGATCAGAAGCTGATCAGCTGACCTGAGAGAACGAGTGGGCTTATAGGGGTGTATCAGCTCAGAGATATAAGGCGGGCCAAGACCATCTAGAGATGTAAAAACAAATAAAAAAATCTTGAACTGTATTCTAAAATGAACTGGCAACCAATGAAGCGAAGCTAACATGGGGGAAATGTGGTCATATTTGCGAGTACCAGTTAAAAGGCGTGCTGCAGCATTTTTCACCATTTGCAAACGGGCAATAGCTGACCTTCTACTCCCCACATACAGTGCATTACAGTAATCTAACTGAGTGGTCACAAAAGCATGGATTACAGTCTCAAACTGTTGTTTTGGTATATATTGCTTTATTTTTACTAGTTGACTTAATTGAAAAAAGTTAGATTTAACTAATCTGATTGCCAAATTTAAAATCTGAGTTAAATTTCACCCCTCTATTTGTGACTGTAGGCTTAATATGCTGAGCTAACGAACTCAAATTGAATAGAGTCCCAACAATTTGAGTATTAGTAGACTGTCTGCTTAATATCTTCTGATACTGCTCCTTCAACAGACATTTAGCTGACTATAAGAAACTTTGCAAGTACATGTCAACTTGCACTAACCCTAACCCAAAGTCTACTTATAATCTATTGAGAATTAGTTGGCATGCAGATGCAATGTAACTTAAATTCAACAAAATGCGTTAAAGGGACCATCAAATTAAACTGATACCAAATTTTTAAATCTAATTCTAAATTATTATAATTATTATTATTAAATATATATTAATATTATTAAATAATAATAATAATTATATTAAT
The DNA here is from genome assembly GCA_903798115.1 of Danio jaintianensis. Classification (NCBI taxonomy): domain Eukaryota; kingdom Metazoa; phylum Chordata; class Actinopteri; order Cypriniformes; family Danionidae; genus Danio; species Danio jaintianensis. Next base: position 12,671,001 of record CAIGQV010016734.1, read on the forward strand.
ATAATAATAGTCTTTAATGGAAATACTATCTAATATATCAAAACACTGATTGTCATGCTTATACTAATTTTAAAAAGCAATGATGCTAAATTTAGAAAGAATTAACTTTTTTCTATAAAATATGCATTTTTTGCATTATTTTCTATACCATTGCATAAATATTTTGTACCACATTTTATTATTCTGCCTATTTTAAAGATGTCAAAGTAAAAACAGTTTAACTTCACTTTTAAAACCAAAAAGATTTAATCTAGCTATTTTTGAAAGACGTAAAAAAAAACAACAACAATAAATTTTAGATAATTAATCATTTGTGGTAACTCTATAGTTGTTATAATACAATAACTTTATTAATATAAACAACAAAATACTGTGCAAACTTTTCTACAACTATATGGTATATTATACTACAATACACCACAGTTTACTGTTAAAAATTAAAGCATAAGCTACTACAGTGTTACAGTTTATCTGGTTTCTTTAAAAATGTATAATCTTCACTGCCTGATTGATATAAAGTGGGTATCAGACAGCACAAGAAGCACTGCATTAAATCCCATTGTTCTGTGTCTTTAAAATATGGAAATTTATTTGACCACAGTATTTTCAATAAAGGTTCTTCTGTGTTCGCCTGCTGCACCTGAGGACGCTTGCGTTTAAACGGTCTTTCATCTTGTTTTACTTGAACAACTAAATGAATGCTTAAGTCTATTTAATTTATTATATTTTAATCACATTACAAAATCGATGCTGTAAAAGGAAACTTATGAAATTGAAAATTGTCACATTAACACTTATATAGCCCATTACTTGCCCTGCATCTACAGTACAGCTGCTTATTAATCATGCGCTGTCTGCTTAAATTCAGTTCATAAACAATATTATTATTTTTATATATAATTAGCTGTCAAACAGTCCTATTTATTAATTTGCAATCATTAATGATTAAGAAAGTCTGTGGTTTGTGTTTCCTTCTGAATATGTTCAAACCACAGACTTTTCCACTGTCATCATCACTATGGCACAGCGGCCGCATGTAAATCTTCCATAGTGTCAATTCAGATTCAGTTCACGCACTGAGGCGAAAAAACCCACAGCCGAGAGACGCTCTGATTACTACTCAGCCATAATCCCTTTTCTCTGATCTCTGCTGATTTTAGTTTAATATTCCTGGAACTTTTTTTTTCGAAGGGGGGGAATTATTCAAATACAAGGTGGAAATCGCTTCTCCACCTGCAGGCGTTTGAGGGGAAGGAAGAGACGGCGGGAGGGAGATAAATCGGAGCAAAGTGCTTCAATGGCCTCCAAGGGTTTTTTTTTTTCTCCCTGATGTTTCCCTCCGCGTCAGCCGGACATCTCGAACACTCGAGGTCATTTTCCATCCTGCCCTGCTAATTTACTCGCGGGTGGCGCAGCGTTTGGCGAAGGCTAAAATCTGGCTCTTTCTCTGCAGCTCTCACCCCCCGGGCCACCCAGTCCTCCTGATCCGGGGTGTTCGCTGATAGCGGCGTGATATTTCTGCCATGCTTTGAATTTCATTTCAGGATCACAGCTCGCTAGCTGAGGAACGGGGGGCTGCTAAATCATCTCCGATAATCGGCTAGACGGCTAAAGCAGCCTAGCATGTCAACCGTTACAGGATATTTCCTCATTCTGTAAAAGCTTCCTGCGATTGGTTGATGTTGGTCTAATCATATTTATGCCCTTGGGTTTATGCATGCTGCGATAAAGAAAATATGGATTGAATTTGAAGGAATGTTTCAGGTTTAATACACGGGAAGCTCATTGACAGCATGCCATGTTGATTATTACACTGTAAAAAAAAAGTGATTAGTTGACTTTACTTAAAAAATAAAGATGTGCACATCGATGCTGAAGTATCGATACTCAGAAGCTTTTAATTTGGTATCGACATTTTTTTTAAAGTATCGATATTTTAACTATATTTTAATAATTTCTGCATAACTAAATGTTTTTAGCGGGATTGTCCGTGATGCTTTGTATATAAGACGTTACACCAATCAATCTGTGGTGGAATGTGACATAAGCGATCATGTGCCTTTCAGCTAATTTACATACTCAACACACACAATCGCACACGTCCGCATTACAGAATGGCACGATGGCAGAGAGGAAACGTAACGTGGTGTGATGCTACTTCTCATCAGCTGAAAAAGCGTTGCACGATGCAATATTTGTGACAAGAAAATCGTACACAGCAACAATACAAGCAGCCTTTATAAACACTTACAGACAACACACCCTGAAACTTAAAAAGAAGCAGAACAAAAACAAGCTGCCCAGTGTTCCTCTGCTCAGTCTCCTTCTGTCCGACAAAAGACATTATAGTTTTAAAGAAGGCAAACCCTATCCAGGTACAAAGAGCAGAGTAATTAGTTAACTAATTAGTTAATTAACTGTACATTCTCTCTCTTTCTCTCTCTCTCTCTCTCTCTCTCTCTCGTTACCATTAGGTGAATAAGAATAAATATAAGAGAGTGTGCGTGCGTGTGTGTGTGTCTGTGCATGTATCTTTACATGTATTTTGAAAAATCACATTAACATTTCAAATAGTAAGTGGTATCGGTATCATAAAAACTTTAACAAAAAGTATCGGTATTGTATCGAATTCATAGTTTGCGGTATCGCCCATCCCTATTCAAAAAATGAGCAAGCCTGTTGCATTTAAATGGTTAGTTCACCCAAAAACTGAAAATTGCTCATCATTCACTCTCCCTCATGTGGCTTTAAACCTTTATGAGATTCTTTCTTCTGCTGAACACAAATGAAGATATTTTGAAGAATGTTGGTTGCTGGGATCAGTTTACTTGGAGTCAATGGGTCCCAACAACCAGCAAAAAAAAATAAATCAATTTTTTGGCATCTTGCCTTTATTTGATAGTATAGTAGAATGACAAGAAGTGGGGGACTCAAAAAAATGACTTTTGCTGCGTGTTCAATCTACTTATTTAAAACAATTTGAAGCAACACAATTCTTAAGTTGTTTTTGGGACAACCTAATTGTTTTATGTTGAGTCCTGTCTCAATCACCAGTGATCTAGTCCATACAGATTGCTGGAGAACTACAAATCGGCCACTAAGAGAACTACAAATCCTGTCATGCACCTCACACACACCTGGTCCAGTTCACCACTGATTACAGAAACACAGCTGGAAGCTCATGATAGACTAATCAGATGGACCATATAAACAGCACACACACTTTGCTGAGTCTTGTTATTGTTACACTACGAAGCGTTTCCTAGTCTTTCTGTGTTCCTTGCCATGTTTATTGTTTTCTGTTGTTTGCCGCCTGTATCGACTATTTGCCTGTGACTTGACTATGCTTCTGGATTGTCCTCATGCTTCTGTTTGTACCCGATGACCATTGCCCGTCTGACATCTCTTAATAAAGCTGCACGTGGATCCTCACTCCGTTGTCACCTGACTCTGTGGTAACAGAAGACTCAGCCCTGTGTGTGTACAAGTGCAGTGTATTTATAGTCCATGTAATCAGTTCATCATGATCCTCCGGCTGTGAGAGTATAATCAATGTAAAACAGGAACAGGTGTGTGTGGGGTGCATGACAGGATTTGTAGTTCGTGTGGTGGCAGAATTGTAGTCCGAGTGAAAGTAAAGGTTCTTCAGCGATCTGCAGTAGCTAAATCGCAATTGACTGTAACAAGTCCATTTAAATTTGTAAAAACGATTAAGTTAACTTATTTGTGTTGGTACAACATCCACAAGCCTGGATGCGAACTCGGGACTCCCGGACCACTGGACTATCGCACTGACAGCAACCAGCATTTTATTTCACTTTGTTGGGTTCAACAGAAGAAAGAAACCCAAATAGGTTCACTGTAAAACAATGCTGGGATCCACACAATCGATTTGTGTTGGGAGAACATAAAGAAATTAAGTTAACTTGTACGTCTTTACAAATTAAAGTGGATTGAACATAAAACAATTAAGCTGTCCCCCCAAAAACTCAAGAATTGTGTTGTTTCAGCTCATTTTAAACATGTAGTTTGAACAAACAGCAAATGTCATTTTTTGAGTGTTTGGAACAAGTGAAAGGTGAATAAACCCCATAACAATTGGGTGCAAATACGCTAGAAAGACTACATAAATAACTGTTCCGTGCTTGGTGCAAATGTTTGAGTAATGGCAAGTCTGTTTTGGGGTTGTTTGGCTGGAAAGCAAGGTCCAGAATGCAACCTCAGCCTTTCATCCAGGACTAGCTTTGTGTGAGTGCCAGCCTGGGGATTCTCACTCTGGGAACAGTCACTTGGAGACCCGCTGTCAACACAAACACAGCACAAAGAGTCCCAAACCGCCTTCACTCTGACAATGTGCAGCTTTAAGCTCTCTGCCAGCTACCTGATTGGGGTGGTGGATGCCAGCAGAAGAGCTTAAGTACAGGCTTCAGAAAGGTTTACCACCAAGATCTGTATTTTTCCAACTTCCCTGCAACTTCTGTTTTGCTTTTTTTTTTAACTATCATTTTCAATCCTGTTATAGCAGATAATAGCATAACATGTTGTTTTAAGAATAGAACGATAAAAAACGGCTAACACACTAACATGTGAATGACATGTAGCTTTTTGTGTTTGAATGATGGCTGTTTTCACACAGGTTTCCCAAACATTCTGCTAGCTTTTAGCTTTATGAAGTAGATTTTCCTAAAGGTTAGTCTAGTTTTTTGATTCTTTCTGCTGATGAAGTTTTGGTCACTGCAGAGGCTTTCAATCTAAATTCGCTTAAATGTTGAGACACTGTACTACTGTAATACCCTGCTCAGACCTGGTATTAAGATGCATTTTTGTCGATCCAATCAAAAGTAAACAAAAGAGACACATCATCTTTCACACTTGCTGTTTAAATGTATTTATTTTTTTCACTTTCGACCATGTTCAACCACTTCTCTGATGAGGGGGTATTGGATTCCTCTGATCTTTACTAAGGCAAGTACAATTTACATAATTTACAAAACAAATAGTACAAACCTTATTAAAATTACCAGAACAATTAAAAATGCTTCATAAATAGGTTTACTTTATGCATTGACTAATGAAATTATAGATAATTGATTTATTTTATTTATGATCAACTCATTTTAGACCTAGACACTTTTCTGTTTTAATGTTTTATCATGTATATATGCTGTTGTTTTTCTACAAAATTAATGTTATTTTTATAAAAACAAATATTTTAGAATATCGTAAGTAATTTAGCTAAGTGCAACTTGGCAAACATGTCATTTTGTTATTTAGCACAAACTGTGCTACAATGATATGCAACAAAGATGGATGTACTGTATATCCTTGCATTTTTTTTTTTTATAAAGGTGCAGGATGTAAGTTTGACACTCAGTGGTTCAACTAGGTATTGCATTCCTGCATCAAAACAAATGCAAGGTCATATTGCCAGATTGAGGACCAGGCTGATTTAAATCACGTTCTATATAAATGCAACAGCGCACGATAGAAGTAATATTTTCCATATTAAAAGGAGTTCTAACCAACACCTCGAATTGATATATTAGAAACGGCCTCTATTCTATCTGGCAGCTGAACAACAGAAAACTGACAATGATCACCTCAGGTACACCTCATGTGCGTTATTCAGTGTTAAATGCTAATAATGTGAGTTTGAATGCCATTTTACATGACATTTATTGCCATACTACTGAAAGCAGCAGCTTTCATAAACATAAACTGTTTGAAATTGAACATTAGAACTGTGACTCAAAACCAACACATCAGTGATTCAGCATCTACCTTTAATAATGTTAAAAAGGTTTAATATGTATTAATTAGATTTTAAACATTGCCATTTCGTGAGTGCATATTCTGTGCTTCTGAATGGCTGTATCTAAATTTCTGTTGTGTTTCGTCTGGTGCAAACAGCCAAATTGCTTATCACTGCAAATCTCATCAGGTAGTGTGTTGTTAGGACACGAGGTTACAATGTAACCTGCTCACCTAATGTTTATGCTCGTAATATTTATATTATTTGCTAATTAATAACCTAATTTATTTTGTGTTGTCACTTGTCACTTTATGTACACTGGAAGCTTCTGTAACCAAAACAAATTCCTTGTGTGTGTAAGCAGATTACATTCTGATAGATACATAGATTAGATTCTGATTCTAATGTGGAACTCTGAATCTGCGTCTCATTTCGGAGTCTGCTACTGTCCACCGGAGGTTGCATTTCGGTCACGGATGCATGCTTTAAGAGCCTTTCTGAATGAACAAATGAAATACAAGGTTTTCCAACAAGGCAACCCGGGGTGCTGAAATATAATAGGCTAAACTGGCATTAGGCGGGTTAAATAGACCAAAACAAAGACAGCCGTTCCAGCACGTAACTCACATTTTCAAAGCAGAATATCTGACTTCAGCATTGTTTTTCAGATGAACAACAATGTTCACTTAGCATGTTTCTTAAATATCTGCAAACATATATGGTATTTTTATGCTTTAGAAGAATCAAAAACTTACATACAGCACCTTTAAAGATTATTTGTGGTTAGTAAGTTTAAGGGAAAAAAGTCACCAAAACAAGGCCATAAACACATTCTAAATAGTTCTTGTATGCATGATAGAATATTTACTCCAAAAGAAAATCCTTATGACCACTCATTCTGAAGCAACAATATGGAGATTTAAATTTTGTCAATCAGTTTTTGTGTCAGTACTGTGTATGCGGTGGAGTGATAATGGCCATGAATATTAATTACATTCACAACATTTTGTTTTTATTGTGGACCCACACAAGTAAAAATAAATATTTCACAGTTTCTAAAGATGTATAACCCTTGTCTATATGACTAAAATAAAAAAAAGATAAAAAATTTAGTATTTTGCACTTAAAAAAAGGGGGGGTCTTCTATCACTAGCAATAGAGTAGCCCTTACAGAGTTAATGCACAGGCTACGGGGGCTATAATAATAAAAAAAATAATTAAAATAAATATTATGTAAATATTTGTAAAATTAATTTTATGGTTTGCTGAGAATTGTTCCAAAATCAGTTCAAAGCTTTTGAAGCAACCACAAGACAAATGTCTCTAACAGTGTTGGCTGTGTACAAATCAGACTCTCAGTGCCAGAGAAAGTGTAAAAAGCACTTGAAAACAGATCAGACCATGATCAAGCCTGTTTATAAACTACTGGTGATTGACAGATTGGTAGCAGAGCTGAATTGCAGATTCCATTCATGCTTTTTAAATTAACGTCCTTTTCTTGACTTCAGAATAGTTGTGCTCATTCATTCATTCATTTTCTTTTCGGCTTAGTCACTTTATTAATCAGGGGTCGCCACAGCGGAATGAACCACCACCAACAGATGCCCTTCCAGCCGCAACCCATCACTGGGAAACACCCATACACTCCCATTCACACACATACACTACGGACAATTTAGCCTACCCAATTCACCTATAGAGCACGTCTTTGGATTGTGGGGGAAACCAGAGCACCCAGAGGAAACGCACGCCTGAAGAGACCTGAAAATGGAGTTAGTAGATGAACTTAATTAGTCTCCTTATTTCCAATGATCGTTCTCCATTTATTTCTCACACTGCTTGTAACAAATGCCTGTAAAACTGGCCTTAGTTAAAAACAGGCTGTGATCTGTCATGGGCATGAGCTTTTTGTCATCCAACTCTAATGTCTCTTGAGAGTAACATTCTTCAGAATCTGCAGAAACTGGGTTGGGGTCTACTGTAAAGCTTTAGCCCAAGGGCCTCTAACTACCTAAAGGAGCCCCTGGGAATGACCAGCTTCTCTTGCTTTGGCAGAAAGGGTCATCTCTTTGGTCTTCATCTGGACAACCTGCTGTCAGAGGATTACAGTCACTTTAGAATGCCTCGCTATCTTGAAAAGTCAGTGAAAACTGGAAAGTTTTATTTTTTCTTGTTTAAGGTTTTTATATTGTGCTTCAGAATTGATGTAGCTCATGAAATATGCTTTCAAAACCTAAATTATATGTAATACATTATGCACATTTTCTGCCATTTGGTGTAGAAGCGGTATAGAATCATCTCAAATAGAATACAGTTTTAAAAAAATAAAACTTCCTGCCCTAAAGTTTTTTAGTTGAATCAAATGAACCTTTCTAGTCATCTCAACTTAAATCAGTCAAACTGACAAAAAAATTTGGTTTAACTTTGAATAGCTACAAAAACGTTTAATTGAAACCTGATTAACTTATTAAATTAAGTTAAGGCAATATCAAAGTATTTGTTGTCATGACTTTTTATTTCATGTTTTTACAGTGCACCTTTCTTTACTAAATTGAAGTACTGTATTCTCTATTTCCCACTTTTAAAGGCCTTTTAAAAATAGACATGCCATTGTTAACTTAGCAGTTTGCTATTAGCAGTCTTTGTCATTTCCTCTACTTAGTGAAAGCATTGACTTCAGTGTTTGACTCTTAGAATCTTTAAAACTTAAAAAAATCTCTTTTTATTAACCTCAATGTCAGTTGCATACAATTTGGGTCCACATAATGTTGTTTGTCCGCCAAAACAGCTAGCAGGGCCATGCTAACCAGCTAAATCTTTCCCCTTTGTAAGAAACTTACTTTTAGCATAATGCGTATAGCTGCCTCTGCATGTTAAGATAAGAAATTAGAGTATTTAACATCCACAAAACTGAACTCATCTCCCTTAATCTGTATATATATTCTTTTTTTTAATGTTAGCTTTAGCTAAAAGAGCTAGAATTACATAACAGAGCATTGACTGAACTATGATTTTGTGTTTATGGCAGCAGTCACAGTTTCTTTTGCTCTAATGTACAGTGCCCTCTGCAGGCAATTTGTAACCCTCAAATTTGATGAATCCGGCAACATTTCCACTTCCTTTTAACATAACAACACACACACACACACACACACACACACACAGATGACGATAATGAACATGGCTTTGTTTTTTCTCCATTGGACATTTGACGTGACAGACACTAACACAAACACACTCACACATCCACTCCTAAAAATGTAGACGCCACTCAGAACATGCAGAGCCCATATGAGTTTTTAGCAGACAGATGCATGCTAATTAATCACGCAAACGAATGCCTCGTACCCCAACAGGCTGTTTTCCCCGTGCTCTTCCTCTTGATATGGCAAATAACAGGCCTTCCTGCCACGCAGCGAGACACTTTGTCAAACAAATATGATCAAAACAAAGCTAATGACGTGTAAATTGTTTATGATGTTTTGTGCAATGAGCAGCCCTATTGTGTGTGTGTGTGCGTGTGTGTGCGTGTGCGTGTGTGTAATCACTGCCATCAGCTTGACATAATCAGGAGGAAATGAATATGAGTGTTTCCCAGAGCACTTTGAGGCAAACAGCGTTCTGGAGGCCTGTGATGGATGCAGGGCAGTTGCAGTGACATGACTGATTGTTTGTGTGTATTTCTCAGTGATGTATAGATCATGTGTGGAGTGTTTGAAATGTATTTCAGTGAAATACGTATTTAATAGACTGGTATATTAAAATATGACAGCAAAATTAAAGGGATAGTTCACCCAAAAATGAATATTTGGTGTTAATTTACTCACCCTCAGACTGTCCATGGCTGTTTTTTGTTTTTTTCAGTAGAACATTAAAGATTTTTAGTCAAAACCTTGACCCTTGGTGATTTGAGTAAGTCAACAACTACTTAAAAACACATAAAGGAGAAACAAAATTAATCCGCATGTCTCCTGAGTTCAAATGAAGCTAAACTTTTCTGTGTAAGAATTGTTAAATATATATTTTTAATTTCTATTACAGAACAATTGCTTCACTTCAAGATGTAATGTCTTCCATCCTGATACTTATTTAAAATGAGCTGCAACACCACAATTCTTGAAGTTTATTCGGAGACGACTTAATTGTTTTATGTTCAATTCACTTAAATTTGTAAAAACGAATAAGTTAACTTAATTCCTTCATGTTGTCTCAAACCAAATCGATTGTGTGGAACCCAGCATAAACAGCAGGGAAAATAAGTATTGAGCATGTCATGTTTTTTCCTGGGAATGGTATTTCTAAAGGAGCTGTTGACATGGAATTGAACCAGATTTTGGTGAAAACCCAAACAATGCAAACATAAAAATAAAACAAAACAAAAAAATCTGAAAAATGTTCTGTGTAATAACAATAGAATGACACAAGGAGAAAGTACTGAACTACTGAAACGTATTTAATATTTATATAAAATGTTTTTTTTTTAATGATGGCAGCTTAAAGACGCCTCTCATATGGAGAATGAAGTCACATGAATTGCTCAGGTGTTATTTTTTCACACACTTCAACAGAGTGTATAAAAATGTTGATGGTTCTGTGAATCTCGTCTATCAAATCTGATCTTTAATTTGTATTTTATATTGGATTCAATTCAGGTGATTGGCTGGGCCATTCTACAGCTTGATTTTCTTTCTCTGAAAGCATTTGCGAGTTTCCTTCGTTGTGTTTTGGATCATTGTCTTGCTGAAATGTCCATTTTGGTTTCATCTTCTTCATCCTGCTAATGTAGATGTTGGACTGAAGCAGCTAATATTCATTTACAGTGATGAAAGGCAGAGGGTTGCTGAAGAACTACTGAGAGATTTCAGCTGCTGTCTGGGCTTTCACTGCCTTTCTACACCTCCCTTTCTTCATGTGTTCAAAAAAAATTTCCCCATGTCATTTCACTTTATTACACATAACTTCATTTGTAAACTATTTAGCTTTGTTTTCTTTACATATATGGATTTCATTGGTTATTACCAACATCTGTGGAAAATTTCACGTCAACAGCTCCTTTAGAAATATGTTTTCTGAGAAAAATGGTGACGTGTCCGCTGTATACACTCAGAAAATATATTTAGCTGCTTTTTCAAACTACTTATTAAAAATGAACTGAAACAACACAATTCTTGAGAATGTTAATTTAATTAATTTGTGTTGATACAACATGAATGAGTTGTGTGGAACCCTGCATTTTTTACATTATATATAGGTTTGTAAATATTTCACGTTTCAATTTCACAATTTATTAAAGAAAAAAATACCCCTCCATTTTGAATAAACTGAGTGAGTAACGGTAATTTAATAGGCATTTATTTTATTAAATGCTTCTTTTTGTTTAATTCTCTAAATTAAGACAATTCCCCCCAAAATATATTACTTATTCTGCACAACCATATTCTACACCAAGTAATCATATCTCACACATAAATGTTAAATGTTACAGCAACCAATGACATCCTAATGTTCTGTACTAATGCATGTTAACAAAATCATTATTAAAGTATTAAATCATTGCTTCTAAAGGGAAATGTTTGGTTAATACATCAAATTGAAAACACACACACAGATCAGCAGCACAGCCAGCAGTTTGGGCAGTCTGCAGTGTGTTCTGTGAGAGGAGTGCAGTGTGTGTCACACACCAGCCAAACAGATGCAGAAAAAAAGCTAATCCAACACACTGAAGCAGTGCAGTTTTCTGCTGAATCCTCTGGCACACTCACATTTAGATGCATCCAAGTACACCACACATTTCATTGTGATGTACATAATTCATAGGTAATGATAATTCATGTATAATTTAGATATTTTATTTAATAATCTGTTAAATCTGTTATCCTTTTATATTTTTCCCCAATTTCTGTTTAACAGAGAGAAAAAAATTTTCAACACATTTCTAAACATAATTTCTAAATAACTAATATTGAATAACTGATTTCTTTTATCTTTGCCATGATGACAGTACATAACATTTTACTAGATATTTTTCAAGATACTAGTATTCAGCTTAAGTGCAAGTGCAATTAAAAGGCTGGTTAACTAGGCAACGTAATTAGGCAAGTCATTGTATAATGATGGTTCGTTCTGTATGCAATCGGAAATAAAAAAATATTGCTTAAGGATGCTAATAATATTGACCTTAAAATTGTTTTAAAAATTAAAACTGCTTTTATTGTAGCTGAAATGAAACAAATAAGACTTTTGCCAGAAGAAAAAATATTATAGGAAATACTGTGAAAAATTCCTTGATCTGTTAATCATCATTTGGGAAATATTTGAACAAGAAAAAAAAATAATGTAAATAAATATATACAATAAATAATGTAAGTAAATATATATATATATATCGTAATGTATAGTATTATTATTCTATATAATATTATATTCATCAAATATAATGTACATGATATACCGAACAATGATATGGATATATTTTTATATAATTGATTTGTCTTTTTATCATTTAAATTATAATATAGTAATAATGCATTTATATGTACGTATTTAATATTATTACTTTTCATTTGTTATTTTGTCAAAAACATGGAAGTTGATAAAGAAAAAAAAATGTTCAATTGACTTACATGAATAGAATATTCAGCATTTTAAATGTGAATTACATACAGAATTGCGATTGGTCCAGGCCAGGGGTGCCCAAACTCAGTCCTGGAGGGCCGGTATCCTACATATTTTAGTTCCACCCCAATTAAACAAACCTGAACCAGCTAATCAAGCTCTTTCTAGGTACACTACAAACTTCCAGGCAGGCGTGTTGAAGTAAATTGGAGCTAAACTATGCAGGACAGTGGCCCTCCAGGACCAAGTTTGGACACCCCTGCTCTAGGCAAACTGAACTGTGATTATATTTAACCAATTTAGTCACTGAACAGAAAGGATGCAGTTGTACAAAACCAAAACCTAACTTTACCTCAAACTTTAGCAGTTTTATTGTGCTGCCTTAAAATCACAGCTACTTCATTTTGGTAATCCTACCGCAGTTTCAATACAGATGTAATTACGAGTAAAGACAAAAATTGCAGTCTGACGCATTGGAATCATGACAGAAGTTTTCATTTTTTCTCAGAGAGACTTAAAGAATGAATCTTTGAATCAAACTGTGTGGAAAAACCATTGCTTTCGGGAATATACATATTTATAACCGAACATTCATAGTTTAAATACACAAAGACATACATCAAAATTCAAAACGAGCAAATAAAGAGGACTAATCTGAATTTCAGCATTTGTACAATGGCTGTTTACGGCTTATTTTTGTGCATAATGTCGAGCATTGAAACCGTAAATAAAATAACTATGGTAATTTCACGCAATTTCACAATAAATCAGCCAATGATGGTTCCGGTTCCACTTGGCTCTGATAGCGCATGTACCGTTTGAACCTGGAAGAAAAAAAAAAAGAAGACATTTCTTGACACAGTCTCACCACACAAGAGATGGATTTCCCTCTCCAGGAAACGAATGAACAAAAAGAGCATTCAATATGTAATTACCTGTCATAGACACAGTCACACCGGTGAAGGGAATTCAATATGCACCCGTGACACTTCCGGCGTAATGTGATGGAAATAAGTGTTTGTTTTGGGGAGGTGGAGGGGGAGGTGGGTTTAGTATGCGTGTGCGTGTAGTTTAGACGTTTGTTGGTGCAGGAGAAACTGCATCTGCTTGTTTCATTACGACCATAGAACAAAATGAAGGCATGGGGAGATGTTTCGTTTCATGGACCAAAAACATTGTTTACGACACTTAAGTTTATCTCAGACATTTCAAAACATCTCTCTCTCTCTCCATCTCCCTCGCTTTGTAATGGTTGTGTGAGTCTCACTCAATATTTCTCATTCTTATTAACTGCATGGGTGCAATTTATTTTCCTCTCAGGCAACGGAGGTGGCTGGGAATGTGGGAGACTCTGCTCGCCGCTGATAAGCAAACGCTCACACACAGGCCTGCAGGAGGGACCAGATTTACCAGGAAGACAATGTCCACTAGGTCACATACGTGCGCTTACACATGGACACACGAGTGGAGTAATTTACTGCGCCAACATAGATAAACTTAAATAAACAGATAAACAGACTAACACTCGCTTGTAGGAGCCAAACACGGACAATCGCTCGATATATCAATGCTTTACTGTGTACACATGCACATAATAACATAAAAAGCAATGGAGTTTGTCATTCTACGTGAAAAACAATTAATAAAAGGGACAGGTTAACTAAAAGATGAAAATGTTGTAGTCATTTACTCTCCATCATGTTCCAAACTTGTGTCTTTTTTAGGTAACACTTTACTTGAAGGGGGTGTTCGTAAGACTGTCATGAAACAAATAATCGACACATTATGAATGTGATTGAATGAGATTTTATGCATGCTTATAACAAAGTTATTAAGTGTCATTTGCTCAGTTATGTCATTCATTCATTCATTTTCTTTTTGGCTTAGTCCCTTTATTATTCTGGGGTCGCCACAGCGGAATGAACCACCAACTTATCCAGCATATGTTTTACGCAGCGTATGCCCTTCTCTGGGAAACACCCATACACTCTCATTCACACACATACACTACGGACAACCCGGAGGAAAACCCACGCCAACACGGGGAGAACATGCAAACTCCACACAGAAATGCCAACTGACCCAGCCGAGGCTCGAACCAGTGACCTTCTTGCTGTGAGGCGACAGCGCTACCCACTACGCCACCGTGCCGCTCAGTTATGTCATTTTAAATGCAAAGATGACATTGTTTGTTATCACAACTTGACATAAACAAATACATCACGACCTGTTTTTGTCTTTGTCATGATACCTTGACTTTACCAAGACAACAAAACTTGTCATAAATCTGCCATAAACATGATTGTCATGTATTTATGTCAAGTTGTCATAACAAACAATGTCATCTTCGCATTTAAAATGTCATAACTGAGCGAATGACACTTAATGACATGAAATAGGCAAAGTTGATTATTACAGCAGAATGAGAGTATAGTTCCTAGCCATATTAGCCTAGAAAATTGCAATTTTTCATTTTCATCTTAGTACACAATGTAACTATAGAAGAGTCAAGCTTTAAATAGGAAAATTATCAAATTAAATGAATCAAATTAAGTTAACATATCAAATTATTTAAAACTCTTTTTTTTTTACATTTTTGATTGAGATGCTAATGGTCTAATCCGATTCAGTTATTTATGCTAAGTTAAGCTAAAAGCACTCCCGCCAGAGATCAGCTGAATGGTTTCATTCATTCATTCATTTTCTTTTCGGCTTAGTCCCTTTATTAATCTGGGGTCGCCACAGCGGGATGAACCGCCAACTTATCCAGCATATGTTTTACGCAGCGGATGCCCTTCCAGCTGCAACCCATCACTGGGAAACATTCATACACACACATACACTACGGACAATTTTAGCTTACCCAATTCATCTATACCGCATGTCTTTGGACTTGTGGGGGAAACCGGAGCACCCGGAGGAAACCCACGCGAACACGGGGAGAACATGCAAACTCCACACAGAAATGCCAACTGACCCAGCCGAGGCTCGAACCAGCGACCTTCTTGCTGTGAGGCGAACGTGCTACCCACTGCGCCACCGCGTCGCCCCTGAATGGTTTCAAAAATGGTAAAATACAACTGTTTATTTATGGGAGTTGAATTTTCCAATCTAAAAAAAATCTACTAAAGAGAAATCACCTTGATCTTGGATGGCCTAGTGTGAGTAAATGAATATAAAAACATGTTTGGCCACAGTGTCAGACACACACAAAAACACACTTGCAGTCAATCAGCAATAAGAGAGTATCTACTAACTATAGTGGAGATATAACAGTTCATATAACTGCAATATATAAGGTTATACCTTTAACCTTTAACCTGCACCTTTAACTGCAATATATTTCTTTGTGTGTGCATGCAAATAATTTTGCATGCGTGAGTGTGCTTGTGTGCATGTGCGTGTTTAGTTGAACCATTCCTTTAAAGAGATTCACCCAAAAATGAACATTTTGCCATCATTTGCTTTTGGTTCTGTTGAACTCAAAAGAAAATATTTTGAAGAATTTTAGAGACCTGTAACCATTGGCATCCATAGTAGGAAAAACAAACTCTATGGAAGTGAATGGTTACAGGTTTCTAACATGCTTCAAAATATTTTCTTTTGTGTTCAACAGAACAAAGAAACTCAAGCTGCTTTGTAACAAAGCATGAGTAAATGATGGCAGAATTTTCATTTTTGAGTGAACTATCCCTTTAAGCACTCTCTTTTTTTCATGGTTAAACGCCAAAACAGAAATGCATGCCTCTATATTCTCATGTTTAAATAGAAAAACAATAAAAATGGGACAGCTATGCAACAATGGGTTCTTTGCGAATGGCCTCTTATGAGTTTCATGGTGTTGATTTTGATTTCGAAGGTTGACAGCCATAGTCGTGAATTCATTCATTAATTTTCCTTCGCCTTAGTCTATATTTTAGAGGTCGCCACAGCAGAATGAACCGCCAACTATTCCAGCATATGTTTTACGCAGCGGATGCCCTTCCAGCCACAACCCAGTACTGTGAAACACCCATACACACTTATTCACATATACACTCTTACACTACGGCCAATTTCATTCATTCATTCACTGTCCTTCGGCTTAGTCTCTTTATTCATCAGGGGTCACCACAGTGGAATGAACCGCCAACTTATCCAGCCTATGTTTTACACAGCGGATGCCCTTCCAGCTGCAACCCAGTACTGGGAAACATCCATACACACTCATTCACACACATACACTATGGCCAATTTAGTTTATTCAATTCACCTATAGCTCATGTCTTTGGACTGTGGGGGAAACCGGAGCACCCGGAGGAAACCCACACCAACACGGGGAGAACATGCAAACTCCACACCGAAATGCCAACTGGCCCAGCCGGGACTCGAACCAGCGACCTTCTTGCTGTGAGGCAACAGTGCTAACCACTGAGCCACCGTGCTGCCCTAATCGTGAATTATATAAGTTTCTTCCGAATTATTGAACAAAACAACGATGAATTAAATGCGATATAATCTGGAAATAGTGATGTGATTTGTGCTGCTTAGTTAGTGACTAGCATTAAGAAGAAAGTTGCAGAACTGAAAGAAAAAAATTTAATGATATTCCTCCCTAGTTGCTTGTTTGTGTTTATGTCTAGGAGCCGAGCAAAGCAGCAGGACGATAAGGGAGAAAAACGACAGCGCACACTGTGGCGTCAGAGGCACAGAGACGTCTATAAACTAAAAGAAGCACTGCACTGTCGGAATATGACAGCCAATCCATCAGGGAAATGGAAGCTCTGTCTACTGCACCAAGGAGAGAGTGGCCAGAACTTTTATAAATAGTCACACATTTTTAAGGGAAATTGAAAGTTGTCAGACGTATGCTTTCCAGTTTTTCTGTTGATCATCCAAGTGGCCGCGCTGACTGAATATGATTGAAACATCAAGGCATACAAAGTAGGAAGGTTGAAGGCTACATGTAAGGTAGGCTATAGTGCATGAGCACGATGGGATGGTTTTATTGCTGGCCTTGTATATTACATAGGGGTTTCCCAAAATAAGGGGCTGGGAGTTGATATAAAGCGAATAATTAATTGAATCAAACGTAATAATATTGATTGTGCAGGAAGGGATTTCATTTCACCATGGCAACCCCTTATAAAGAAGGGAATAAGCTGAAGGAAAGCGAGTGAGTGAGTGAGTGAGTGAGTGAGTGAGTGAGTGTATATATAGTAAAAAAAAAAGTTCTTTATTAGAATCAATGGTTCCACAAAGAATCTTTAAAGGGCCGGTTCATCCTAAACATAAACATTTTCACCATCTTTTACTCACAATCACTTGAGTGAATAAATAAATAAATCTTTATTTTCTAAGCTTTTACTAATTTCTTCTGCTAAAAACAAAACAAGATGTTTAAAAAAGCAGCCATTGATATCCATACACTCAAAAAATGACTTTTGCTGCTAGTTTAAACTACTTATTTAAAATGAGTTGAAACAACACACTTATTGTGTGTTTTTTTTTAAACAACTTAATGGTATTATGTTCGATCCACTTACATTTGTAAAAACGATAATCGAATTGTGTTGGAACAACATGAAGTAATTGCATGGAACCCATAATTTTTTACAGTGTAGTATAGGAACAAAAAAGCAAGCCAATGGCTGTTTTTCCCCAACATTCTTCAGAATATCTTCCTTTTTGTCTTTAACAGAGAAATAAACTCAGACAGGTTTGTAAAAAGTGGAGAATGAGTAAACGATGACAAAATATTCAGTTTTGAGTGACTTTTGAGTCTCTTTAACATCCATAGTCAAAAAAATGAAGTTTGTGGTTTGTTCAAACTACTTATTTAAAATGAGCTGAAACAACTCAATTCTTGAGTCTTTTTTGGGACAACTTAATTGTTTTATGTTCCATCCAATTTGTAAAAACTAATAAGTTAACTTAATCCCCTCATGTTGTCCTAACACAAATCGATTGTGTGAAACCCAGCATTTTTTACAGTGCACTTTACATTCCACAAAAAGCTCTTTACAGTGGAAGAACGTTCTTTAGATTGTTAAAAATGTTCTTTACACAAAGAAAAAAATGGCTTCTTTACAGAACTGTTCAGTGAAATGGTTCTTCTATGGAAGATTCCAGTGAAAACCTTTATTTACAGGAGTATAATCAAAATAAAAATTTTATGAAATATATATTTAATCAGTATCACTAAAGTGCACTAGGCAAGTTCTGGTAATCCCAGCTGTGTTAATATTACATGACTACATGTATTACATTCAAATAACAGATTGTCAGCTCATAGTATATATATATTTTTTGTAGTGAAAATGCATTTATTGGCTATTATTTTGTTCTCTTTCAATTTAAAAGTCTTTACAACTCACTCATTATGACAGTCTCTTGTCGCTGTTCTCTGTATCATTCTGTTAATGTGTAAATAGCTTATTTTGCTATATTACTTAAAAAAAATTATTAAAAAAAACAGAGGAGAGAGTGGCCAGAACTTTTATAAATAGTCGCACATTTTTAAGGGAAATTGAAAGTTGTCAGACATACGCTTTCCAGTTTTTCTGTTGATCATCCAAGTGGGCTGAATATGATTTATTCTCTTAAAAGAGATATGTTAAAACACAAGTGTGAATATAGAAATGTGAAAAACTGAAGCAAGGCCAGCACGGTGGCTTAGTGGTTAGCACTTTCACCTCACAGCAAGAAGGTCGCTGGTTCGAGTCCCGGTTGGGCCAGTTGGCATTTCTGTGTAAAGTTTACATGTTCTCCCCGTGTTCGTGTGGGTTTTCTCCAGTTGCCCCCGACAGTCCAAAGACATGCGCTATAGGTGAATTGGATGAACTAAATTGGCTAATAAGTGTATGAGTGTGTGTGAATGTGAGAGAGTGTGGGTGTTTCCCAGTACTGGGTTACGGCTGGAAGGGCATCCGCTGCATAAAACATATGCCGGAATAGTTGGCGGTTCATTCCGTTGTGGCGACCTCTGATAAATCAGAGACTAAGCCAAAGGAAAATGAATGAAAAAGTGAAGCATTTTTGCTTTTAAGCTTAGATTTGTTGCTTTGTGATCGAGCCAGGGCGAAGGGCAACCAGATATAATATTGTCACGTGATGGTATAGGAGATGGGACAAAAGGTAGGATCCATGTGCATTTAATGGTGAGTCATCTTACAAAAACAGGACATCGTGCAAAACAAAAATAACAAAATAACAAAGCATGAACTAAGAACGAGAACTAGGACAAAACATGAGCAATAACAAACTATACAATACCAACAGAAACAGGACTACCAGGGCTAGGAAATAATGAAGACATATAACGACAGAGCAAAGACAAGACGGGTGCAGGGTATATTTATAGTCCAAACAATTCTGTAGTGAAGGGGTTGCAGCTGCGGAAGTGATCAGTGTAAGTGGAGACCGGGTGTGTGTGACGGAATGCTGGGAAATGTAGTTCGTTATGATGTATAGTTCATCAGCGATCTCAAAAGTCCCTGATCGCTGGTGATCATGACAAATATGGTCTTGCAATACAGCTGGTCAATAAACATAAGAACCAGTTGATTCGTGTCTAGACATAGTCAAGATGAGGTAAAAATGTCTTCATTTTGTGTAAAAAAACTCCTAACACGGGTGCTATCTCAGATACAGTGTGCATCCAAATTCCTTCAGAACTTTCATACAGAACATGGGGGCTTTGAATTTTTTTCATAAATATATAATAAATACAATATGGAAATGATCATTGAGGATACAAAAATGAAATACAAATTTCACTTCAAAGAGGAAACACAGTGTATCTAATTCAAAGAATAGCAGAGGGAAATGGGCAGGAGAGGCGGTTGATTAAAGTTGAATATCTCTTCGTGTGGAAATGTTATGCAGACTTTTGAGAACGCAAAGGGAAAGTATCCCGAGGCTCGGGACAAATATGTTACATGGACGTGTGGTCATCCTTTCATCTGTGTATGGCCAGCGAGGCCTACGCTATTAACCTCATAAAAACTAGCGTGGCCTGCAAGTCAAATATTATGCCGTGTCCCGAGGAATGTTTCCTACTGTTCTTTTTGGACAATAACTGAACCCACATGCAAAGGAAGTTTAACTTTGAAGTAATTGTTAGTGGTTGCAAAAGCAGTCGCAATGTAGAGGCACATTAAGCTGACTACCAATTAGAAGGAGGTGTTAGATAAAGGAGGCTTGAAAATTTGCACCATCGCATGAGAGTCATTAGATCCAACGAATGCCCCACACTTATAATTGCTGAATGAATATGATTTTAGCACGGGTGTAATGATACACAAAAATAAATGTACCTCAGTACACTTTTTTGTTACAGGACAAATGGTTATTTTGAATTAAACAGTAGTTTGCTGAACAAATTGTGGATATCTTTAAATTAAGTCAATTGTATATAAAGAATAAATTCTAAGCTACATTGCGCATTAATATTAGACGGTACAATAAAAGAGCCCAAAGTATTAAATTGCATTTCTATTTATTTTTTAAATATAATAATCGACACTCAAATACATTCAAATAATATTTAAATTGTCCAAATTAATTAATTCATTTTCCTTCGGCTTAGTCCCTTTATTAATCAGGGGTCGCCACAGCGGAATGAACCACCAACTTATCCAGCATATGTTTTACACAGCGGATGCCCTTCCAGCTACAACCCAGTACTGGGAAACATCCATACACACTCACACACACATACACTATGGCCAATTTAGTTTATTCAATTCACCTATACTGCATGTCTTTGGACTGTGGGGGAAACCGGAGCACCCGGAGGAAACCCACGCCAACACGGGGAGAACATGCAAACTCCACACAGACATACCAACTGACCCACCAAGGGTTCGAAACAGCAACCTTCTTGCTGTGAGGTGACAGTGCTAACCACTGAGCCACCGTGTTGCCCAATTGTCTAATCTAATAGTTAAATTATGCTGTCCTATTTGTAATCTTTTACAAAATTAATATACACTGAAAAAAAAAAAGATTCATTGGATATACTACATTTTTTTAAAGCAAGTGGTTGTAAACAATTTATATGGGCTGAATTTAAGCAAACTAATTTAATTTAGTAATGTTCAACTTAATTTGTTTGTTTCAATTCAGCTTATATAAATTGTTTGCAACAATTTGCAATGAACCATTTTTTACAGTGTACAGTGTTTTTTTAAGCTTGTTTTAATGACAAATCTCCATGTTTCAATCACTAATGAAGACATTACTAACACAATATACACTAATTTAGTGCCCACTATTCAACCAATCAGAGGATGACTTAGCGTCAGCTTAAGTGTTTCCAGTTAAGTGTACGGTCAGCCAATCGGCCAATGAGTGTGACGTTTGAGGCTGGGACTAGTAGTGAACTATAATGATTTGTTGTCACTTAACTGTGGAAAATATAAAGCTACAGTAGGTTTTACTTTCAAAATGAACAGAATTTGAAAGATGAGACTTTGTACCTTATGGAAAGTCACACAATACAAAATGTCTTGCACAGTATAATGTCGAGCAAAATGTTATTTATGCATCAACTGAAACAGCATACAAAAGAAATCCATCTTGGGATTTAGGAATCAATAACAGTTTGTTTAAATGAAAACGTAAACTAAACGTTTTGAGTGAAGCTCTGCATGTGCAGTGGTTCAAATGACAATATACATTAATTTTAGCTATGACGCATGCACCATTACACCAGCTGATTTCTTTAAAAACTTGAATTTTGATGCCATTCAGTTCATTATGCTTTATACATTTGCTCTGGCAATGTAAGCAGACTTGTGAATTCCCTCAGCACAACATTGATTGTATATGAACTTTTATTTGTAGTAAAATAAAAAGCATAGTGAAGTCTGATTTTCAAGTGAGTCTGAGTTAGATTTTTCAAACCTCTATGAGCTGGTTCTCTGTAGTGACTCAGAAACTCACAGTGCGTCAGCCTCCTAAGTGAATGGCTGCATGCTGTTCTGAAGGGCTCATCCCTATGCCCTAATCCCTTCAAAGGGTTTACCCTCCAGAGTGAGAGCTTCGAGGGGACGAGGGGTGTAGGGGACCAGAAAAAAATGCACTTCTGCATCATCTTGCATCATATGCTTAACAAATTAAACATGCACAAAGAGTCATGGGATTGAAAAGTGTCCATCACTCATACCTTTCCAAAATCCTGCCTTCCAAAGGGGCCTTTGAGTGGCTAGTTTGGAGCACTTCAGATTGGAACGGCCCTTCATGATTATCCTCATGCTAAAGTGCACGGCAGAGGCACATTTATCCCATTTGAAATGCATTGCATGGCTCTTATAAGCCTATTCTTTTTTGCTGAATGCAGTATAAACAGTTAAAGGGATAGTTCACCCAAAAATTTCCTCACCATTTATTCACACTCAGGTGATTCAAAACCTTTATGATTTTTTTTCTTCTGTTGAACACAAAAAGAGATATTCTGAAGAATGGTGGAAATCAGCGGTCATTGACATCCATAGTAGGAAATAAAAAAAGCAATTGAAGTCAATGGCTGTTTTTTTCAACATAGGCTCATTCTGAAAACGTAGCCCTATATACATTTCTGGAGATCGAGAATTATGGAGCCAGAAGTACGTATGGCTGCATTTCATCTTTAAAACGAATGCTACGGAGCGGTATGATTCCTTTCGCACTTACCAGCTGACCGCTTACCTCCATATGGATGGCTTTCCTGCTGTTACCAGTTTGTCCAGTAGCTTGCTGCATATGTCAGTGGACTTGAGAAGTAGAGAGGAGTTGACCACAACGACGGGGTTCGAGTCCAGCAAAGAACGGTTCCAGAAAGCAGGTAAAACAAAATCCAAAAAATAAAATAAACAAGTAAATAACAGGGTGAGAATGTGGTAAAATCTGAAAACGTGGTAAAAATCAGGCGAGGGCTTTTCTTTTTCTGGATTTGTTTTGGAAACTGTCGGTTGGGTTTAGGGAAGTGGGTGGGCGGGTCAATCGGTGCTTTTGAAAACACTATTGGTTGGGTTTAGGGAAGGAGGTGGGTGGGTCAGTCGATCACTCAGTTGGTCAGTCAGTCAGTCGGTCAAACAGTCAGTCAACAGCGGTCTCTGGTGGATTTACGCGAGAACAGCAAGCGCAAATGGCACTTGCGAGATAAATTTGACATCTGAAAAAGCACACACAGTGGCTTCTGGTGAATTCGCGAAAACAAAAACTGCAAAAAAATGTACCTCCTGGGACGTATTTGGGGCTTTCCAGAAATGTATATTCACCTTATTCTTTGCGTACAAGGGGGCGCAGCCATTTGAATCTGGCTTGAGACTTCCTGTCTTATTCAATTCCATTCATTTTTAGACGTTAAAAACATCTCGTTATGCTGCTTGATGTTACAAATTGATATTTTCTTATTATTTTATTCTGCTTTGTCTGTATAGTCATGCAAACACTTGTTTGTAGAGCAAGTAGTTTGACCGTTTTCTGCCATTTATTATTCCTAGTCATTTCTATAGGCAACTGAATCAGAAGTTCTAAAACAATAGCAAAAACGAGAGCACTTCCGTATTGAAGAATAAGGTCAATAAGGCTATGTTTTCAAAATGAGCCTGGGTTGTTTTTTTCCAACATGCTTCAGTATATCCTCCTTTGTGTTCAACAGAAGAAATTAACCCAAAGAGATGGTGGATGATAAAATGATGAGAGAATTATTATTATTTTTTTTTTGGTGAACTATCACTTTAATTCTGATTCTGAATGGCGTTTATGAGTCAGTTCTTTTTAATGAATCAAAAACATTCATGAAAAGGGTATAAAATTACTCACAGTAATTACTCATGATCTCCAAATTGTCAGGGTTCTGCCACTCCAGTCTTGTAAATTCTTGTTTTGGTGGCAGAGTCCAGACACTAGTTCTGTCTTGTCCTGTATGTTGTGCTCGGCTCGAGCACTCGTTTTCTGTCATTGTGTGTGTCTCTGTTTGAGTGCCATCGTGACTGCGCTCGGGCCATGCACGCTCCTGCTGGATGCGGGTGCGCGAGCTCCGGGCGTGCTCTAGATGCGCGCTCTTGTCCTGGTGTGTTTTGTTGTTGTGTTCGCGGCATGGTGTTTCGTTCTCAGCGCTGCAGTCTAGTGGGTTTCAGTTTCGGTTGGCGCTGGGATCGGAACATGCATGTCGCATGTGTGAGAGCACGGTAAGATGTTTTCACTTATCGTGTGCTCGTGTTCTGTTTGTAGTGTTGTCTAAGCACGTGGCTCGGTGTTTACATTGTGGCCGCGTGCTTTAGTTTTGTGCTTTGTGAACACGCGGTTAATGAGTTCTCTCATTAGCTATGTTTCCATCCAAAAATGCAAATTAACTTTATGCGCAAAACTAAAATATCGCATAAAAGATGTGCGAATAAAGCAGCGTTTCCATCCAATGAGTCAAAGAGAACAAAATCGTCACTTCCTGATTAAATGGCGCCAAATATCAACAGTAAAAAGGGAATTTGCTGAGGTAGGAGAAGCTGCGTGAATCTTTTCTTCATTTAATAAATGACTTGCGCCTCAGAAGGCAATGCTGACACGCAGTGAACGCGTGGTGGCGTTTGAAGGCGTGAGACACGGAGCACAGACGCTCTTGATTCTGGAGGTAATTAATAATATAATAACACTAATACTGAAATGGTTATGGCGTTTTAGAATGACCAAAACAACATTTCAGATGTTTTACAATGTGGTCAGCCTGCTGGTTTGTCCATTTACAAACATTTTTATCATCACATGATCTCTTATAACCAAATCACATGAAATTTTTTTAATGCGCATACTGGAATTTGTTCAGTAAAAGTGTTTCCATCGTAGTTTATGCACATCTTTTCTTATCAAATAAAAAGTTTATCCTACTCAGTTATGCGCATAAAAAATGTATGCGCATAACTGAGTAGGATAAACTTTTTATTCTTTTTTATTTTCAAAATTTATGCGCATCTTAGCGTTTCCATCAACCGATTTTTTATGCGCATATCCAAAATGCGCATAAAAATAGGTGAATGGAAACGTAGCTATTGGCTGCGTGTTCTAGTCACTTTTCATGTGAGCACATGGCTTGTGTTGTTTCTATGTGTCATGTGCTCTCCTGTCTATTGTCTAGTCCCACCCTCCTTGTTAACCCATTATTAGTTTATCCTGTTCACCTGTCTGTTTGTTTATTATTTCTGCTTATATTCTCCTCATGTCTGCTGTCCTGTGCCAGTTCGTCGTCGTTTCGTGCCTTGTCAAGTCAAGTCAAGTTTATTTATATAGCGCTTTTCACAATGTAGATTGTGTCAAAGCAGCTTAACATAGTTCTAGTAAAGTCCAGATTTCAGAGTTGAAGTTCAGTTTAGTTTAGTTCAGTGTGGTTTAAATTTCACTGCTGAAAGTTCAAACACTGTAGAGCAAATCCACCGAAGCACAGCTCCACAAGTCCCGATCCGAGCAAGCCAGTGGCGACAGTGGCGAGGAAAAAAAACTTCACCAATTGACGAAATGAAGGAAAAAAAAAACCTCGAGAGAAACTAGGCTCTGTTAGGCACGACCATTTTTCATCTGGCCAAACTTCCTGTTCAGAGCTGCAGTCTAGGCGCTGGAGGCTGAAGAAGCTGGACGTCCATCGTGGAGAAGCTGCAGGTGTGAGTAGGGCACCGGCAGGCGGTCAGGTTGGCCCGCAGGATCAATGTGGGGACTCGTTTATCACAGTGGTCATTCAGGAATCAGTCTCATGCACTCCATTTCTCCATGACGACCACAGCATCAGCTCGGGATACGACCTGGTCCAGGATTATGGATACCTTGGGATCATCTCTTCACAGGTCTTGGATCGCATCAATGGCACTGCATAGTCTCTAGGGACCTTGGAA
Source organism: Danio jaintianensis (assembly GCA_903798115.1). Lineage (NCBI taxonomy): Eukaryota > Metazoa > Chordata > Actinopteri > Cypriniformes > Danionidae > Danio > Danio jaintianensis. Next base: position 12,697,215 of record CAIGQV010016734.1, read on the forward strand.
TGAGTATCCCCAGGTGGAAATAGAGAATAAAGATAATAATTAGCGTAGCTGCTGTTCATAGTGTATTTAAACGAGATGCAAAAATGGAGTGTTACAGATGAAAATAGCAGTTAAATAAACAAACATAGAAACAAACATGTAAAGCATATGAGAGTTTCTAACACAATGTCTGGTGTATTGAGGAGTGTGTCCTACAGGTGATGTGGAGCCAGCTCACCTGCGTGGAGCACATTCATGCATCATACCGTTATGCGATGCATTGAGTGTATGCTTTACTAAAAATTACGTAAAAATTACAGGAATTCAATGTGAGAATTAAATAAAAAAAACTAGTTTGTTGCACCCACTAAGAAAATATGATATGCAAATGTGAGCATACTGTACTATGATATGACATTAACCTATTTGTTTTAGCTAAGTAACAACAATCATGAGAAAATAGACCTCACAGAGTCTTCAATTTAACCATGAAAAAGATGCTTGCTTAACATTTCTCTGCTTTTTACTGTGATGGTGGCCTTCAGGGGCTGGTTGCACTATAAATTACTCACTGTTTCATTAATACTTTTTTGTAGCCTACTCTTTTTGTAGACCAGAACACAGCATAGAAATATAACATCAGTAGTGTTACTTATATTATTTTGCTGTAAAGGTGTGTTTGAACACTTTTACATTTGTTACAATTAATGAAACAAATACCACTTTTTATCAAATTAAATGACAAACTATGGAACAAAATATAAAGTAAAAAAAGGTTATTTTAAAGCTAAGGTAATCTTTCTTAATCCTCATGGGCAGTGGTTAGCACTGTCACCTCACAGTAAGAAGGTCGCTGGTTCAAGTCCCGGCTGGGCCAGTTTGCATTTCTGTGTGGAGTTTGCATGTTCTCCCCGTGTTCGTGTGGGTTTCCTCCGGGTGCTCCGGTTTCCCCCACAGTCCAAAGACATGTGGTAATAAGTGAATTGGATGAACTAAATTGGCCGTAGTGTTTGAGTTTGTGTGTGAATGCAAGAGTGTACTATGGGTGTTTCCCAGTACTGGAAGGGCATCCGCTGCTTAAAACATATGCTGGAATAGTTGGCGGTTCATTCCACTGTGGTGACCTCTGATAAATCACAGACTAAGCCGAAGGAAAATGAATGAATAAAAAGAAAAGGTACATTTGTAAAGGCTTTAAATAAACATAATTTATCTTTTTTCCAACCATAATTCTTTTTTAAATGTTACATTTAGTTAAATGTACAATACATTGTATGTTTGGATGTTTCGTTTTCATGTCATTTTGGGCCTCTGCAAATTTCTGTGATTAAAATGATTGATTATACATTTTAAAACAAATTTAATTTCAGCCATTTCACTACAGTATATTCATTAATACTGTTAATTCTTAGATAACACGTTCTTTCGAGAATGGGTAAACGCAACGCAATAATAACACGGTAAAACAAGGCAAATTTAACGTTCAAAACTTTTTGTTCACGTCAACTCCTTTCCGAGTTCCACGTTTCAGACGGAGTAACGTTGGTTCATATGTGTTTATAATGCGTTAGTTGCAAAATATTAATGTTTTACATAAACATTAAATTTTAGAGTGATTCATGAGAATAAAAATATGTACCATATTCTTTTGTCGTCGATAATGTGACACAGCTAGAACTGATGCGGCGGTTGCCATAGTTCCCAACTCCTCATTCCTGAGCTGAACGTCAGCACTTTGCGTACACGTGACACGCAAAACCATCGACGTAATACGCAGAACATGAGCTGAGGAGGCGTTCGTTGTACCTTTGTCCAAGCTATCCAAACGAGAAAATCACACAAAGTGAGTAAAGCTCGCGGTTGCATTATACATTTTGAAAGAGAACAGATAGCACAACAGAATCACCATCAGAATTTACCAGCTGTGATTTGAAATGTGAGAAATAAGCGTTAATATTTAGCTTGAGGCTACTGCAGCGTTAGCGTGTAGTTCATCTCTCCATCACTCAGCTTTACAGACACCGAGTATCACGTGTTAAAATAATATCAGCAGTTCTTAGTTGTTTGTGTTAGTGTGTATAGCATGGTATCTTTATTTTATTTCCGAAAAACTAGGTTATTTTAATCAAATGAACATCCTACAGTATTTTAATCAGTGAGTTGCCTACAATGACAGCATCCTATCATTTCTATTATGTCACAGAGCCGTGCTGCGTCTTTTTTAATGTGTGAATGATCTGAACTGCATTTTGAGACACAATCACAGTCTGAGGTCGTTTGCATCTATTAAAAACAGAAATATAAGACATTGAAGATATTGTTTTACATGAGAGGATAGTGTTAAAGGGATAGTTCACCCAAAAATGAAAACTCTGTCTTCATGTACTCTCCCTTTACTTGTTTCAGACTATTATGAGTTTCTTCTGTTGAACACAAAAGACAGCTGGAAACCTGTAACCATTGACTTCCATAGCATTTGTTTTATTTACTATCAAAATAAATGGTGACCAGTTTTCTTTAAAATGTCTTCTTTTGTGTCCAGCAGAAGAAGGAAACAAATAATCCTTTGGAAACACTTGAGGGAGAATAAATAGTGAGTAAATGACATTTTTGGGTGAACTATCCCTTTAACCAAACATGGTGTTAGTTATGTCAGTTTCAGTATTTATAGCTTTAGTATGTGTCTGTGTAATGTTATTGTGGTTAAATAAATCAGTGCACGTTTCGGTGGTAAAATTACACATTGTCAGCTCAATCTGCAGGAATTTCTGCAGTTGTAACTGTTTTAGATTACTGTTGTTTTAGTATTTATTTATGCGGCTTTATGGTAGTTATTATTAATACAAATGCTTAATGCTTGAATGTGTATACTTATTTTTTGATCAGTAGTAATACATTTTCTGTTTAGCCTTGTATTTCAGTTTACGTATTGCTAGGGTTTAAATTTAAATGAATTTATATTTCAGGTTTTTGTCAACACTTGTGTTTCATATTTCAATTGAAAAATAAAAAGAATAAAATTATAATTGTTATTATTAATATATATTTAAATTCTTTTAGCCTAATTTAGCTCTATTTTTTAAAATGTTATAAAAAATGTAAAGTTTAGTTTGCTATTTTTCATTCATTCATTCATTCATTTTCCTTCGGCTTAGTCCCTTTATTCATCAGGGGTCTCCACAGCGGAATGAACCGCCAACTTATCCAGCATATGTTTTACACTGCGGATGCCCTTCAAGCAGCAACCTAGTACTGGGAAACATCCATACACACTCACATTCACATACACTACGGCCGATTTAGTTTATTTAATTCACCTATAGCGCATATCTTTGGACTGTGGGGGAAACCAGAGCACCTGGAGGAAACCCACGCCAACACGGGGAGAACATGCAAACTCCACACAGTAATGCCAACTGACCCAGCCGGGACTCGAATCAGCGACCTTCTTGCTGTGAGGCCACAGTGCTAACCACTGAGCCATTGTGTCACCTAGTTTGCTATTTTATCTTTTATAATATAAGTACTGCGACGCGGTGGCGCAGTGGGTAGCACGTTCGCCTCACAGCAAGAAGGTCGCTGGTTCGAGCCTCGGCTGGGTCAGTTGGCATTTCTGTGTGGAGTTTGCATGTTCTCCCCGTGTTCGCGTGGGTTTCCTCCGGGTGCTCCGGTTTCCCCCACAAGTCCAAAGACATGCGGTATAGGTGAATTGGGTAAGCTAAAATTGTCCGTAGTGTATGTGTGTGAATGGGTGTGTATGGATGTTTCCCAGAGATGGGTTGCGGCTGGAAGGGCATCCGCTGCGTAAAACATATGCTGGATAAGTTGGTGGTTCATCCCGCTGTGGCGACCCCAGATTAATAAAGGGACTAAGCCGAAAAGAAAAGGAATGAATGAATGAATATAAGTACTTAAAGAGATACATCATTTACATTTATAACTGGTTTGAGTTTATTTCTTCTGTTGAACAAAAATGAAGATCTTTTGAATAATGTTGGAAACCTGCAGCCATTGACTTTCATATTATTTTCCCCTACATTGTCTATTGACATTTTATTTTATGTCATTTTTAGTATTTAAATGTAAATTTTGAGTTGGGTGCCTAGGCAGTGTTTCTCATTTTTATTTGTTTTCGTCTAATATTTTTATATTATTGTTATTATTTCAAATAGGTAACACTGATTTAAATGTAATGGTGTGAATTTTAGTTATGTAAGTATTTTATGCTGCCTATTATAGTCAGCTGTTTTCTAAAAGAAATGTCTTTTTCATTGTGAACTGTTATTTCTTTATTAGTGGATCGGGGGTCGAAGCGGCGGCAGGTGAAGCCTTTGGCTGACTCTCTGCTGGATGCTCTGGACTATGACAGCTCAGATGACAGTGATTTTAAAGTTGGAGATACATCAGGTAAAAATAATAATAATAATACCCCTTAATATAACATTCATTTAAGTGTTTGGTATACAGTAAAAAAGCAAAAACAAATTAGTGGATCAATTAAATAAAAAAATGACTACAAGTAGTAGTGGCAAGTCTCATAAATGTGAAATGTTCAAAATTTGACTGATGGTTACATATTTATTTATACCACTGTTAGCCCTTTTAGACTTGGGTCTCTTCTTGGGTTTTCTCACCTGTCATGAAAGCAGCTGCTGAGGTGGAGATGAGACCTTCATCACCACACACGTCACTGTTTTTTTTTCCCCACCTGCCTGTACATTCGACCTCCTGCAATGCATTACTAACACAGAAGTCACATATGCAATGGCTCCATATCACCATGACAGACTGGAGGTTAACGCAAAGCTTTCCCCATCAGGCTGCTGTCAACTATAGTGCAGAAATATCTGCGACTTGATAATGAAATTCTAACACTTTGACCCCTTTGGGTTTGAAAGTTTTGCTGCATGTCGACATTTCTGGCGAGAAATAAAAATGCAGTGTAACACTAGTCTAATTTGGACGATATGTCATTGTCATGGGCTGTAAGACAATGATGCCATGTATTAATTACTAACTAGACTCATAGTTCATGGTACGTTTTCAATACATTGTAAATGTCTGGCACTTCATATCTCATGACACTTTATTTGGGTCATATTGGACCTACATATGCATGGAGTGGCTTTAGGTGCAAAAAATGTTTTAGTTAAATTCTCTATGAAGTTGTAATAATGTTAGAAAACATCATTCCCAATTTCACACACATTTTAGGGTTGTCTTTTGATGATACATATTATTGTGTGTGCCTAAAGGCAAACAAGTCTTTCACTTTTTGGAAATAAAATTAATTTTGTTTTCGTTTGAAAACTTTGTTAGAAAAACAAAACTTCTATGAATTTAAATTATAATATGTAGGCCTGTATTTATAATATGTCATTATTTTTTGAGTAAGGATAAGTTATAAAGTCAAAGAAATCTAATTAATTTGTAAATTCTCAGACAGATATACTTCAATTTTTTTTATGATAAAGAAAGGGAACACAGTAAAGCATTTAAAACATGGTAAAGACATGGAAACATTCAAAACAGAATTTGATAATTAATTTTGACTGATAAAAATGAGAAACTGTAGATCAGTTACTAAAAAAATTAAGTAATGAAATATTAAATCATGACTGTTTTACACAACTTTCCAACGATTCTAACTGACCTAGTATGCAAGAATTGTGTTGTGTTAGTAGTGTTATGTTTGGAGGGGTAAATATATTATTGTGATTTATACATTTATTCAAATAAATATGTTTATTAAGATTTTTAAAAAATACCCCCCCCCCCATCCCCCCCTCCCTTTAAAGCTGTGACAGATTTGTTTTTACCTTGCATTTTGTTTTAGTTTTTCCAAGACTATCACAAATTATAAGTTACAATTTCTGTCAATGTAATTAACTAATTTTATCTTGCTTATAATGTCCTGAACAGGAAAAAATTCATTAAAATCTTTAGTTGTGTAATAAAAAAATTAATATTAATCTGAATATAATATGTTTTTGAAATCAATTCAAATAGATGAAAAAGGTGATTTTTGGAAAGAAAGAAAAACATATTGGTTAGAAAAAAATAATGATAGTGTATGCAAACAAATTTTGTTTTGACTGATTCTGATTTATTTGATTTTTCTGGAATCACAAATTATAAGTTGCAGTTTTACTCTAAAATCTAAATCATTTTACCTTGCTTATGATCTCCTGAGCTGATATGAATGCTTTAAAGGTTAAGTTGAATGTTTTTTTTAATGCTGGGCAAAAATTAATCGAGATTAATCACATCTACGGTTGTCACAATACTGGAATTCGATACCAATCGGTACTGAAATTTAAAAAATGTCAATTTCCCGCGAACATTTAAGTGCTTTGGCGCATGTTCTTAAACAGCGCTGATTTGCCATTGTGTTAACGTGCTCAACTGAAATGACTGTGATTGGCCGTGAAGGTCATCAGTTTACCGAACCCACTGCTGTTTACTGAGTGTAATCACAGATACAGGACACTGGAGCGTTTTAAAGTCACGTCGATCAGCTGGTTTGTCTATAAGCTTACATATGAGCGATCCACTGATGAATCAACGCTCCAGTGTTTCTGTATCTGTGGTTAGTTCGATAAACCGGTGACCTTCACGGCCAATCACAGTAATTTCTGTTGAGCACATGAACACAATGCCAAATCAGTGCTATTTAAGAACATGCGCCAAAGCACTTAAATGTATATATAAATACACACATGCATGCATATATTTGAATTTTTTTTATTTATGTTTGGATGTAAAATATATGTATATATAAATTTAAATATCTATGTAATAAAATTGTTTTGCATAATTTTATTTTTATTAAATGATGACATAATAAATGAATATATATAACACACACACATCTCATGTCAAAACAAACTTTTATTTTAGATGCAATTAATCGCGATTAATCTTTGCCCAGCACAAATTTTTTATTATTATAAAAAAATTAACTTTAAAAGTTACATTTTTAACATTGACAGGTAGGCATGGGACGATAACCGGTTTTAAAGAGCCCCTATTATGCATTAAAAACGGTCATGTTTTGGGGGTCTCCAACAACAGTCTAATATGCATGCAAGGTCAAAAAACACTTTTATTGTCTTATAATATGCATTTATTTTTACTTAATTATCCCAATGACTCCCATATGATTCGTTCAGCGATTCATTTGTTCCCAAACCCCTCCTTAGCACGATGCTAATCTGCGCTGATTGGTCCGATGACCCATTCTGTTGCGATTGATCGACTGCGTTCAGCGCCGAGCATGCGCCGCATTTTCAACGTGGCTTTAGACGCGATATATGAATATAAAGAGTTAACCAGATACAATACAAGCGGTTACAAGTAACAAAACACAATTAAATACACAATTTGCAGGCTAGTAAAAACAAGGAGGCAACCATTTTAATCGCACTTACTTACACTTGTGAAATGGAGGAAGAAACTGATCCATGAACTGTGTTCTGTAAAGTTCGTGTCAAGCTCTGACAAAGTCCTATAAAGTCTTTTCTGATCCTTCCTTTACCAAACGGCCGATGAATCACCAGTTGTAAGCGTGTAGATTGCCGAAGCACCCGTCAGAAAAATGACAGGAACACAGCACAAGGCTGGGGCTATAATGCTGAGGTATTTATGCAAAAATAAACTTCACAGACTCTTCACAGCCTCATCTTTGGGTAGATAAAGTAACACTAACTTTCCCTCACAGTTCAGAGCACAGCGTCTTCGCGACATTTAATTTTCCTGGGTCTGCGTGCACAACAAATAGGTGGGGCTTGAGTTCCGTATCGTCGTCACGTTGACACGGCTAAAGACTCGTTACACCGGCGATTCATTCGAACCACTATGAGTTGACTTTTATAGATGAATCAATAGTTTTAAACACGGTGCACTTTCAAATTTAAGCCTTAGCTGGATATTTCACTTCATTTAGAGCTGTGCTACACACTGCATGGAAGGTCATTTAAAAAAACCCATAATAGGGGCTCTTTAAGGTATACTGCGGTTTGGAAAATTCATGGATTTAAAACTGATAAAAGTTTCTGTTATACCGTTTCTACGGTATTTGTACATTTTAAAAAAAAATTTATACATGTTGTCAAAGAATATTTTAATAATATTTGTATGGCAACAGTATCTCCAGCAGCAAAGGAGCATCCACATCAAAAGCTACTGGTAAGCCCACAATTCAGGAAACATTTGAAAAACAAATCGATTTATATTTTAGAGCAGTAATCGCAATACTGTGATATTTTTATCCAAGGTTATCATACCATCAGAATCTTATACCGGCCCATGCCTATTGACAAGCTTCTTGTTTGCATCACATCTGAAGTGTCTTATATTTAGTTTATCTCTCTTTCTTGTGTTCCAGGTTCAGAGGGCACTGGCAATGGCAGTGATGAGGAGGGCTCAAAAGACAGCGCTGCGGGCTCTGAGAGTGGCTCTGATGCTGCTGCTGCCTCTGCTGATGAAGAGGGCATAGACGACGAAGAGACCAAAGTCTTGAATGAAGACGATGAAGAAGAAGAGAAAGTCAAGGAGTCCTTTTCAGAGGAGACCAGCAGCAAAGAAACAGGAGGAAGCTCCAGGAGTCGCAAAAAGGGAGAAAAATCCTCAGATACAGAACCAAATGGTAGCGGTACGACAGAGGAAAACTCTTCCAAAAAATGGAACCTTCGGCGCAACCGACCCATGCTGGACTTCACTACGATGGAAGAGCTGAACGAAATGGATGATTACGACAGTGAGGATGACAATGACTGGAGGCCTACGCAGGGAAAAAAGAAAGGCAAGGCATCATCTGGAAAGGAGAAAGAAGGGAGCGGCGAAGAGGATGATGATGATGATGATGATGATGATGATGATGGTGGTAGTGATGAAGAGGACAATGAGGATGATAATGACGATGATGATGACGAAGATGATGATGACGAGAGCAGTAGCAGTGATAGTGAGGAAGAAGGAAAGAAACCGAAAAAGAAAGCAGGCAAGAACACAGGGGCGTTTGACGAGGAGGAGACCAATGACAGCCACAGCACATCCCATGGGAAGGGCAATGAGGTAAGATGTTATACTAAAGTTTTTTCCAAAGTGTTTTTCAAATAAAATAAAAAAGTTGTTGCTGAAAAAAGTTGAGTTAATTGATACTTCATTTAGCAAGGGTGTATTAAAGGGAGTATCAAGACATTCATGCCTAATATAACATAAATGATGCCACTTTGAGAAATATGTAGAAAAGAAACACATTTAGGTTATTTAAAAAAAAAAAATCCACATTTGTTCCAGTGTTTTTGGACAAGTGTCGGCATGTTTATTGGCTACTTTCTTTTCTCAGCCTTTTCTCAATGTAAATTTCACTCAATGTCCGGAGGGATTTAATGTTACGATCAGGATCCCTTTGGCTGACAATTACAACCAAAAGCAGCATATGTGGCTTAGTAGGAGCATTTTGTATCACTAGTTTTGGTGCGCTTATAATGGGAATTGATAGAGCATCAGAGGTGGAGCACTAAAAGAACATAATTGAAAACAATGGCGGCGCCTTTCGTCTAAAATAATTGTGGATCATTTTGAATAAAGTAAATGTTATGTTTTTTTTTTTCTACTTATTTCACAAAAAGGCATCTTTTACATTATATAAAGCCATACATCTCTTTATACCCAGGGTTCCCTTTAAAGTGATCAAAAGTGTCAGTCAAAGAATTGTAATGTTACAAATAGATTTAAATATCAAATGTTGTAATAATAATGGAATAATAACTTTCTCTTGATGATGTAATCGATATATTAGAATGATTTCTTAAAAAGTAATTACTGGTGGAATTTCAACGGTCACCACATGAATATATACAATTTTGAAAAATTTATTTAGGTGGGAAAAAGTAAATGTTTTTTTTTTTAAGGAAAAAATGAACATTCTTAGTGAGAAAATCTTATTTATGTAATAAAAAAAAAATTACAATATTTGATTGTGATTTAACTGCATTTTCCTGAATCCTAAACATTGGTTAGAACTATTCAGAAGACTTTTTCTGTTCAGATTCTTTTTATTTTTACAGTAAATTATACAGCATATCATTTATTTACTTCAATCATTAATTCATAGTAAAAACACATTTTAGATTATTCAGAATTCTGAATATAATTTAGTCATGTTTATTCTGGTATATTGAACTTTTAGATGATACTTCATAATTATTCTTTATATTTGATTATATTCCACCTTTTATTCAAAGAACTTCACAAAATGCCATTCAGATTAGATTTATAAATAATCTGGCCATAAAGAAGTCTGTCCCCAGTATTTTCTGACAACTGATACGAATGTGAAGCGCATCAAATAGTCAATAGATTTACCCACTTTAAATTTGTCCAAAAGTTTAGTCGCATGAAAAGGAACCGACTTGAAATCTCAAATGCAATTGCATTATTGTGCATTTAGGAATACACAGGCAATCAGATAATCCAGCCATTGGCTCCCAAACCATCAGATTGTTCATACAAAAGAGCAATCCTTGTGAATGGGCTTATCTGAGAACTTCAGTTTATAGGATTGGCTAATCTTCCAATCTCAGAGGTGGAATTAGAGCTGAAGCTTTTGAGTGGCTTTACCCCCCCCCCCCCCCCAAACACCCCCACACTGGTGTAAGACCTTGTTTTCAATTTTGGAAGATATTTGGACTAGTAGAGGACACTAGTCATCCTATCAGCTGTAACACCCCTAACTGGAGCTGGATTGTTAAGTTATCCATTGCTTTCACAGGACTCTCTGTTGGAGCGGCCTCAGACCTGGAGCTCCCAGCGGATGGAGCACATCCTTATCTGCTGCGTGTGTCTGGGAGACAACAGCGAAGATGCGGATGAGATCATCCAGTGTGACAACTGTGGCGTGACTGTGCATGAAGGTAAAATCCCAAACTCTGCTGCCTGCCACCAAAAGCTCAGCTTAAATATTGATCTCAAATATTTGTACAAAGTTTCCAAAAAAGTTTTAGAATATATTTCAATATTCAGTACCTTTTTTTTTTTTTTATTAGCCTGGCCTTTGACTCAAGCCTTTTTTTAAGCTAATATAAAGGTACTTATCGATGTGTAGATGTAGAAAAAAAAGAAATATGAGAAAAATATTCCAGGAATTTGTGTTCTATAAAAGTCTTGTTTTAATGTCAAATGATTAGTCATGTCATTAGGACTGAATTATATTGACAAAAAAGGATTTCATAATAAGTTTAGGTATTTAGTGATAATCATAAAATGTGCTTTGCTGAGTGTGTTTTTGTGCTAGTTTTCTTGCCTAGACATGAATGAATAAATTACAGATTTTGAACTTTTTTGTTTAAAGAGAGATTTATCCAATGATTCATTCAGAAACAAAGCAAGCAACTGAAATTATGAATTATTGAGTCATTGAATCATTGGCTTGCTCAGTTTGTTTAGAAACAGATTTTTTTCCTTTGCTTTGAAATGTACAAATGTCCTTCTTTGGCTTCGGACCTATTTTCATTGTTAAAATGGTAAAAAAAAAAAAAACAGCCAATGTTAGCATATTTTTAAACTTAATGTTTGTTGAATTATTGAATAATCTGAATATTATGTTTGTGATTGCGCTCATGCACTGATGTTGAAGAAAACAAGACTCTTGGCTGTGTAGTTTTACTTGACTCCATAATCATTTTAAAAAGCAAAAATTCATGCAGTTTTATTTACTTAGTTTTTTTTTTTTTTTTCTTTCATAATTTGATTTATAGTGGCATTCTAATAGCCTTTATCATGCAGTGAATGATTTTGGACTTGTGTTTGGTAAATTTTCTAAATGTGTGACAAGGATTTCATCTTGTAACATTGTTAAAACAACAATTGTGATATTACAGGGTGTCCACAGGGTCTTAAAAAGTCTTAATGTCTTAATTTACAAAAACTAAATTTTGGGCCTTTAAAAAGTTTTAAATTTACTAAAATATTGTGTTGTAGGTCTTAAATCATTTTAAACAGGCCTTAATTGTCCTTCATCCTATTAAATCGGGGCAACATCCATCCAATCACCAACAATCCATCTCAATAAAACTTGTAACAAAAGTTAATTTATTAACTGTATTTAGCAACATGGTTTTAATTTTTTCCTTACAGTAACATTTGTTTAAATGTTCTCCATGTATTTATTATAGCTACCTGGTGAGGACACTGACCTGGCCAGACTGTTTAGCATACATTTAGCATATTATAGTTTTTAAAACCTGTCATTATTTTTTAAAAAGAAACGTTATATTAAAAAAAAAGAATTGCATTGAGAAGTATTGAAAGCTATATTTAGCTTGTTTTGAGACATTACTTAAAATGTGGCTAAATAACTACTTTTTTTTGATGAGGCGAGTAAAAATCTTTTCCATTGGCCCAACCTGGCCATTAGAAAAAAATCTTTAGCGTTTAGCCCTGTATATAGCTGAAATTTCATTCATAGTGGTCTTAAAAAGGTCTTAAATGTGACTTGATGAAACCTGCAGAAACCCTGCATTATCATAGTCAAATAGGATGATTATTGCAAACCACTACATGTTGTGCAATAAAGATATTAATAATAATCAGAATTATTTGATTTCAGAATAGAAAGAAACATTAGTAATATTGGAATGAATAAGAACACCTATATTTTAGGCAGTTTTTCTTTAATTGGTAAAATACCAATACATTTTTTATTGTGAAAAGTTCATTGTGAAACTCGTCTCACTGACTGCATTGTCAAACAAGCGTGAGGAGAATAAACACAGAAAGGAGAGTGATCTTCATCATCCCACATTATTAGCTCATTGTGATTCGGACTCGTTGGAAACAAAAATCAATTACGCTTTAAACCGTCTTTTAGCGGTGGTCGTCTCATTCAGACAGGCCCGCTTAACACCAGTCGGGCAGGCTGGATCAATGTGTCACCACTAATTTTCAATTACTCACTGATTTATTTATTTAATTATTTATTTACTGCTTGTTTTTGTGCTGATGTCCTGTTGATTCACTGAAGCCTCGCAGGTAGTTCAGTACATTGGAAAAAAAAGAGCTTGATTATATATGAAGGTTAATTTAGTTTGTTGCACATAACTGTTGATAAATCATCTTTAAAAACAATGTACTTGTAAGATTTCAAGGCTCTGTTCTCATACCTGGTATTAAGATGCATTTGCATGGTCGATCTGATCACAAGACGACAACTACAGGTGCGAATGTAGTGTGAAATGTTTTAAGCTTGTCCGTTTTTGACCACATTCAGAGGTAGTCAAAAACACATTCGACCGGGGGTTGCTCTAATATGTTGTAAAATGTGTTCAACAGTCACTAAACACCGTCTGCTCACAGCCAACTGAGCTCATTCATAAACCCAGTGGCTGGAGAGACCGATTTAAACTTATGTTTTGTATTAGAGGTGAAAAAAATTATATAAAGTAGAATGATCTCTCACCAGTCCTAATGTTTAATCGTTTTCTTTTGCAGAAATAAACAGGCTTACATACTTGACTGCAGATTTTTGAATTACAGTGGTCCCTCGTTAATTGCGGGAGTTACGTTCTAAAAATAACCCGCAATAGGTGAAATCCGCTAAGTCGTTCGCTTTATTTTACAATTATACAATTATTATGTTTTATGGCTGTAAAAGTCCTCACTACACACTTTATACACTTTTCTCAGACAGGCATTAACATTTTCACTCTTTTCTCTCTTGTTTAAACACTCTCAAAGTTCAAACTTTCGTAGAAAAATAAGTCTAGTATTATAGAATGAAATCAAAGATCAAAACCTGTTGTCAGGCTCAAACATTCATCGCTGTCAGCAAAAGGTTCAAAAAGCTTTTTAGCTTTTGTGTGGATAATGTTGGCATCCAGCGTAATGTTATTTTTCCTGCAGTCACTGATCCACAAAACTAAAGCAGACTCCATCCTTAAGGGGGCTGCGCACATGACAGTTGGAAGTACCACACACCGGATGCGCACATTCGCATGTTTTTTAAAGTGGAATTATTCAGATCGTGCTCTGTGGCTTGTAATTTGGCAAGCTGAATGCATTCTGTACTGTACAGGAGACACGGAGGAGATTAATTGACAATGGCCTACAGCCAATCAGGACGCAGAACACAAAAAGCATGTCAAATTGCACAAAAAAAATCTGCAAAACTGCAAGGCAGTGAAAGGTGAATCACATTATAGCGAGGGACCACTGTATCGCTGCTTTCATTTTCTTCAAACGGCAGCCATCATGTAGCCATCAAGCTCCTGTGTACTAATGTTTTTTTCATAAGATACAACTTTGTGAATGTTTTATTTCATATAGTTTTTAATGCACTTTTTTTTATTCATTTTGTTTTTTATTAACAAAGCATACAGGCTGAAATAACAATATAATGACATATATCAATTCAGCTACCCCCACCCCATCCCCTGCAGTCTCTTTAAACTGGGGTATCCAATGAATAGAAGTTAACAGAAAAACTAAAAACAAAAGTACGGTATCAAGAATGAGAGATCAATAGAATACAATTATACAAAATAAGGCAATCATTCTGGGTCCTGATCATTGCTTTGTGCAATAAACATGAAGATTTTGTCAGCCGCTGTAGTCCAAATCTTTAATGTACACTATGGATAATTCCAACTTTATAATGTCCCGAAGTTGTGCCACTTGTTACATGTCCAAGTTATATGGAGGAAGCCAATGTTGTGCTAATATATTTTTTTTGCAGAAGTTAAGCCAGCCTAAAGTTTTTAATGCACTTTTAATAGCTTAATTTTATTTTATTCATCAGAATCAGAATCGGTTTTATTGCCAAGTGTGCTTACACACACAAGGAACTTGTTTTGGCTACAGAAGCTTCCAGTGTACATAAAGTGACAAGTGACAACACAAAATAAATATGAGAAAAATACGACACACATTAAACAGAGATGCAGTTAGTCAAAAAGCTCTGAATGTTGAATTGTTTGTACAGATTTGTTAGAAATATGCAAGTTATAAGGTGCTGTGTACAAATGCATATGGAGAAAGTATTGCATTGTATACTGTTATAAGTTGCTGTGTACAAATGCGTATGGAGAAAGTATTGCATTGTATATTGTTATAAGGTGCTGTGTACAAGTGCGTATGAGAAAGTATTGCACATGTTTATTGCACAGTAGGGGAATAATTAACTGTTCATGAGGTAGATGGCCTGAGGAAAGAAACTTTTCCTGTGTCTGGCTGTTTTTGTGCTCGGTGCTCTGTAGCGCCGACCAGACGGTAACAGTTCAAACAGGAAGTGTGCTGGGTGTGAAGGGTCCAGAGTGATTTTGCGAGTCCTTTTACTCACTCTGGAAGAGTACAGTTCTTGAAGTGTAGGAAGGGTAGTGCCAGTGATTCGTTCAGCAGTCCGGACTATTCGCTGTAGTCTACAGAGGTCGGTGTTGACAGCTGAGCCGAACCAGACGGTGATTGAAGTGCAGAGGATGGATTGGATGACAGCTGAGTAGAACTGTACAAGCAGCTCCTGTGGGAGGTTGAACTTCCTCAGCTGACGAAGGAAGTACAGTCTCTGCTGGGCTTTCTTCACAACAGAGTCTATGTTAATGTCCCACTTCAGATCCTGAGAGATTGTGGTGCCCAGGATACTGAATGACTCTACTGCAGCCACAGTGTTGTTCATGATGGTGAGTGGGGGAAGTGCAGGGGGGTTTCTCCTGAAGTCCACTATCATCTCCACCGTTTTGAGCTTGTTCAGCTCCAGGTTGTTGCATCTGCACCATAGAGCCAGCCACTCCACCTCCTGTCTGTACGCAGACTCGTCACCATTCCGGATGAGGCCGATAACAGTAGTGTCATCCGCAAACTTCAGGAGCTTGATGGAGGGGTCTTTTGCAGTGCAGTCGTTGATCTACAGGGAGAAGAGCAGTGGGGAGAGAACACATCCCTGGGGGGCACCGGTGCTGATGGTGCGGCTGTCGGACGTGATTTTGCCCATTCTGACTAGCTGTTGTCTATCTGTCAAAAAGCTGGTGATCCATTGACAGACAGAGCTAGGAACAGAGAGCTGGGTCAGTTTGTACTCGAGCAATGATGGGACGATGGTGTTGAAGGCAGAACTGAAGTCCACGAATAGAATCCTTGCGTAGTTCCCTGGTTTGTCCAGATGTTGTAGGGTATAATGCAGTCCAATTTTGACTGCATCATCCACAGACCGGTTTGCTCTATAGGCAAACTGCAGGGGGTCCAGCAAAGGTCCAGTGATGTCCTTCAGATATGCTAGCACCAGTCTTTCAAATGACTTCATGGCCACAAATGTTAAGGCAACAGGTCTGTAGTCATTGTCCTGTGATCTTTGGCTTCTTCTGGATTGGGATGATGGTGGAGCATTTAAAGCAGGATGGAACTTTGTGCTGTTCCAGTGATCTTTTGAAGATCTGTGAGAAAATGGGAGCCAGCTGGTCAGCGCAGGTTCTCAGACAGGCTGGTGAAACACCATCTGGGCCTGGTGCTTTCCTTCTCTTTTCTGTTTCCTGAAGATCTGACGCACATTATCTTCACTGATCTGAAGTGCAGGGGGGGAGAGGGGGATGGCTGGAGGTGTTGATGGCTGTGTAGAGAGATAGTCAGGGTGGGTGTGGGGTGTCTGGTCGGAGGTCTCAAATCTACAGTAAAACATATTTAGCTCGTTTGCTAGATGTTTATTGCCGTCAATGCTGGGGGATGGTGTCTTGTAGTTTGTGATGTCTTTCAGGCCTTTCCACACTGATGCAGGGTCGTTGGCGGTAAACTGGTTTTCCAGCTTTTTGGCATAGCTCTTCTTAGCCACACCAATCTCCTTTGTCAGTGTGTTCCTGGCCTGATTGTACAAGATCCTGTCCCCACTCCTGTGGGCATCCTCTTTGGCCTGACGAAGCTGTCTAAGTTTTTGTGTGAATCATGGTTTATCATTGTTAAATGATAAGTAGGTCCTGGTAGGGATGCATAGCTCCTCACAGAAACTGATGTATGATGTTACAGTTTCTGTGAGCTCGTCCAGGTCGGTGGCTGCAGCTTCAAAAACAATCCAGTGCATTCAAAACAGGCTTGTAAGACCTGCTCTGTGTCGTTGGTCCATCTCTTAACAGTCCTTAATACTGGCTTAGTAGTTTTAAGTTTTTGTCTGTAAGTTGGTATAAGATGAACCAGGCAGTGGTCGAAGAGTCCTAGAGCTGCTCTGGCTACGGAACGATATGCATCCTTTATTGTGGTGTAGCAATGGTGCAAAATATTGTCTCTGGTGGGGCATGTAATGTGCTTTTTGAATTTAGGCAGCTCATGTGTGAGTTTTGCCTGATTAAAGTCACCGAGAATGATAAAAACAGAGTCCGGGTGTTGTTGTTCTGTCTCTGATCAGATCAGCCAGCTTTTGCAGTGCAGTACTCACGTGTGCTTGCGGTGGAATATAAACACCGATGAGAATGAACGAGGAAAACTCCCGCGGCGAGTAGAACGGCTTACAGTTAATGAAAAGCACTTCCACGTTAGGACAGCACATCTTCTTGTTACATCCGTACACCACCTTCTGTTGATGTAAAAGCACATCCCACCACCGCGCGTTTTGCCCGTTGACTCTGGTGTAATGCGCTGTCCGGAATGGTTCGTTCAGCCAGGTTTCCATGAAACACCGAGCAGCAGATTTGGTAAAGTTCTTGTTTTTGTGTGCTAGCAGAAGTAGTTCATCCATTTTGTTAGGAAGAGAGCTGAGATTCGCCAGATGGATGCTAGGCAACACCGTTCTGCGTCTTGTAACGTTTCCCCAGTGCAGCTACTCCGCCGACGACAATGTTCAGCAAAACGCCAGAGAAATCAAAAACCAGTTGGTGATTAATTGGAGTGTGCTGCCGAATGTTCAGCAGCTCATCCCTGGTATAACTGATCGCGTATGATGAACATAAAACAGGACAAACTTGCAAAAACTGGAGAGCTCCACACCGAGGTGGCCATTCGCGGTGCCATCTTGGATGTAAAACCAATTTACAACAACATTCATAACAACATTCAGAAATACAAGTGATTTTTGTGTGTGATGATCGATCTTTTCGCATGATCAATTTGATAAAAACAACAGCATATATACATATGTTAAAACTGTAAAACAAAATAAAGTGTCTAGGCGTAATAGGAGTTGATCAAATAAATCAATTACCTACCCTTAAAATGTTTTTGTAAATTCTGAAAATTGCAATAGCTTCCGTAATATTAAAGATCTGAGAATTCACCTACCCGTCAACCCTCCCTCATCAGAAAAGTGGTAGGAAGTGATCAAAAGTGGACAAAAGAGACACATTTAAAGGGTAAGTGTAGTCAGTAACATGTCTCTTTTGTTCACTTGTAATTGGATCAACGAAAATGCATCTTATTACCATGTGTGAACAGCCCCTTTTAAAAGAAGTTTAATCTTTTAAGATTAGATTATATATCTAAAAAATTGACAATGTGAAAAACAAAGAGTAGCTGTGTTACAAAGAGTAGTAACAAAATTAAGTAGCTTCTTTTCTGTATTGGGAAAAAAATTAAGTAGCTTTTTTTCTCTATTATGACATACATCAGACTGTAACAGACTAATAAATGAACTTAAAAGATAATACATGTATGGCATTGATAAGTGATGCATTACCATTTTAGCTTGGTAGTAACTAGTAAACTAATGGAACATTAGTTCTGTTGTTTGTATTCATTTGGTACAAGGCAGTGATGAATGAATTGATTGTTTGGGTGTGAAACTGATGTGTCCGATCAGTTGTAATGTTATAATGCATTCAACCACATGAACATTTATTTTACGAAAAAGCTAACTAGTTGAATGTGCTTTAAACTACCTCTGGAAGTGGTCAAAAGTGGATAAGCTCAAAAGTTTTTAGACTTTTAAATGTGTATTTAGTGTTGCCCACTTTAGTGTTGGATTAACAGAAACTCATGTACATAGCAGGTGTAAACAGGACCCAATATTAGTCTGTTGTTGATCGAATACATGTTGAATGATGATTTAATTCTGAGTTTGCCTCCGGTTGTAAGAAAAGGCCAGGAAATGTCTAGAGAAGTTTGTTTTTTTAAAGCAGATTTTGTCATGACATTTTTATTTAAAATTACGAGGTCAAAAAATAATAAATCATTCAATTTAACAGGAATAGTATTCATTTAGAAAATATATACAGTACATTTTCATGACTAATTTAAAATCCAGTGTGCACATTTATTTGTGTGTGTGGTGTGGCATAGTACCAAGGATTCCTTTTTTCCCCCAAAGTAAATTAAAAGATTGCTGGTTCAAGCCCCATGAGGAGCAATGCTCACTTTTGTGCCCTTGAGTTCTTGTCAGTCACTTTGGTTAAAAGCACCTGCTAATTGACTACTTACTTACCCGCTTGCTTATTAGATTTCATCTGCTGAGGACGCATTAGTTAATTACAACCTTCAGAACATGTGACTGTCCATCTTTTCATCTCAGCATACAGCAGAGAGTAATTAATAATGAAGAATAAATGCAGTTTTCTAAAACATGTGTTCAGTTTCTTCGGTTTATTTTTTATTATTATTATTATTATTATTTTTTTGTATAGAGCTGTTGGGTATGTATTTGGATTTTAATGGCTTTCCTAATGGATCTCTGACCATTGCAGTTAATCCTAAATTGATTAATCTTGGAGAATTAAAAAAATAAAAAAGTTAATAATTTTTTTGTCTTAAGAAAATGAAGGCAGTTTTGAGGAAAATATTATGGCAATTATCAAAATCATTTTTCAGTCAATGCTTTATGCTAAACATGCACAGTTGTTTCAGTTTTCTGTCACATGATTCTTTAAAATTTATTCTGATATTTCTGATGAAGGGCAAAAAAATATATTTTTACTGTAAATTTTGATTCATTCACTGCTGTATAATTTTAAGGAATAAAGGTATCAAGTTTTTATTAAATAAATCAAATTGTTTTGTGGCTAATGGTGCCCAGACTTTTGCTTTGTTTTGTGTTTTTTTATCTTTTATTTTTTTATTTCACAAATGTATGGAGCACGATCAGTAAATTCTCTAAACAACTTTTCTATAAAGCAATTTGTAATTTTTCAAGTAAAAAAAGTCATTTTTGAGCTCATTGGGTAATTTTTTAGTCTGAGCTGTCAGCAATGCTATCTATGTCAAATAAGCTGCACTCTCAAACTCATACCATATCTGAGAGTAAGAAAATGGCTAAATCAGTCATTTGCTCTGCCATCCTGCGTGGTTAGATGGAACACATACAACAGCAGTAAGGGATCTGGTCCAGACACACACACACGCACACACACATTCCTCCCCCTTTAGTGTCAGTTCACTGAAACAAGCTACTTCATAACCTAGCGCCACTGAATCAGAGGGCAACCTTGAAGCATCCAGTAGTGCTTTACTGTGCCAAAAGCAGTGTTGCAGTGTCAGCTCATGGAGCTGCACAAATTCATAGACACACAAAGTATCTTGCTCTCCTCTTCAGGAGTGAAATAAAATGTATAAAATGCGCTGAGGCCTATAGAGGAGTGCAGAATCTGTTCTGCTACTTTAAGAGCTGTTTGAGACGAGTTCTTTCTCTTCTCACCGTCTCTCTACTCAGCGGTGCTGTCACTGTATTGATCTGATTTTTTTTTGTTGTAAGAATATTAAAAATATATTACAACGAAAGAATGTTTCATTGCTTTTTGAACTGGTCATGTGGTATTAACTTTTTATACCACATTCAAGTTAAAAAAGTTTGCAAGTTAAATTCAAGTTAATACAGAAGTACTGGCATAAGATTACAATTTGGATATAAAAAAGGATATCTAATGTAGCGATAACAATAATAAATGACCTATTGGAAATAATGTGGTGCAGTAAAAAATCATTTGTACAAGAGATTCATTCAAAAATGTTGATTTAGCTTGATATTGTTATAAGTGAATCATTCATTCATTCAGCTCAATATAAGTATTAATACAAATTAACAACATATGTTGAAATAAATTGCAACAAATAAAATATCAGATTCTCTTCTAAATTACTTGTTGTTTGGTTTAGTTAGTCTATTCACAATCAACAAAGTAAAAAATGAAATCATGATTCTCAGTTTATCAAGCATCATGCAGCTCTAGCACATTGATTAGCCAGAACAATTCTAAGTGGCTCTTCATGACCAAAGGTTTGTTGACCCCCTTCGCCACTCTAACCCAATAACTGGTTCACAATAGTTTCAACTGAACCAGTATTCACCAAATTGCATTTTCCTATAGATCACATCATTGAGAGAGCTTGCAGCATCTGCAGTGTTGGACAGCTGTTTCAGAGCTAAATTCTTGACCTGGGTCAGTCGCTTGCCACCTGCTAGTACCAGCTGCTCTGTGGTACCACCAGTCCCGCTGGGAGAGGGCATGATTGGTCCAGGAGGTGGGGCGGCCCTCATGGCTGACTGTGTCATAAGTCCTCGCTTGATATTTGTGCACTAGTTTGAAAAGGTGACCTTTAGACAAGTGCCACAGCATAGGTGCAGGTTCCGTATTACTCTTTACATGCAGACAAAAGTACAGGTTTCCCATGGGTCAGGGACTTTCTATTTCTAATTTTACTGGATTTTATTTCTTTTTCACTGGCAGCCACTTAAGTAAAATGCAGTCACCAGGCTGTACCTAGGTTGAAATCACGTTGAGACTGAAGCTTACTCAGTTCTACTGCTTTTAGGGCTGGGCCACAGCAAGCTGACACCAAACAACTAGCACAGATGAAACCGTGTTGTTGGCTCACATCTGGTCCCCTTCTGGACCAAAAGTCTGTTCATGAACACCAAACGGACGGCAGCCGTCTTTCTTGCAAAATGCGTCTGATGATCTAATAATTCATATCATTTGCAAATATTTGAGAAATGTAGTGAAATTACAGCCGGCTTCTTTGTTTCTTCTTGACTTGTTTACATGCTACGTCACTTCAGTTTTTGATCTCTTGCTCTTTGATCTCAGTTCTTGATCTTTGTTGGTGAATAGCTAATCAGAGCACTGTCTTCAGTCAACGGCCAATGCCGATTCTACGTGCTGAATCAGGTCAACGATCTCCAATGTTAACCCAATGAGAGGCAACACATCAATTCAACTAGCCGGACCGATGCTAACCGACGATTTGACAGAGACCAAAGGCTGACCATCGGCTTGGTGTGGATATTGTTATTAGTTGTCATGATACTGGAATTTTGGTACCAATCAGTATTGAAATTTTAAAAACGTCCATTTCCCGCTAACATTTAAGCACTGTTGAGCAGCTGGTCTGTCTATGAACTGACATACGAGCGATCCGCTGATGAATCGAATGATCTTCGCGCCTTTGAAATGCTCCAGTGGCATGTTTCTGTGTTTGCACTTGGTAAAGAGTATTTTCACAGTCATTTCTGTTGAGCATGTGAACACAATGGCAAAACAGCTGTGTTTAAAAATGCAGTCAACAGCGCTTAAATGTTAGCTGGAAATGGACGTTTTTAAAACTTCAGTACTGATTGGTACCGAAATTCCAGTATCGTGACAACACTAAGCTAAACAAAAAGTGCTATATAGTTATAATGTTAGTTAGGTAGTTAGCTAGGATAATTGGTCACTTACAGAATTGAAAATAATTAAGTTGTGAGCCAAAATTCTTTTAACCTGCAACCGGTATTTAGTCATATTTAAACTAACTGAAAAGATTGACCCGGCCTTTGAATTAATTAGAACAATTCAATC
Source organism: Danio jaintianensis (assembly GCA_903798115.1). NCBI lineage: Eukaryota > Metazoa > Chordata > Actinopteri > Cypriniformes > Danionidae > Danio > Danio jaintianensis. Next base: position 12,719,933 of record CAIGQV010016734.1, read on the forward strand.
TAACTTCCAGTCCTGCTTTGTTTCAGGCTTTAGCACTATGCCTGAAACAGAAGCGATGTGACAACGATAAAAGATAAATTTTCTTGTTTGTCATTGTAGGTCATTGAAATTCAGCTTTTTAGTCAGTGAAAGTCAGGGAAAAGCATTTTACATTTGTCTTAAAGTGGGATCCCTGAAAGTATGACATACTTGCAGTTTGCAGCCCAAGACCTGGACTCGGCTGCTGTTTTTTCACGTCAGCTATTTTGTGTCAGGCTGCTTTCGCCAAAGCCATAGAGTTTTTGAATAACAATAACAAGAGTCTATCTTCGGCAGTCTGGTGCAGTTAAAAAATGTGATGTCACGTCTCAAACTGCGGGGAGCATGGGTGGCTGCTGAAACAAAGGATTTAGATTTTAATCTGTCTATTTACTGAGGGAAAGTTCAAGTGGCAGTTTTGCCTAATGCTTCATTATTTGGATAACTTCTCTATTTGGAAATGTTCTTGGGAAAGAGTCCGGAAAAACGGAACAATAAAGTAATGGAGCAAAGGGGCCACAAGAGAAGCACCAAAGATAAGAGACAAGCTGTCATCCTTAGATGCGTGCAAGTGTCTCACAGCTTGACTCTGAAGCTCGGCAGTCTGTGGAGGCTCTGACCTCGCATATGGCCTCGCTCAAACTCTGAAGGGAAAGACTCTATCAGAGGAAAGCGCAGGAGACTCGTCGACGATCAGAGAAGAGAGGAGCCTTTTGCTTCCAGTAGTTGACACGCTTTTTCCGTCGGAGCTCAAACTAGAGCTCGCACAATGCTTTTGATTAGCATCTAATTCTAACGCGCTCAATTTGCACGCTCGTCATTACCAGAGAAGTGCTAAAAGAGACACTCCCCTCTGTACTTGATCTGGTTTGCAAAGGCTATTCTGGCTAATTATGAGTCCTTGTTTTCCGCCTTCAACTTGTTTGTTGTTTTTATGTTCTTTAGTAGTTCATTAAAACAAAAAGAGGGATTTTACTGGCTGTGTTGTAATTGTCGCCACTGTCGTTCGGTGAAGTGAGTTTATTAAAACCGTACCCCAGCAAAAAGCATCACATCGTTCAGTAATGGCTTTGCACTCATTGGAACACCAATTACCATGCTGCTGGTATTGATTTCAGTAAGACCCTAATGAGTTCTGGACCGTAAAGTTAATTATTTCCCCAAACATGGGCAATTCATTTAAGTTGGTTACTTGCTTAGATGGGCTTTTTGGTCAAATTTAGTCTTCAGAGAATATTGTTCTTGTCTTTTAAGCTGTCTTTGCTTTGACTCACTTAGTTGTCTTGGGTAACTTTTCAGTTAGCACTTACCTCAACTTGCATATTCAAATTTGTCCTTGGTTAATATTCACTAAAATGTGGATATGCAAATCTACTGATGCACCAGTCTAACAGTTTAAAATTAATTAATGATGTTAATGCTATTATAATTAATGACTATAACAATTCTCAGTTATTATTATGTTCTTTATACATAACACTATTCTTTTTTAAACAAGAATGGAACAGTTCCTTGTGTAATCAATTGTAAGAAGTAGTGTGTATCGAATGTAAATATTCATTTCATTAATTTTCCTTCGGCTTAGTCCCTTTATTCATCAGGGGTCACCACAGTGGAATGAACCGTCAACTTATCCAGCATATGTTTTACACAGCGGATGCCCTTCCAGCTGCAACCCAGTACTGGGAAAAATCCATACACACTAATTCACACACTCATACACTGCGGCCAATTTAGTTTATTCAATTCACCTATGCGCTATAAAATATGAAAAGAAAATAGCTTTATTTCTTCCTTTATATCATATTGTGACAGTTCTTGTGATAGGCCTGTGTTTTGGAAAGCCTGTAAGAGACTTTGTGTGCCGAACTGCATTAGTTTTATGAATAGGTTTGTCATCATAAGTTAAACAGTTTTGCTTCAAGGTATTTGCTGTGCAGACTCTAACATGATGTATCGAATCTCACTTGCACTTGTCTGTTTTCACACTGGCGCACCTGGGAGAAGAGCTCACATTATCCCTCTGTACAGATGGGTAATTGCTAAATTAATTCAGGTTAAGTATTTTGCTCAAGGTTAAAAACATGTTTCTCCCATGCTCTGTCTGATCTTCCAGTCATCAGATAGCAAGCAAGGGAGCAGTGGTTAGGTCTAAGTTTCAGTTTGCCTTCTAGGGAAGATTGTTTTGTCATAATGAAACAGTGCTGCACGTGACTATAGTCGCTGTGCTATATTCAATTCAAGTTTACTTGTATATCGCTTTTCGCTATAATTATCATTCCAAAGCAGCTTCACAAAAGGTGCGTCATAAGATTACAGTCAAAATCAGAAAAGTTAAGGAGTTGTGTTAAGGGTTGGCAGTAAATAAGCACAGTTAACCTGCAGTTATACTGTATATAGTGTCTTTTCAAAAGAAATAATATTTACATGTAATAATAATAAATGTTTAATGAAGTGTATTAGTCAGACCCTCAGATCAAGCAAATGTTGCATTTTTAAAAACACTGCTGCATATTTTGGACAGTCTATTATATTGGACAAAGTCTAGTTTCTCTCAGTGTTTTCTTTATATAAATTACAGAAATCAATGATTCTCGAGGTCAAAAAATGAAAGATTAAGGTGTGAATCAAAGAATTAAAGATGTGTGCATTTGTATTTATTTTTGCAGGAAAACATTTAAAAAATGCAATGAAATTTGCCGCAAATTTTGCCAAAACTTGCCACAAAATCAATCATTTTAGTCAGATTTTTTTTAAATCCTGGAGGGACTGATTAGAAGATCTTGGATGGTTGGCATCATCTCTTCAAGTCCTCGTAGGGTTGGCATCGTCTCTACACAGATCTTGGATCTGATCGAGTGGCACTCTATATTAACATGACAACGATGTAGCGTTTCACGTCTACACAACAATGTTTTCAAAACAATCTGCGTTTATGACCTAAAACGCTGTATTATATATGTCAGGCCAGTATTTGGTGCTGTCATCTTCTCAGTAAACTGTAGCTGTAATGAAAAGTGATAGTGTGCCATTGGCAGCTTGGTGCTCTAGTCTATGTTTAAATTGCCTTGTGAGTAAGTAATGTTTGGTTGTAAAGCGAAGTAAATAAATGACTAGCTACAGTGCTGCAACATACTCCGCCATTGTTGTGTATGTTTATTTACACTTGCCTTTAAACTACACTCCGCTAAACACATAAAGACACACGCACAGTATGCATTTATAAAGACTTTTATTGACTTTGCAGAAGCATACTACGTGTTTCCAAGACTTTAATTTTTGGATGTTTACATGTACCATGGTGGATTTTTCAAAAACTTCCACTTTGAAACCTGTTTTCAAATATATGCATTTTCAGTCACAAAATGTCATCGTCATATAAACAAACAGACAAAATCTACAGAAAGTTTCCTGTTTGGGCTGAAAACAATATACCAAACTGCTAGAATTACACACTTGCCTCTTGGTATTGAAGAATAAATATATTATTATTGTTTTTATTTGGTTCTTGTCACTAAATGGTTTCACCTGGTCTTTAAACAAGTCTCATCGTGTTTCCACATTTGTAATTTTTGTTTCTATTAAAACAAACTCTCTGGTGATTGCTCTATTAGTGTGGTTCATTTCAATAAACCTGTCATCTAAACCTTAGTCTGTGCTAAAAAAGTGGACTCTAATGGAGACTAAAAACAAAGAAAAGTCTAAAAACAGGGCATGACTTCTCAAGATGTGACCATTAAAAGGTAAAAAAAAAAGAGCTCAAGCTAATGTTGTTTTATTTTGTCATAATCACAGTGTTGTTAGTTAAAGCACACGGCATTGTTAACCCAAACCCTAAGTACTAAGAGAACTGAACTACAGATGTGAACATACCCTCAGTGTCTCAAAATATATATTTAAAACCTAAAATACCCAACCCTCTGCGCATCGCCTGATGTTAAAGTTTAATTGGTTGATGCATGAGGACAATTATCCAAAACAGAATCAGCTTCACATCTTAATGGGTAAAAATAATCAGAATTAACTTGCCTTAAAATCCTAAAATCCACTGGGAAAGATAGGACCTGAAAACCATATCGCCATTGTGCTCATAACCTCAGGCTACTTCAGAGATGTTTGTTCGTTCAGTTAATATACTGTAAGATGATTCTTTAAAAAAAGTATCTGCTTATATGGTGCAAAGGAGTCCTGTAAATGTAATGTTTTATAGTGCAATTGAGAAGTATTTAATGTGTTTAATACCTACATGAGGAGCAGTGAAAACACTTTTGACTTTCAGTGACTATTGAAACAAAACATTTCAATCACTGCTGAATAAAACCGATTTATTAAGCAAATTCAAGCCTTTGTTCTCAAAAACGTGCCTTGTTGAATAACAGCTGAATCACATTGGTTTCATCCCCAATACAAAAACCAGCTTTACAGAATTAAACAAGTATTAAATTAAAATGTTATCTGGTTTGATAGAACCTTCACTTTTTTTTTTCACTCACATGCGTTTCATTTTATTTCTTTTCACTCGCCTCTTAATGAGGAAATGATTTATTCCACGCATTGCTGGTTATGAAAATGATTGTATTGTTTTGGGAAAGAGAGAGTGCTGGTTTTCAAAAGGCCTTTTTTTCCAGTAGCTGTGAATCGGTTTTGCTGATTTACATCAAGGCAGCTGCCATTCGTAGCTCTTCCCTCATCTTTTTTTCTTCTTTTTCTTTCTCTTTCTCATCTGCCAGGTTTGTGCGCTCTAATTGGGCCTATTCATTCATTCCCGTGCCCCCAACTTGCTTCTGTTGTTCCTCTATGTGGTCCTGCTTTGCATGCTGACTCGGCTAATATTTGAGCTATTGAATAAATCTACTTCATCCTGGATGAAAAATATTAGCATTTAGGGAAGAAACGGAGTGGATATAATTGAAATACATCGCTGCACTGAACGTTTACTCATTAATCATTTGACAAAGACAGAAATAGTCAAAGGACTTTTGTATTAAATGTTCTGGCTTCAGTATGAAATAATATGGAATTAGAGGAACGGTTGTTGATTGCTGATAAATCTCTTTGAAAATAAAATAGTCATACAATAAAATCTAAAATACACTGTTATGTACTGTTTAATCATAACAACATTTTTTGTGTGTTATCTGATGGATTGCCATTTTGAAGAGCTCTACAACTTAATTGCTCTCTTTTCATTAATTATTTATGTTTATATATATTTATATATATATATATATATATATATATATATATATTTTTTTTTTAATCAACAAGTTGCGATAACGTCACAAAAGTGAAGTTAAACAAAATTTTACATTATTCATATATAGTGAATAAAAAAAATATATGTCGAATTATTAGCCCTCCTGTGATTTTTTTTTTTCGATTGTCTACAGAACAAACCATCGTTATACAATGACTTGCCTAATTACCCTAACTTGCCTAGTTAACCTAATTAACCTAGATAAATGTCTTGAAAAATAGTACTGTCATCATTATTATTTTTATTTATACAACAGTTCTGTCTGGTTCTTGAATCTGATTGGCTGATAGCCGTGCGATAATGCCATGCCAGTCACAGCACTCGACCCGCCTCTTCACCCTTGTGTATTACTCCGCCTACATACTGCGACAAGCTGAGGACACTCTACAGTTTGACAAATATTACTGCTGTTGGGCAGCATTAAGTACTTTTGAGGCTTTTTTAGTTGAGAATGTAGTTGTTTAGATTGCAACTAGGCAGTTTATTTATAAGGATAGTGCCTATTTTAAAATTTGTATAATTTCTGAGAGGCAGCGCGTTGGCGGCCATTAGCCTGCCATACAGAGCAGACCAAAGGCGGTTGACGTTGTCTATCCACAAGATGGCGACAGGACCGCATAATAAGCCCTTAGAAGATTAAAACACCGTAATTTCTAACTACAGCTGATCAAATCATTATTAAACTGGTAAGTGATATTCTAAGTCGATCTCTCTCTTTTGTATGTTGTAGTGCTGTATTTATACCATATAATTGTAGTGTATTAAGTGTGAGATGGGACTCGCATATCAGGAATGTGTGTTGTGTTGGCAGAAAGAAAAGAAATGCCCGCATGTGTTTAGCGTTTTTCCTTATCGCAAACAAAAGAGCAATCTGGTAGTGATTGCGCTGCTTTTTTCGGGGTTAATTACTGTGATATCCCGATTGCAACAGAGAAATACTGTAGACTGTAATAGACTAATACTGTAAGGAGATATCTCTGTAGACGGATGACATTTCATGTCACGTTCAGCCTTATAATCTTAAAATGTCAGCAAAATCACCTGTTTTGTCTTCACTTTAGATAGAGAATCATTCAAACACTACCTCTAAAGTGACATTGGTGAATCAGTAACGGCTTCTGCTGTTCTGACGTCTGCTGCAGATGTGAATGAATGGCAGAAGAAAGTAGTTCGCCTAGTAGACGCACGCCTCCCACCAGTGCTGATATACAGCCATATCGCACTGCTACTCGTGTGATATTGCTCATAGTTATATATATATATATATATATATA
>CAIGQV010016734.1:12726581-12769464 GCA_903798115.1 Danio jaintianensis
TATTCATGTAAAGATTCTGGGGGGAGAAAACAATGTTGATGTTAATACAAAATATGTTTTCAAAGCAAATCAGCATATTTGAATTATTTCTGAAGTCATTTGACACTGATGGAATCTTTGATGGAAAAAAGACCTTTGTGAAAATATATCATAATCACTGCCATCACTGCATGGAATCACTTCTGCAAGTTAGAACTGTAATGAAGTTTTCCTATTCCCATTGGCTATTAGAGATGCAAATAAAGCAAGTCGCTGTCAATTTTACAGCCTGCCGATAAATTATTGCCTAGCCATCATTGTTTGTGCATTGTGAGAGTGAAATTGAACACCTAAGTAATAAATTGAGAAACACACACAGACTTTCGCAATCCTAGGAGTTGTTGCCACATTATCTGAATGCAGTCTTTCTCCGACATTCACAGCCTAGCTTGTTAACTCTTTCCGAACTCATCCCAAACCTTCATTAAATCTTGAAAGTGTTCCTCTTGATTTTGTCATCACCCTTCCCCAGGTCGCTCTTTAACTGCCAAGCTCGTCATTTCTGACAAGGATAATCTTCCCTTCGGGGATTATGAAGCTTTCCTATAGTCATCACTTTTTTTCCAGCTTAGCTCATATTAGCCAGCACCCTGTGGCTTAGCAGGTCCAGCTTTGTATCTGAGTTCAAAAGGAACATCGCAGATTTGCTTGACGGTTCTGCAGTAAGTCAGTTAAACCAGCAAACTGATCATTGCGAGCTCCAGCCCTATGGTTCAAAGCCCAGTTGGTAATTCCTACCCAACTGTTGCCAGCAGTGTTCCCATAATACCTTTCTCTAAGAAAATAAACGTCTGGCTGGGCTCTGTAATGGGCTCCATTACCACATGGTTCAAAATGACTACAAGATGAGGGTTCCAAAAGCCTCTTATTTGCTCCCACTGGTGGAAGATGCTGTGTGCTCTTCACACGTGCTTAGGTTACATTTAGGGTCGTGCAACCTGTGTTGTCTTTTGGGCAAAGGGACCTGGGTGTTTCTGACAATCACAGGTTGTCCAGCTCAATATATTGTACTTTACAGAACCATTCACCTCCTTGTTTCCAATTAAGGTCCAGAGAATGAATAAGTAATATTGAAGAACATTTTCTGAACAAATAAGGCCAAATTCTCAAGAGTTGTGTTAATTCAGTTCATTTTAAGTTCATAAGTAGTTTGAACAAGCAGCAAAAATATTTGTTTGAGTGAAGGATAAACTTTTTATCAGATTAGAAAACATTTGCATAAACTACAATGGAAACCTTTACCAAATAAATTCCAGCATGCGCATCTGAAAAGTAAAATATCTGAAATGTTGTTTACAGCAGTGTTTCCCAACCCTGTTCCTGGAGGCACACCAACAGCACATATTTTGGATGTCTCCCTTATCTGAGCCATTAACTTCAGGTTTTAGAGTCTCTTCTTATGTTCTGATGAGTTGATTCAGGTGTATTTGATTAGGGAGAGGTTGAAAATGTGTACTGTTGATGTGCCTTAAGGAACAGGGTTGGGAAACACTGGTTTGCAACATACATTCAATACAGAATATAGGTGTTCAATACGGCATGTCAATGGCTATGCTTCCATCCAAAGATGTGAATTAGCATTTCCCATCCAATGAGTCTAAGAGAACAAAATTGTCACTTTCTGATAATCTGGTGCCAAATATCAAAATGAAAAATGGAGTTTGCTGCTGCAGGAGAAGCTACTGCGGGCCTTTTTCTTATATGATAAATTTATTGCGCCTCAACAGACGAAATGCAATGAATGTGCAGTGGTTTTTGGAGGTATGAGACGCTCTTTATGAGTGCAGACGCTCAAGACAGTTCTGGAGTTAATAATAACACACCACTTTAATGACAAACTTTGGCTAAACATTTTAGAATGATCAAAACTACATTTCAGATATTTTACTTTTTAGATGTGCATGCTGAAATTTATTTGCTAAACGTTTCCATTGTAGTTTATGCAAATGTTTTCTTGTTTGATAAAGTTTATCCCTCACTCAAAAACATATTTTGCTGCTTGTTCAAACTACTTATTTAAACTGAATCTTGAGTTGTCTGAATTTTAATTGTTTTATGTTAAGTCCACCTAAATTTGTAAAAAGAATTAAGTTAAATTAATCAATTTGTGTTGGGGAAACATGAAGCAATTGTGTGGAACCCTTTTTTTCCACAGGGTTCTCAGTTGTGTGACTCAGTTGTGTGACAAGTATTTTCAAAATGTATGTGCGTCGGTGTTTTCATTAAGCATTTTTCATGTGATATTCCAAAATGCTCATAAAGATAGGTGGATTGAAACATAGCTAATGTGAACTTTCTTTAAAAAAATGTCACTTTCGATGGTGAACAAATTCAAACTAGGGATGCACAAGATTGGATTTTTGGTGATATCTAAGTCATTCTTTTTTTTTTTTTTTGATTATATTAGCCGATAGCGATTTGTGTTTTTGGGAAAGTGTTATTTTACAAGTGTTAGTTTTGTGACTTTTTTCCCCCCTCTAAAATTGGTATCTTATAATAAATTAATCTTAAATTAATTAGATTTGTGATTTTATGACAGCAATTAAGGCTTAATTCTTAGATAGAACTAACTTTATATATTTTTTGTTTTTATAGCCTTTCATATTTCCCCTAAGCTTTCTACCAATTCTAAGTCGAGTACTGTGTTTATCATCACAAATCTAGAAGTTTCAGCCTACTGGTTAGAGAGAAGCCGTGCTTGAGCATTCTCTGCACGATTCGTTGTTTGGGTCTTTTATGGTGAGTATGCAAAGGACCTGAACTTTTATTTGCTTGTCTGTCTCTCCATTTCTTCACTGCCCGGGGGCCGGTTTGCTGTATTATGAACAGCAGCGTTATCTCTGCAGTGTTGGGAAGGAGCTGATTGCCACCCTTATTGGTGGCATGGAGCACGTTTGTGGAGTGTAATAGGCGTCATGGTAACCTGATCAGCACAATAATTGTCTTGGCAACCTGAGGAAATTAAGGGGACAGCATTAAAAAGCTTTCATTGGCCCAAACACTTCCATCTTTGACTTATAGTGCTGCCATTTGATCAAATAGGCTTATTATTAATGTTTTCAGGGAAAAAGGTTTGGCAACAAAACCATTCAATGCACTAGATGTCTTTTTCCCCCCTTATGACGTGCACAATAGCAACATCATGCAGCTCAGCAATAATGGTATTTTCTGTTGCAGTAATTTCCTTGCCAGCATGTTCACTTGCACCAATTTTAAAAACCGACATTTTTATTTGTTGTTTTCATTTAAAGAAATGACTTTTCATCAAATGTTTTTACATTTTTCATGTTAAATGTAAAGTTTTCTTTTCTGAAAACATACTGTAGATTTTCAGTAGTAGCTGAAATATAGGACTACAGCTTTAACCCAATTCTAATAACACTTCATTCATTCATTCATTCATTTATTTTATTTTCGGCTTAGTCCCTTTATTAATCAGGGGTCGCCACAGCGGAATGAACCGGCAACTTATCCAGCATATGTTTTACGCAGCGGATGCCCTTCCAGCTGCAACCCATCACTGGGAAACATCCATACACTCTCATTCACACACATACACTACGGACAATTTAGCCTACCCAATTCACCTATACCGCATGTCTTTGGACTCTGGGGGAAAACGGAGAACCCGGAGGAAACCCACGCCAACACGGGGAGAACATGCAAACTCCACACAGAAATGCCAGTTGACCCAGCGCTCGAACTAGCGACCTTCTTGCTGTGAGGCGATCGTGCCACCACTGCGCCACCATGACGCCATCTATTAACACTTTTAAGATTAAATCTTTTTTACTGTTTCAATGAAATGAGCCAGTTAAAATTACCTTCTAGTATGATGTTTACTTTAGCAATATGTCAGTTCTTCAGTACCTTGAGATTCAAGATTTGTCAGATAAATGTTAAACTTTCTAATCATAAAATGTGTCAATATAGCACAGTTTCTTTAACAGAATTAAACCGTTATAAAAGTAACAAGTGTTTCTACACCAAATCAGCATATTAGTGTGACATTGAGGATTGGAGCAATGTAAAGCTTTGTCATCATAAAAATAAAATCTACTTTACAAATATATTCAAATCTAAACTTGTCAAAGGATTGTGGTTTTTATCCTTCATGCTTTATAGCCTCATGCATTCTCTTTCCTTTTTTATCACACCCATATTATAGTTAAAAAAAAGTATTGAATGCAGAACAATGATTAGTTTAAAAGAACACTCCACTTTTTTTAAAAATAAGCACATTTTGACAACTCCCCTAAAACAGTAATAGTAGTGTTTTACCATTTTTGTAATCTATTCAGCTGATCTCCATGTCTTTTAGGTTAGATTAGCATAGATCATTGAATCAGATTAGACCAGAGATTTTCAACCACGTTCCTGGAGTCTCCTTTGTCTGTCACACCCATTATGGTCTTTCAGTCTCTTCTAATGAGCTGATAATCTGAATCAGGTGTGTTTGGTTAAGGAGACATGAAAAGCTGCAGAGCTGGTGGTCCTCCAGGAATGTGGTTGAGAAACACTGCATTAGACCATTAGCATTTCACTTAAAAATGACCAAAGAGTAATAATAATTTTTCTGTATACTCTTCTGTAGTTACATCATGCCTTAAGACTGACAGAAAATGATAAGTTGTTATTTTCTAGGCCGATATGAAACTAACTGGAAGTTACCTAGCTTGAGACTATTTTCAGGTGCTAAAGGTTGTAAAATTTCATGTGTGCCTATTTTCAAAGAAATGGAGTATTTTTTTAAAAGTTAGTCTATTAAAACTACCCAAGCTTACACCAGAGATGCCCAAAGTAGGGTCCGCGGGCCAAAGTTGGTCCGTGGTAACCTTTGATTTGGCCCGCTGAGAAGAGAGGGAGAATGATGGGGATGGTTTAGAGATTGTCATTTCAAATTTAATGTAACCCTTAAAGCTAACTGAAATTAAATGTTTCAATTGAATGGTGTAAATTAATCAGATTTTTTTTTTTTTTTAAACTGTCACAGACAATGCAAAAACTTTGGTGAGCAAATCAAGTCAAAGGCAGATTCTGCTTGACCTGTGTATTCAGCATTGAACTCCACTGTGTTATAAATGTGATTATGTTTTTTATTGCTATAAGTTATCATTTTAAAAGTTAAACTGCATTAGATAATACAATTTAAGTAATATTTTTTATTTATTTTGAAATATTATTAAATAAAATTACCCATGGCAACTTTAATGTAAAATAGTTAGGTTTATTTACCTTCGGCCCACGGCTCTCAATGATATTTGTTTTTTGGCCTTTTATAAAAGTTAAAGTTTGGGCACCCCTGGCTTTTACAATCTTAAATCCCTTTGTAAGTTTGAAATTTCGTTTGGTAGCATTATGCAGTTTTTGTCCATATGCTGTTTAATGTTTGATGCTTTTGTTCCCCCTCACAGGATGTTATGGTGTCGATGGTGAGAGTGATTCAATCATGAGCTCAGCCTCAGAGAACTCAACAGAACCGTGGTTCTGTGACGCCTGCAAGAACGGTGTTTCCCCCAGCTGTGAGCTCTGTCCCAGTCAGGACGGCATCTTCAAAGAAACTGACGCAGGGAGGTGCGTTTCAACCAATGCCTCCACTGACATTACATTTGAATCATTAGTCATCATTAGTAGACCCATTAAAGACACAACCATCCACATCAAACCTTTCATATTCCAGCTACTACTTTAATTGTTGTATATTCGAAGAAAGTTTCGTTGTGCTAACATTCTAAAAATGCTAAATATTTGAGGAGGGCCAGGTATATGCAGGATGAGTGAAGGAGAGAAAGACGTAGTGGATTTGTCTCGAAGGGAGGGATAGAGAGAGAGAGACGGAGAGGAAGAGAGAAGCGTCTGAAGCATGAAGACTCAAGCCACGTTATCACTGATAGTGCTCCTCAGCCCGCCTGCACCCAAATTTACTACTTCACTAGAGCATGAAAAACACAGCAAATTAAAGTGTGGAGCGTGCGCTCACCGAGAGATGGATATCTTTATATTGGACTTCTCCTTCCTAAAGTCTGCATTTGAAATTTTGTCACAGCAAATGGTCAAGTTAGAGTACATTTGAACCTTTAACTGTGTATTTCCTCCACTAAAGAAGGGCTTTAAGGATATTGTCAGTATTCAAGAGAGAGTGAATAGTAGTCCATTACCTTGATGCTGCGTTGTTCAGTGTGTTTGATTATGGTTGAACTCTTCTGGCTAGCAGGCATCCAGGAGCAGGGTTGAAGACCTCTGCTCTATTTTTTTTAAAATATAAAAATATATATAAAAAATTGTAAAATATAAAGATAAAAAATGAAAATTAGTATTTTACTATAGATAACTTTTATTTTTCACTTTAACTGTATAAATATAAGTTATCAGCATTAATATGTAAGCATCAGTGAGATGTACTGTACCAGTATTTTGGCCTTATATTTTACATGGCAATGATGAAGGTATCAGTGGCTCCTACTCTCGTTTTCCCCTAAAATATATAAACTAGGGATGTAACGATTCACCGTGAGCCGTAATCAAAACACAAACTGTGTGCAAATACTGCAAAAAAAGTTACTTACACTAACAGAAAAACAAAAATATGATGCACATAAACCGTCAGCACAGTGAAAAACTACTGTCACACACGTCTATACGCAAAAAAACTATTAATAAGCCAAACCACGCGGACCAGATGATTTGCAGCTCTTTTGAGTGCTAACGTTACGGAGATCACACGGTGCATCAGTGTTTTCATAGCGAATGTGTGAAGATGTTTTTCAGACTGAAAGAGAAAGTTGTTCTGTTACAGAACCAGGTATTAGATTTTATGTTACCCTCTCCTTTTCAAATTAGTTTATGCATATTTTTAATAATTTGCTTATTATTATTGAATATTTAAAAATGTTCAAGATTATCTCTTCTTAAGTGTATCACACTGATACTTATACTAATTAATTATACAAGTAATATTAATTATTCACCTTTATAATCATGTTCAACTTCTGTCTCTATCCTACTATATAATTAGTAATTTTATAATCAGTATTTTATGCCAGTGTCCAGTCCTGTGGAGCAGAGGGCCTATTGACCACCTCTGAACACACTGCTCTCTGGTTTAGGAAAGGCTTTCCTCTCCACACCAGCCATCTCAGTCCCCAGTGAAAGAGTTTTTTCATCAGCAGGGGACATTGTAAATGTGAAAAGACCTCAGCTTGTGCCAGAAAACATAGATATGCTGATATTTCTTTTTAAAAATGTAAAATTCCAGCACAGTCACAGTTTTAGTTTGTTTATATTAATGAGTCTTTAGTTTGTATTATTCTTTTTTTTTTGGAATTTGTTTTTAAAATAGCAATTTAGTTAATGGCAAAAAATATATATATTTTGCAAAAAATGTGCAGCATTTAAGAAAAAAATGAAAGGGCTCTTCAACTTAAATTCGTTTAAAATAATTTTGTGACTAAATAAAAAAAATCAAATCGTGACTAAATCGTGAATCGTGAGATTAGTATCGTGAATCGTATCGAATCGTGAGTCAGGTGAATCGTTACATCCCTACTATGAACTGTTATTAACATTTACAAATAGTTATCTGCATTTACAATAAAACAGGTTAATCTTTGAATCTTCTCGCATTTCTTTCTTCAGGCTGGTTCTCACAGCACCAACCCCACCGCTCCACCCCCATACCCAACATTAGCATTGGTTGGGGAGGTTCTTTTGCCCCCCACGGCATGAACCTTCCATACTCCCCTTGTGGAAAAAAATGGTTTACAGAATTTAAAATATTGTATTTTTAATTCAGAAAGATTGAAAATAAGGATTTCTACATGATTTTGCAGTAAATATTCTAGTCAACAAGAGTTTTTTTAAAGATCTTATTCAGAAGTGTTTTTTGGCTTTGTTTCTGTGACTTTTATTTCTCTAAAACATACTAACCATGCATAATCTTTATTTTTTTTTATGCAAACATATATCTTTTTAATGCAAATCCATCTTTGTTGCATATCATTGTAGCCCAGTTTGTGCTGAATTAAATAAAATTACATGATTAGGAGGGTTAATAAAAGGCTTAATAGTGTACTTCTGAATTAAAAGCATCACTATTAGTTTTTCAGCAGATGAAATGAATAAGGAATTGTCTCTATACTGTGATAATTGAATAAGAGAGATAATATTGATGAATACTGAACTCTTCTTCATTCCTTTGAAGGTGGGTGCATGTGGTGTGTGCCCTCTATGTTCCAGGGGTCGCATTTGGAGATATTGACAAACTGCGGCCAGTAACACTTACAGAGATGAACTACTCAAAGTATGGAGCAAAGGCAAGTACCACAGTTGGTTATATGACTCACTCATTAATAAAAAGATCATTGCATTATAAAGCAGTTGATAACACTGCTTTAATAAACTTTTATATTAACAACGTTGTGCAATATGGCAAACATCATTTGAAGCTGCAGAATGTTAGTGAAGGAGATGTCCTATTTTGGAATCTGCATCAAATTAAATGCAAGTACATCTGAAAGCATAACATATTGTCTACTTGAGACTTTTGTATAATTTAAAGTGTCAGAAAAAAGACATTAAATAATTCACCATAACAGAAATGTGTATGTAAAAAAAACTATTATTTTGACATGCACTTATTAAATAAGGTATAATAAGAATAAGTGATCATGTAAAATGATTATATATAAATGATTATATGTTTATAGTGATTATATAAACCTAATGGATTTAAGGACAGTGACAAGAATTAAAATGACAATTAATTAGTATTTTTGTGGTTGAACTCTTTAAATGTCATCATATTTTATCTTAAATATGCTTGTCAATATTTTTGCCACAAACTAATGTTACAGTTGATGACATTTTATTGGGTCACCTCTAAAATAAATATGATATGCAATACTGTTTTAAAGTTTTGGTTTGATGTAAACTTTTTTTAAACAATGTTTGTCAATTAAAAAGATTTAATGTTTAGTACAAAAATGAGAGTAAAAATGTTTAAAAATAAAGAACTGTTTTCTATTTGAATATATTTGAAAATGTAATTTATTTCTGAGATTATAAAGCACATTTTTTCAGCCATCATAAAGCCACGCTTCAACAATGAAAACAGTTCTACAGCCTAACAGTTTTGTGGAAACTGATTGAATTGAGTAAATTGGCCGTTCAAAAGAACAACATTTATCTAAACTTACTCTCTATCATTTTAATTGTTGATTAAAAGTATTAGTTACTTAAAATGTTTGAACTGCAGATTGTATAAATGTGTGTGATTGAATTTATACTATTAAACAGAAACAATCTGTTTTATTATTGTCATATTAGCACATATTTAAAATTTTAGTGAAATCATGAATTCGTAAAATCACCGTAGCATTCTAGATATTATTCAACCAAAAAAGTGCTTGAAAAGTGCAGTAAATCTACTAATACTGATTCCCGAAGACATTTTGCTCTTGACACTTAATTTCGAAAACAAAAGTAATTTGCTTTCAGATAAAAAGATGTGAAATGCTGACTTTTTTTCACCGAGCAAAGGCCGTCTTTCACTTCCCTCCCAAGATTTTCTGTCGACTGTAGACATTTTGACATTTACTCTATCTGACATTATTTTATGTGTCAGTAAGTCAGAAGAGGTTCCTTTTACTGGGAAGCAAATTACTTTAGAAGCACTTGAAAGGCTTTCTTTAATGGTTTGTGCTGTACATGTGAAAAGAAATTACTCCTCGAGAAAGGCTATTATTATTTTAATTTTGAACTCCAGTAATTGGAGAAAGTCAAATGGGCTTTTAGAGACTCGTTGTCCACCTAATCTTAAATATAGAACTATACAGCAAATGAACGTGGGATTGTTATAATGGTGTTTAAAGATTTCTCTTCCACATCCAAGCTCCGTTACACAATCAGCTTTCGGTTTACCTTTCATGACTTTGCAAAAATAGAAATAATCCCAAGTCATTAGTATGACAGGAGCAACACCTGAAGTCAGCAAATACTGGAAAGTTTGGCCTGTCATATTTTTTGGAAGTGCATCATTTTTTGCTTGTGTCACAATGGACGGTTTGTGTTTATGGTTTGCAGGAGTGCAGTTTGTGCGAGGACACGCGTTTCGCTCGAACGGGCGTTTGCATCAGCTGTGATGCCGGGATGTGTCGCTCTTTCTTCCATGTCACCTGTGCTCAGAGAGAAGGCCTGCTGTCTGAAGCTGCTGCAGAAGAGGTTGGTGTCTTATGTGCTCATCTTGTGTGATAAACATGTGGTTGATGTTCTTTCTCCAATCAGTTTTAAAATGCAGAGATTGTTCTTTAAAGTCAGCATAAACCGAAAGCTGCAACCTTTATGTTTTTTTTTAGAGAAACAGAATATTATATGAGAATCAGTGGGCGTGGCTTGTTTTTTTCTACTGCGAGCTGATTGGATGTAGTAAAGTAGGCATTTCATTCAGAAAGTTCGGGGAAAGGGTTTCGGGAGAGTTATTACAACCTAACAGACACCTCCTCCTCACCATTTCTGTTTGTTGTCAAAACTGACAGTCGGAGGGGCGTGGTAAAGTATGTTGGCCACGCCCAATACCTCAGACAGACGTAATCAAAAAATTTAACTGAAAATAAACAGGCAGTGTGTTTTCAGATTTTAATTAGAGATTACAAGGGCAAACATGACATGCATATATGAATTGTTCACAACAAAACTAGCGATGTCAGCTAAAAAAATCAGTATGGTTAGTTTTGATTTTACGTGTACTTTAAATTCCCCCCAATCACCAACTCATCCATAACAAGTAACTAATTTCCCTCATTTCTACACACTTTTTCAGGCATTCTTTTATTTCTAAAAAGGGCTATAAAATAAAATATGTGTAAGATATAGGGGAAAAGCTAAATATGTTTAGCAAGAAGTATTTTTTTTTACACACAAGGTCAAAAATTAGCCAAACTCCTTTTTTTATTCATAGGCTGTTTTTTTATTTTATTTACACCTGTAAATTTTTTTCCACCTGTTTTTTTGGTTAAATTATAGTCCTGGAACCATTTTTGTTTGTGTTGATGATAACCTATCCACATAAGGTCAACCAGGCAGTTACGATATCAGTTAAATGTTTATTTTTCACTGTGTATATCTTGTAAAAAATAATTTGGAGGGAATTGTTTTTACGTTTTATTCCTTTTTATGGAATTTATTTATTTATTTTATAATTAAAAAAATTAGTTTGTCACACAAATCGATTTTATGTCCAAAATGTAGAATATTTATTTATTTAGTTTTGTTTGTACTTTTAAGTTGCATTTTCTGCAGCTCCAGTCCCCATTCACTGTAATTGTTAAAACACACACACACACATATATTATTTCTGTTTCGCAGAACGAAGAAACTTTTTTGTTTTATTTAGGTGGACTTTCCCCTTAAGAAGTTTCAAATTCATTTTTCACTTAAGCGTTTGAACTCCAAATGTGGGAGTTTATCAAACAGATACGCATGCAGCCAGAGAGAGGGCTCAACGCATGAGGTCAGCCAATCGAGCAAATTTCTAGCCTAGGCCGTGGTCACAGACCATCAGCGTCGTGGCTCAAATATGCAGTCCATATTGCAAAAGCGTATGATGGTCGCGTTCAGCGCAGATAAACACTAGCGAAAAGTGCCTACTCACTGCGATCCACTTAATCCAGTCAGCTGTGCAAAGGGCCTCATATCAACAGGTGAGTGTGCTGATAGCATCCACCGAGACACCTTAAGCCTAAACGAATCCGTGGATGACTGAAAATGGCTTGTGCTTCAATCTGCCCTCCAGGGAGGGGGTGAAATGCCACGCGTGTGCCGAGGAGATGTGAACTCAGAGGAGAAACTTACTGCTAACACTTTAACTGTGGAGATTTGCCATGGAGGGTTCCCACGGGTCAGGGAATTTCTGGAATGTCTATTCCAGAAGATAGGGAATTTTATATTTTTTATCTGCGAGTTTTGTTTGTTTAAAAAAAAATTTCTTTCCATTTATAAAAATGTTTTTTTTTTGATACCATGTTTTTTCTTTTATTATTGTGTTTTACGTGTTTTGACTTGCAGATGATAGTGGTGTGAGAAAAAAAAAAAATGCTTTCACGTAACGATTCTGGATAGATTCTCAAAAGTTTATAATCGATTATGTATTTAAATGAGGTCACTACGATTTAAGCCTGTACAAGAATGAGCTCTAAGCTGAAAAAAAAGTGCTGATAGACGCATATACACATGCTGCAGAATTCACGTTATTTAGACAGATGGATAATTACAGGCAGTGTTGGGGAACGTTACTTCTGAAAGTAATGCATTACAGTATTAAGTTACTCCACCAAAAAAGTAACCAGTTGCGTTACTTAGTTACTTTTTATGGTAAGTAATGTTAAATTACACTTGAGTTAATTTTGCGTTACTTTTCCTTACCTTTGCTGAGACTTGATCTCATTCAGAACTTGCAGGTTTTTTTTAATCGAGGAGCACTGCAATTAATAACACACTTTATAACCTACACCTTAATTTAACTTTAAAATAACACATGAAAAAAAACATAATTTAGGATAATGTTATGTAGTATAAGGAGAACTTTCTGACCACAGAGCTATACATGCTGTATATACAGATTAATGAAACTTTAAAGCAATGTGTTTGCTACTTTTGTACTTTTTAGTTTTTTGTCTTATTAGTTACGTAAAATTACTGTTCATTGAGACGATTCCTTTTTCCTTTTAAGCATCTTGCGTTACTTGTAATGTATTACCCCAACACTGCTTCGGTTCAGTTTAGTATAAATTCAATTGAAGTTCAATTGAGTTTCTTTTGGATCAGTGTAATGCAAATGACACTGCAGAAGGCACTGATCCACTGAAGAGCAACTCCACCGATGTCCGAATCTGATGCTATTTAATATAAAACAATGCAGATAGTGCAGTAGGAATTTGAACAGTGACTTGGCTGTCCAAAATTTGCAGCAAATCTGCGCAATTTAAAAAATGCCAAGTTCCTCTAATTTTTTATTTATCATTTATTTTTTTTATTTATTTTTTTTTGCGTTAATGGGCGGCGCGGTGGTGCAGTGGGTAGTGCTGTCGCCTCGCAGCAAGAAGGTCGCTGGTTCGAGCCCCAGCTGGGTCAGTTGGCATTTCTGTGTGGAGTTTGCATGTTCTCCCCGTGTTCGCGTGGGTTTCCTCCAGGTGCTCTGGTTTCCCCCACAAGTCCAAAGACATGCGCTGTAGGTGAATTGGGTAAGCTAAATTGTCCGTAGTGTATGTGTGTGGGGCCTCACGGTGGCGCAGTGGGTAGCACAATCGCCTCACAGCAAGAAGGTCGCTGGTTCGAGCCTCGGCTGGGTCAGTTGGCATTTCTGTGTGGAGTTTGCATGTTCTCCCCGTGTTGGCGTGGGTTTCCTCCGGGTGCTCCGGTTTCCCCCACAAGTCCAAAGACATGCGCTATAGGTGAATTGGGTAAGCTAAATTGTCCGTAGTGTATGAGTGTGAATGAGTGTGTATAGATGTTTCCCAGTGATGGGTTGCAGCTGGAAGGGCATCCGCTGCGTAAAACATATGCTGGATAAGTTGGCGGTTCATTCCGCTGTGGCGACCCCAGATTAATAAAGGGACTAAGCCGAAAAGAAAATGAAGAAAATGTATGTGTGTGAATGAGAGTGTTTCCCAGTGATGGGTTGCAGCTGGAAGGGCATCAGCTGCGTAAACATATGCTGGATAAGTTGGCGGTTCATTCCGCTGTGGCGACCCCTGATTAATAAAGGGACTAAGCCGAAAAGAAAATGAATGAATGAATTTTGCGATAAATTTAGCGATTACGGGATCACACATTTCTTCTTAGGAGGAACTTCTTAGCACAACAGCTGCCTGTTTTATTCATTAAATGTCATGGACATTTCACTTTTAATTCATTGAAATTCAGGGAATTTTACATTTAGCTTAGAGTGGGTCTGGATTTGAAACTGCTGAAATAAGCTGACAATGTTCTAAGGTTTCCTCCCATTCTGTTGAAGGCTGTTTCTGAGAAAGGCATACCTGCAGACTCTGTCCATTCCTGGAACAATCCCAGCAGCTTTACATCAGTCATTGTCTTGCCCCTCGGCTTCAGCTCCCACATTCTCTACTAAATGTACTTGTCCTTTAAAAAGGGAGGGGAGATTTTACAGGCCCTTTGTGACCAGCTATTTATCACAGCTATCGGAGAACGCACAGACACCGGTGGTCTATAAAATCCGGAGTGCTGGGCATCATTATCACAACAGCCAGAAAGCGTGAGACTGTATTTCTGAAGATACTCCCATTTCTGCCGTAATCAAATCGTACATTGAAAATCATCAGGTGTGTGAGCACTTCAAACTCACCACAATTGTGCAGCGTTAACAATAATGTGGTGTTTGAGATGATGGTAATAAATATCTTGAAATAGCTTAAATCAAATCATTCAGAGATGTGAACTTAAAGACTTAAACCCTTTCATCTCCTTCCTTCGAGTTGGGAGAATTATAAAAAAAGAAGATTAAAACTTTTACACCACAAGCAAGTTTGTTTTCATGCTGTTAGACGTGACTTGAGAAATCAGCTGAATATTTGATAATATTCTGACTTTTGCAAAGCAGGCAGTTGTTTTAATCAGCAGAAAATAAAGTCTTCACTCAAACAGTTATGTGGCGGCGTTATGATTATTATTAGTTTTTAAATATAAGCACTAAATGAAGAATCTGAATTAAACACACAGCTTTGATCAGTGTTTGGTTAGAGCGCTAGGAATTAATAAGGAATGCAAAGTTCATAAGGTTTTTAGTCTTTTAAGGTTACCAAGGTTGATTTACCAAGGTTGCAAGGAGGAGTGGAGAGCATGAGACCGATTCCTGAAAGACCACAGTGACAGACGAGTCTCTGCATTGATCCTGTGGGCAAGCATGATCACCCGCCGGTGACCTACTCACACCTGCAGCTTCTTCACGATGGGCGTCCAGCTTTCTCCAGCCCCCAGCGCCTAGACTGCAGCTCTGCACAAGAAGTTTGGCCAGAGGAGAAATGGTCATGCCCAACTGAGCCTGGTCTCTCTCTAGGTTTTTTTTCCTTCACTTTCGTCAATTGGTGAAGTTTTGTTCCTCGCCACTGTCGCCACTGGCTTGCTTGGTTTGGAACTTGTGGAGCTGCGCATCGATGGATTTGCTCTTTAGTGTTTGGACTTTCAGCAGTGAAAATTAAACCACACTGAACTGAACTAAACTGAACTTTAACTCTGAAAACTGGACTGACACAGTTTCAATTTCAATTTACCAGAACTTCTATGTTAAGCTGCTTTGACACAATCTACATTGTAAAAGCGCTATAGAAATAAAGATGAATTGAATTTATTTGATGATTTGATAACTTATATATTATAAATAGCAATTGTAAAATCATTATAATATGCTGATTTGGTGTTCAAGAAATCTTTACAAATATTATTGATGCTTAGTACTTTTGTGGAAAGTGTTATAGGATTACTTTTTGAATGGAAGTTCAATAGGAGCTATAACAGCTTTAGATTTGAAAAGTTCAAATGCTATTTGGAATGTTCTTCTACAATGAGCATTTTTTTCTCAGCCTCTTATGTTTATGTTCAGTTATTGCATGTTAAAGGCAATGAAAGTAACCCATTCTTTGCCATAACAGTGAAATTACTGAACCTAGACACAGGAGCCTGAAAAAAAACTACTTTTAGAATAAAATATCAGATCTCACTTAGAGATTTTTGTATCTGAACTCTTCATTTTTTGTGTCAAATGTATTTACTGTCATCTTTCAACTTAATACACCCTTGCTAAATGAAATCATTTATAAAAATAAAAACTTGAATGGTAGTGTATGTACCATCGGTTCAAAGATACATCAATGTGATACTTTATGCTTGGTTTAGAAAGTAATAAAAAGGTACAATTATTTGGTAATTAATTTTGAGAGGCTGTGTGTTGTGTTGTGTTGTGTTGTTGACTATGTGTTTGCCAACCAGTTTACAACTTGCTGCATTAATGCAATCATGTGGTCACAGATTTGTTTATCACCGTTTTACAGTGACTGTTTTCATTTCATCCAATCATAATTTCAATCAGTCTGCTGCATTTTACAATCTTATCACCACACAAACAGGGCTCGCACACGTTTGTTTTCGAAATTAGTAATGACAAGCGGTGTCATTCATCACTGAACTTTCCTGTTTTATCAAGTTATGCTTCAAGAAATCTGTATCTGAAGTTGCGATCCTTTTTTTTCCCCTGCAGGACATTGCAGACCCATTCTTTGCCTACTGCAAGCAGCATGCAGACCGCTTTGACAGGAAATGGAAGAGGAAGAATTACCTGGCCCTGCAGTCCTACTGCAAAGTGTCCTTGCAGGAAAGAGAGAAGCAGCTCACACCTGAAGCTCAGGTCAGATTTATTGACCTCT
Source organism: Danio jaintianensis (assembly GCA_903798115.1). Taxonomy (NCBI): domain Eukaryota; kingdom Metazoa; phylum Chordata; class Actinopteri; order Cypriniformes; family Danionidae; genus Danio; species Danio jaintianensis. Next base: position 12,743,051 of record CAIGQV010016734.1, read on the forward strand.
ATACAGGTTATGTTAACATTATCAGCCAGTGTTTTGCCATTTTTAGCATAAAAGGTTTTCAGTTTTCTTTTTTTTTATATAGTTATTTTTTCACGCATTTTACCTTTACACTACTGTTTACATTTTTGAAATTGTGTAAAAAACAGGAAAAAACAGAAATTGGGGAAAAATATACAGGGGGGCTAATAATTCAGGAGGGCTAATCATTCTGACTTCAAATGTATATCTGTAACTTTGTTACAATCTTGTTTATTCTCAAACAGCAACATTATACACTAACTAAATTTAAAAAGTAAACTTATAATCAAGGGCATCTATAAATGCTGCTCTGTATATTATTGACATCTGTTTTGCCCATCAAAAAAAAAATATATATATATAAATAATATTCTGAATTTCCCAACCTCTAGGCTCGTATCACCACGAGGCTCCAGCAGTACAGGGCGAAAGCAGAGCTGTCTCGAAACACTCGGCCGCAGGCATGGGTGCCCCGAGAGAAGCTTCCCCGACCGCTCACCTCCAGTGCTTCAGCCATCCGGAAGCTGATGCGGAAAGCAGAGCTCATGGGAATCAGCACAGACATCTTCCCCGTGGACACATCTGATATCAGCGCAAGCGTAGACGGACGACGCAAACATAAGCAGCCTGCTCTCACTGCAGACTTTGTGAACTACTACCTTGGTACGTGGTTTTGGTGTCTCACTTGATAATTAAAATTATTAAGTTGAGTTAGCTCATCAGGTGTTTATTTCTTTCTTGCTTTCTTTTTTTCTTGCTTTCTTTCTTTATTGCTTTCTTTCTGTCTTTATAGCTTTCTTTTGACTAATTTATTTTTATTTCAATAAATAAACAAACATTGATGCGTTTTCACTTTGTAGCTTAAAGCAATTTGACTTTACAGAGCTCACGTTTAAAGCAGCAGACTACATACAAGGGATGACTACATTGCCTTGCAATCTTGTTGTAAACTGTCTTTTGAGAGAGAGAGAGGGCCTCACATTCTCAGTGTTAATTTTAACATTCAGCAAATATGTCATGAACCTCACAAACGTTGGCAAACACAGCTGTTAGATGTTCTTATGTGTAGAGGATGAACACATACGATTCATTTGTAGCACTATGTTACCTTTAGGCCTGATTAGGCACATTAACTGTAAAGTTTTAATAACTATTAAATTTCTTTTAGTACAGACGTTCACACTCCAACTATACCAACTTTGTTTGAATCACTCACATAATTTTTGTTTTTGTATTTTATTGTTTTACAACTGACTAACAATAAGAGCCGTGTAGAATGGATTCCAACTTTAAAGAATGTTTATCTTTTTTGTTTTTAGTGCAAAGACATGTCAGAAATTTACATTGAGTAATATGATAATTTCCATCACACATATAATTCAAATCCTGACCGACACATGAAAAATTATAATAAAAAAATAATAATAATATCAAAAATAAATTAAATTGCAATTAAGCAAAATAAATAAACAAAAATCAAACGATAAGGACATAAAATGCTAAATTATTTTACAAAAAGGCAATTAGATTTATTTTGTCCAGGCTAAGAATGTGTATTTAAAGGAGCAGGCTGGGATGAACTACCTGGCACACAAGGAAAGAGGCAAGCAACTCACATCTGAAACTCAAATCACAATTAGCTGTTGGTTCGGTGTATTTTAGGGCTGAGGATGACTGTTTTCCAAACAGCAAGTGTGTTAAACTTTTGATATAACCTGAAACATTGGCTCAGACGGAGTGTTTGAAGTTGACTAATGCAAAGCAGCTCAATAAAATAGATATTAATCTTAAGTGACTTGCATTTTATGCACAATATTTTCCTTTTTTTTTTTATTAAATTAATTGATTTGAATTAAAATTGGTCAGTTAACGAAATCCGATAAAGATATTTAAAAGTATATAAATTAAAAGTAGGTAATTTTGTTGCACGATTAAAAAAATTAATCAAAATATACACTATAGATGCCAGGTAGTTCATCATACCCTGCTGCTTTAAATACGCAATCTTAGCCAGGATAAAAGAAATGTAATTGCCTTTTTGTAAAATAATTTAGTATTTTATGTCCTTATCTTTTATTTTTGTTATTAAATTACAATTTAATTTTAACATTATTATTATTTATTGTATTTTTTCATGTGGGGGTCAGGATTTGAATGATATCTGTGATGGATATTTCTTATTTAAAAATTGTAAAAAAAAAATTTGCACTAAAAATGTTCAATAAAAATATATTTGCAGAAAAAAACAACACATGGATTCTACATGGCTCTTGAAGTTGTAGTCAGTTGTAAAAAGACTCGTTGTTATTGTTGGGGTGTGAACTCCCTTACTCTCAAAGAATAATCATTTATTAATTATTCAAATTAATTATTATGATTATTAAAACTTTACAATTACTGTTTCCTAATAAGGGTTTATTAGGCCATTACCATTCCTAATATGATGCCACAAATGCATTAGTGCTTGTACATTCATTATAATGAACTATTGCAGATTTTCACATTGCGATATCGATGCTGAAACGATATGTTGTGCATATTGTTCTCGGTGTAAACAGGCTTATGTCGTCCCTAACCCAGTTGAACAGCAGTCGGTATCAGACATGCATCCCGCTCTGTAGCCTTGCAGCTCGGCACTTGCCCTCCAAATGAGTGATGTTAAGAGCAGATGTGTGGAGTAACCTTGGGCACACACTCCATTAGGTTCCAGCAGGAGGCCTATCCTCTATCAGCGCTCTTTCTCTCCCTCTTGTTTTACCTCTTTTTTTATTTATTTTTATTATCCCCTCCCATACTTTCTCTCTCAATCTTCCTTTGATATACTTTTTCTTGTACTCTGATGGCAATCTCAGTATCGATTTGTTTGTGTCTTTTGGTATTCAGAGCGGAACATGAGGATGATTCAGATCCAGGACAACATCGTGGAGCAGAAGAACCTCAAAGACAAGCTGGAAAGCGAGCAGGAGAAGCTGCACATGGAGTACGATAAGGTCCGTCTATGCTGTTGACACTCCAGGCCCTTGCTAGCATCTGTTTTGTGCATTAGCGTTTATCCGTAGTGCATTTGTTTATGGCCATTGATGCTTAAGCAGAGGCACAAGCACACTAGGAAATAATGACACGCTGCTGGAGTGAAAAAAACTCTACTAAATAACACCAATTATGCATCAGTCTTTACATTCACTGCGCAACTGTGAAATCTGCTTTTAAGCTACTTTGTGCTTGACCAACTGCAGAGAGAGAGAAAAAACAGGAGTCATATCTAACACAATGGTATTTTTGATAAAGAAACAAGAGATAATGAATAACTACTAAGGGAATCAGATACAACTACAGATACAATAAGTTGTAAATATAGTTCCTTGAAAAATGAACTATACTGTGGAAATTAATATTGGTCTGGTCAATGTTTCGGTCTAAATATTGTTATTTATAATTATTATAATTTTTTTCTATTTATTTTACTTTTCTACTGCTCATATTGCTGTACACACTTTTTGCGTATTTAATTTACACTTTACAGATATACAGTGGTCCCTCGTTAATCGCGGTAGTTCCGTTCTAAAAATAGCCCGCAATAGGTAAAATCTGCAAAGTACACACCTTTTTTTTTTACAATTATTATAGCTGTTTTAAGGCTGTAAAACCCCTCACTACACACTTTATACACTTTTCTCAGACAGGCATTAACATTTTCACACTTTTCTCTCTTGTTTAAGCACTCGCGTAACTTCTACCTTCCTTTAGCATGTCCAGAAGTCCAACTATTTGTGCGATTAGTTAAGTTAGCATCTTTCTCTGCCTTTTGGGTGCTACCGCAGGTGCCTTTGACGGTGCAGAACGTGTCGTCGACATTGTGGGTTTCGTTGGGGAGAAAACTTGCAAACATACAGTACAGCACTTCAGAGTCACACCTCTAGCGTTCGAAGATTTATGTAAATTTGGCAAGCTGAACACATTCTGTACTGTACAGAAGACACGGCACGGAGGAGATTGATTAACAGTGGTCTATCAGGACGCAGAACACAATGCACAAAAAGCATGTCAAATTGCACACAAAAAAAATCGCAAAACTGCGAGGCCACGAAAGGTGAACCATGTTACACTCCAAAATATTTTTACTTCATTAAAATATATTCAAATATATTTAAAATATATTTTTAAATACTTATAAAAATACTTATTTAAAATGAGCTGAAGCAACACAATTCTTGCATTTGTTTGGGGGGACATCTTAATAATAATAATCTTCAGTCAACTTAAAATTGTAAAAAAAAAAGAAAAAACTAAGTTATCCCAATGCAAATAGATTAAGTTGACATGAAGGAATTGTGTGTAACCCAGCATTTTTTTACAGTGTACATTACACATCACATTTGTAGTATTATTATTTTTTTAAATCTAATTTTAATTTAATAAATGCTATGAATTATTTATTCGATTTGTTTTTATTTAAGCATTTGTGTTTGTTTTACACTAATGTGTGTTTTATTTTTCTTACAATTGTTTTATTTATTTTTAATTATTTTTTTGTAATTACGATTTTAGAAGATTTTATAAAATGCTGTTGTCATTTTTAAAATTCGTTAAAATTCTTTTTTTTATTATCTTTTAATTATCTTTTTTTCTCTATGAATTATGTTTTTGTATAAAAACATTTCATGCTTTAATATGTTTCAGTACTTCAGCAAAAGATTATCATTTATAGTCTATATTATAATACTATTTATATTTCATTTCAATTAGCAAAATCTATTTAATAGTTTGCATTTATTAATAAAAACCCTGTCATTAATGCCGAGTTCAGACTGCATGATTTTAGCCCCGATTTTGACTCATCGACAGGTTTTGAGAAATCGCAGACAAATGCCTGAAATCACAGGTAAATCGGTGCTCATTCACGTGAGTAACAATCACACAGTGTGAACTATCAAAGACGAGATCTGAGAGAATCGCCGATGAGTCGCTGACACCCGTCAGATATTTGCTAAAATACCTGGACCTGTCATCGTTCTGATTGAAAATAACATCGGCGATTACCTACAGCCAGTGAGAGAGCAGCATCCACTAGTATGGGTATCTGCGGGCCAGCTTCTTTTCGGTGTATTTGGACCCAAGAAATGGAGGAAAAACTAGTGGAATTTTGGCAGGAGCGCCTGTGTCTGTTTGACATGTCATCTGAGCAATACCACAACCGGGTCGAAAAAAAGAAAGAAAGTTTAAGAGAAATTGCTAATTGCCTTCAAAAGCAAGGTGAGCAAAAGAAGTACATTTTCTACCCCACTTAAGGCTTCTTTCTCATTATGTAGTTAATAACAAAAGATATACTATGTGACCTCACGTTGTTTCCATGTCACTGAAGGACCGAGACAAAGTTGTCGACGATTCTTCTATTGTAAAGTCATGCAGTGTGAAACCCCCTGTCGCCGATCCATCTTGCAGTGTAAACACTGCAGCGACAGAATGCTACCCCAGATAGTCATGCAGTGTGAAAACATCTGTGACGCGACTACTTTGAAAACCGTGCAGTCTGAACTCGGCCTAATACAAATAAAATAAAATAGTTCAATCAAACTGTACAAAATAACAACATTGCAAATTAAATATACAGTTAAATTATTTTTATGATGTGCTAAAACAAATCACTCAGAATACAAGTAAAATATCAAATGTAATTTTCCAAAAAATAAATAAATAATGTTGTGTACTGATTTTTATTTGCCTCTTTCCCTCAATCCCATTAAACATGATCTCTCCAAGCAGAATTAACTTGATGGGGTTTTCTCATCTGGCCCAATGAAGAATAGAATAGAAGCAAAGAGAGCAACTTTGAGGAGTTAATGTGGCGTCCAGTCTTTCTGCGTCACATGTATTAAGCGCTATTAATGGAGTGTGTGTTGTTAATTACGGCACTCAACATGCATTAGCACGATGTCAGCCTCAGAGAGACATTTCATGGAAATCAACATCTGCAGACAAAAGTTGTGCTGAAGGCAGTCGTCAGTGTGTCAGGTGTTTATCACTGTAGCTAAGAGACTGCTTCAGGATTCATTATACTATATGATTTTATATAACAGTAATGTTTATTTATATAACAGTTATTGGAATATAAAGTTATTTATCTTTTAAAATTGAAATGTTTGTTTCAGTTCTAGTTTATTATATAGCACAACAGCTTTTCAGCATCAAAATAAAATAAGCAATAAATAAAACATAGCAGCAAAAATAAAATTACACAGTGTCGACTTAAAAAAAGAAAAAAGAAACATAATCAAGATTAGCATCAATGGAAAAAAAAAAAGATAAATCATAAAAGGAAATTGAAAGTGACTGTATATTTTAGTTGAAATTTTGTAAAAATAAATGGAAGTAAAAAGAGAGAAAATGTACATAACCGTATTGTTTAGCATAATATTAGAAGTTTTTAAATAAAACATATTGAAATGTACATACTTTTTGTTTATGCAACTAAATTATAATTAGAAAATAATTAATTAATTTATTTGGTAAGGAATTAATTTATTTTTTGGTGAAAGACAAAATTTTCAATTGTGAAAAAAAACTATGAAATTCAATTGATTTATTATAAAAAATATGATCTAGTAGTGCATTTGCCATTGTGATTTTTAGATACAGTTTGAATTAGTTTTTACATTTGTTACATATTATATTATTGTTTTTTTGTTATTTGTAGTGTTAATTTAGTCCTTGTTTTATTTATATATTGATTCATATTTTCTTTGTTTATTTTAAATAAACATATATTTAATCAATTTTAATAATTAATTTATAGAATATTAGAATGTTGTATTTAATAAAATATTGAACTATTTCATTTTTTTAAGGTAATTTAGTCCTCCTTATTTTATTTATATATTGATTCATTTTTGTTTATTTTAAATAAACATATTTTTAATTAGTATTGATATTTAATTTATAGAGTATTAGAATATTGTGTTTAATAAAATATTGAACTATTTCAATTTTTTCAATGTAATATTTTGTTTGTTCAAATTTAAAACATTTTAAACAAATAAATAAATAAATAAATAAATAAATGTTTACTTAAATGGTTTTAGTTTACTGTAATAACCCTCGTTCAACAGAAAAAAACAAAATTGAAGTGATGACAGTGTTCATTTTGGGGTAAATTATGAGTGCCCTTTAACTGCCCTAATACTTGTGTGTTTATTAATAACATTATAAATAAATATCTAAATAATAAACAGACAACTAGCAGCATTATTATGTGCTGATGCCCGCTGTGCTGTCAGCATCAGTCTGGAGCTGGTTTTAAATGTTAGCTCAAGCTCTCCTGGTGGAGCCTCATCTTCACAGACAGCGCAGATAAGGACAGGCTCTCTGTACTTGCGTTTCACATACCCATAATAACTTCACCTCTCCACTGTTTCCTCTCATCATCATCTTTATCAAACGCCTGCCTGGCGCTTATCTTCTGTCTGGAGCTCAGAGTGGCCCCTACACGTCGAAATGCCACTGCACTGTATGTGTGTGTGCGTGTGTGTGTGCGTGCGTGTGTGCGTGTGTGCGTGCGTGTGTGCGTGTGTGCGTGCGTGCGTGCGTGCGTGCGTGTGTGTGTGGAGGAGGAGAGATGTAGATGCAGCAAGTGTGATGGCATATTTCATGGTGTGCTGGTCTCTGAATCTGTTTAAAGGAACCCTGGGTGTTAAGACTTGTGTGAGTTTATATAAAATAAATGATATCTATTGAATATGAAATATGTAGTAGAAAACCAATGAAATATTGGTTGTGATCAGTCAGTTCATTTTTGAAGCCTTGATTGTGTTTGGAGTGCACTGTAACATATTCATGGTCAGTTTAAAAAAAAAATATTTGCCTTATTTTTTGCTTATTTGTTTTATTTTAACTTTATTGTAAACATCTATTTTATTAATGTCTACCCCAACCCTAAACCTACCCCTCACAGTAATGTTAAAACAGTAATTATAGTGGGAATTATTTTGATTATTAAAGTACCCATTAAATTATATATTTTTTAATGTCTACCCCTACTCAAACCCTAAACCTACCCTTTACAGTAATGTAAAAACAGTAATTAAAATGAGAATTATTTATATTATTCATTAAATTACCCATTAAATTGTATCTTATTAACGTCTACCTTTACTCAAACCCTAAACCTACCCTTCACAGTAATGTAAAAACAGTAATTATAATGAGAATTATTTAGATAGTTTATTAAATTACCCATTAAATTGTATTTTATTAATGTCTACACCTACCCAAATCCTAAACCTACCATTCACAGTAATGTCAAACAGTAATAATGAGAATTATTTATATTATTCATTAAAGTACCCATTAAAATGTATTTTATTAACTTCTACCCCAACCCTAAACCTAGCCCTCACAGTAATGTAAACATATTAATTATTATTTTAATGATAAATTATGCTATATTGTTAGTATCCACAGCTGTATCCCTTCTGTATCCATTCATCCAGTAGCTCAGAGTTTGTCACAGAAGCGTAAATGAAACCTTGCTGAATGAAATTCAAACTTCTGAACTGCAGTTGAAGTTGAAGTTGAAAAATTTTAAAAGAAACACCCGATGTTACATGAAACTCTGGAGAGAAACATTGGATACTGTAGTGGTATAATATGTAAAACAGGAACATGAAAGGAACATTCTAAAAGCCACTCCTTAATATAAGCACCTTAATCATATTATTGCCTTATTCAGATTAAGGTAAATAATTGGATTACTGATGTCCATGTAAACAGTCAATGTGGCATCATTTCAGTACTTTATTTTCATTGTTGTGGTGTGGTAATAAATATCAACAGTCAGTACCAATAGCTCAACCTTCTGATGCCTAAAATAATTGTGCCTCAACTGCCGAATATGAATGTGTATTTTGTTTTTTAAATAGTCATTATTTGCTGCATATTTTAGTAAAACACATTATTTATTTCATATCAAGCCATGTAAGTCTAATTTCCCCATGTTCTCTTTGACGGTGTTTTAAAATGTAACATTTGTTTGCCTGAATTCGGCTTGGTTTTGTAACACAATGTAAGCATGTACACATATTAGCCACAGGTTTGTGTACACATTAGATTTGTACACACATTAGTCAATGTCTGTGCGTGTGTGTGTGCTAACAGACAGAGCTGCCCAACTTGTCCTTGTCTTATCTTATCTCCCGCTTTGCCGCGGTTTTTATCTGCCACAGCTGTGCGAGTCTCTGGAGGACCTGCAGAATGTCAATGGCCAGCTGAGGACCGAGGGCCACGCCATATGGAGCATGATGGGGGGGGATCGTTGGACAGGTACGGCTTACCTTCAAGCGCCTTACGCGTTCTCTCCGCTGTCCATCTTCATTGCACGTCTCTCCGCCCCGTCCCATCCTTGATCCAGCTGCACGCCTCATCTATCACAGCTCCAGTGAGCTTACAGCCCGCCCTGATACAAACCACTTCCTTCAGGTGCTCTCGTCAGCCTGGGAGGTTTTAAAGGGACTGTTTTTTTTATACCTTTCATTTTAGTATAGAGTCCAGTCCTGCTTTTAATGTTTTTTTTTTCTGTTATTATTTATTTATTTTTATTTCTAATACCATTTTCCACCCTCGCAGTGACCTTTAGAAGAACCTTTATTTTTCTATGTTCTGATTTTTTTTTCTTTTAGGTAAATATCTATTTGCTCAATCTGATCAAAATGTGCTCTTTCAGTACATTGTTTTTTTTATTATTATTATTATTTTTTTTTTAAAGAAGTGTCTGCCAAATTCATAAATGTAAATACCTTTATTTAGGTGATAGGTGTGAACCTGACATGACATAAAATGATTTTTATGGCTTGGGGAATTGCCATCAAGGCAGATTGCTAGAAAATAACTAATATAAATTTATATAAATAACTAATATAATATATATTAAAATTATTATATATATATATATATATAAATAAATAAAACTTTTTAAAAAAGGATAGGAAACTGATTTCTAGTGACTTCGGTTATAATTTTTTAAACCGTAAAATGTTATTGAAGGGAGTTTGCTGGAGAGCCATGTAATTTTGGTCAAAGAGCCATAGGTTTCCTACCACTGTGTTAGAGAAAAGAAAGGCTTTTGGGAGCTTGAAAACGTCACGTTCTTTTGTTTTTCCTTTGGAATTCAGACAGTTATTAAATTTTGTTTATTTACTGTTGTTTTTTTCCCAATTGTGCTATAAGATGTTTTTAAATTGGCTTTTAGATTATGCATGAAAAGTCTTAAAATGCTTTACAATGCACTAAATTCCCTCGACATGATAACAGCTACTTTGACACAACCTTTGCAATGTTTGACTAAAATGTTTACTAAAACATCTCATCAAAAGCATACTTATTTTAAAATCTTTTTTCCATAAATATGAACCTCACACGTTAGCATAATAAATCAGACTCTTATTTTAAAAAGCTTATTAACCCTCTGTAAAGTGATTTACGTTTCTTTGAACTAACAGACAGGTTTCGCTGTGTTGTTTCATCTTATCACATGGATGGAGCAGTTGGGTCGTATTTGTTCGCAGAATTCGTCTTTGACTTCACAGTGGAAAAGAGTGTAAAGAGAGCAGAAATCTTCCCCTTGGATTTTTTTTTTCACCTGGGTAATGAGCTGTGATTGAAAGAAATCTAGATTGTAGGCAGCACCCCACAGGGTAGACAGCGTTGAGGTAATTCTCTTCGCTGTAATGGGCCTCCTGTTTGCGAAATTCTTTCATTTGCGCTAACTGATTGACCTGTCATTGGCCATGCACTCAGCCCTGACTCTGTAGCTAAAAGCCGCCAACCTCTCCCCCTGCTCACTATGGCAACCACATCACCACGGGTGACGGTCACTTAATGAGTGCGAAAATGTGAAGGTCTGAAATGTTCTGTAGATCTTTCTCTTTTTTTGTCTAAATAACAGTCAGTACTTAGAATGCCATTTAGCAGGATATGCCCCGAAACAAAAATGTCACTGGCAACAGTAACCGTGAAAGTAATTGTAAGGTTTTGAAAAGTTTGTCGGAAAAGTTCAGCTTCTTTGTCAGAGCTAAGCATTGCTCAATTTCATGGAGATTATGCTTGCGTATGTGGAGAATTAGTGTAGTCTGAGCTGCAAGGCGACACGTTCTTGTCACTGAGGAGGTGTCGACAGTCTTCTGTGTTTTGGCTAGGGATGTCGATTTAACATCCATTTAAAGTTAAATTAAAATATATATTTTTTTTTTAATGTTAATTTTAAGGATTTCTATTAACTTGTGTGCTCCAAAACAGTTACAAAATTAATGTTTGGAAAATATGAAACTAATATAAACATCCAAAACGAAACACTATTGGCTGTTTTTTTTAATAGGAGTGGAGCTACTGTCCCATCCTCTCTTAATTTTTCAGTTGAGATTACATCAAACATCGAATAAAAAAAGCACATTTCAAAACACTTAACTTTTAAAAAAATTAAAATTTAAAATTTTTACCCGAATTAGCGCACCTGCGCCCAGACCTATGCAAATCATCATCACATTTCAGACAGTTGATTAGTGACAAACATAATGCAGGAGAACAGATGTGTTCATGATAGAATTTGCACGATAGCCTGTAGAATTTGGATAGATGTTCATGTACCAAATATTCAAGATCTCATATTTCTGTTAAGGAATATCATGCAAGCAATGAGTTTACAGTAGGATTGTTACAGCAGGGCTTTTTTTGTCCAGAGTTACATTAATCCAAATATTGATTTTAATCCAATTTATTTTATTAATTTTGATTGTATCCAAATGAATAAATATTGTAAATAAATAAATAAATGAATTAATAAATAAATATGTTGATTAAATGTTGATTAATACAACTTAAGATTTTTATTCAACAGTTCTGTAAATAAGCAGTTAATAATTTGGACATTATATTGTCTTATATCACTCAGTTTTGTCCAAATGAAAATTACATATATATATATATATATATATATTTATAAGTATAATTATCTATAAAGCTTTATTTACCGCCACCGCCTGCATTTACCGCCACCTACTGGTGGTTTTAGTTTCTTATTTAGTAGATTATTTCCTAAAACAATATATGTTCCTATTTTCATTCTAATGCAAATAATAAAGAAATAAAAATATATATAAATAAAGGATCATCCAAAAAGTTACAAATTTACTCCATTTACTCAACCTTTATTTTTGTTCTTTTTGCAAATAATAAATAAATAAATAAATAAATAATTCAAAAAAGATAATTAAATAAACACTTAAGTAAATGTTTGTAACTGTTTTAGAACTGCAATAACTCGTCTGTCACTATATATAAATAGGAATTTCCATGGAGCTTCTGGAAACATATTTCTGGTAAAACATATTTTTAATTAAATCAGTATTTTTTTTTACACGGCTGTTTTTTTTGTAAATGTCTACTTGATTTTTTTTGCGGTTAACAAAATATTGACTTCAAATTTTCATTTGAGTGTAGTTTATCAGTAAAATTTACAATGCAATTTATTAGGCTTATAAACTGATGCATTGATGAGTGCAACTGATAATGCATACAGTTATTAATAGTCCTCCTCTTACATTTTAATTCTTTTAAAAATAGCATATATAAAAAAACGAAATCTTATTATTTTTTTTTTTTTTTTTTTTAATGATTGACAGTCCTAGATTTCATGCCTTTTTAATCACTATGATGCTTCCAGAAAAAAATGATAAGATTTCGTTCTGTAATGAAGATGAGTCCACAACTTCCATGCGATAACCTAAAACCACAACAATCAGAACCCCAGTTTGTGTCGTTATCTCACTCCAGAAACAGCGAAAAAACATTTAAAAGGCACCCATTTGTATGCACCCATGCGCACTTGTTTAAAACTTAATTTGCGTTGAATAACCAGTTACCCGGCTTAGAGAGTGTGTAAGATGGTTAATTAAAAGGATCTCTTAAAATGTCCTTTCGGCAGATAAATGCCGCAATAATGGAGCAAGGAGGTAGAAGGAGGCGAGTGGTCTGGAAAAGAGCGAGCCAGTGAATCTGCAATGATGGTCATAAATCACATAATTAGAAAACGCGCGCTGCTTAAGTAGCAACATCAGTCAAGGCGCCCCGCTCCTTTGTGTCATCTATCTACTACATTTTCGTTCCCTATCAGTCATTGGTGTCTGCACATAACCCTCAAATTATTGATGTTCTCTGGAGAGGGTTTCATCTCTGGTGCCACCCAGGGTAAGGGGAAAAGTCTCACCACTGCACTTACAAAGTGTCTTTGGTAGAGCTGGGATCTTTTCTTATTTGCTACAAGTATGAATTTTTTGCCATAAAAGCTACAAAAATTCATGTTGAGTCTAACAGGCGTCCTATTAGTCTTTATACAATTTCTGCTTCTTTGAGTGTGTGTTTGCATGAAAAAGGATTTGCAAAGCTAAATAACACAATATCTACTGTAAAGGGGGTTATTTTTTTATATTAGTAAGCACTGCTGTACACAAGGGGACAGTGTGTAGTCTTCATTTCCAGGATATGCTAATATAGTGATACAGTGATACATTTACACATTTAACTCTTGTGTGCTGCTGGGGATGTTTTCATCCACTCTGAGGTGAGTCTTAATTTGGCCACATCTTTCTCTTTGTTTCAGCAGGTGGAATTGGTGACAAATCTTATTTTGACATATTTTGGGAAAATGCTTTGAAAATGTTCAAAAACTCAATACACTCTGGGCAAATTATAATTGTGGCTCTTTTTGGCCCATTGACTTCCATTATAATGACTTTTTTTTTATTGCAAAGCCATGGCATGATATAATTATGCATTCTTTGTTGTTGGTGGTTTTCCCTGTTGGGAGGTAGAGATGATACAATTTGTCATTTTTACTTTTGATCATCAGTGCAAAAAAGCATAGTTTCTATATATAGTTATATATTTAGCACAGGCCTATCTAAAGGGTTAATGGTGCCAACTGATGATCGACAGTAAAAATTACTAATTGTACCTCTTACCAACAGACAAAACCACCAACAATCAAGAATGCATGATTATACTGTATGGTGTCATAGCTTTGCAATAAAAAATGTCATTATAATGGAAGTTAATGGTGCAAAAACCAGCCACCAGAATAAAGAAAGGGTAGTAAATTTGAACAATTAACGTGCAGCTAACTTATGATGACTTGGAGAATGCTGAAAGGTCAAAAGGGTTCACTGATGTCATATGTGTGAACAATAATCAGTTATACTACCCATGGCTGATGCTTGATAAAGTGGCATCCAATCACCACATATGATTAGCAGTATCTGTGACTCGTTCACGTTTGGATGGCATAAAGGAAGGTCCTCACAATTTCCTAATTTGCTTTGATTTATTATTGAATGAAACATATAGAGACTATACAATTCATACCAATGCAGAAAGTTGGCCCACTGCTCACTCATTCCGGTGCAAACGAACAAATTAACACATAAAATAAAGGAAATGGAAGTAATCACCCATGAACATGTGACAATGAATAGCCAATAAGAAATAAAAAATTAATGCTTCTACACCTGATGATATATTAATCTGTATTTGGATAATTTTTTCTTTAATGTATTAAACTATTATCATCATAGTACAAAACTACATCCCACATCAACATTGATTTGCAAGGTGATCTATTCACAAACATCCTCCTTGCACAGTTGTTGGTTAAGCAAAAGCGAAAACAAGCGTTGTTGTTGGACAGCAATCTGCTCATAGCACTAAAATAGGCAATTATTTTTAATAAATAATAAGATTACAAAAATTGTTTGTCTTTATTAGGTCCAAACACTGCATAACAATCAGTTGATTAAATGAATAACAGCTTGAGTCACTGAATTAATAGGAAAATTATTCTAATTTTTTTTTCTCACTATCATTAACTGATCTGGTTCTTGATTTTGTAAATAAGCCATTAGAATAAACATATATATAGTCATCTCATGGGATCTGGACTTGTCATAAATACAAGCACAACAAAAAGGCACTCCTGCTCTATAAAGTCTGAAATATTGGAGTGAAAACATCCAGCTGAGGTTTAAATATGGAAGTGCACCATGTTTAAAACTGTTGATTCTTTAACAAAATAGTCGACTCAGAGTCGAATAAATGAATTGTGTTGGGTTCGGATCTTTTGCTTGAACATGTCGACGTCGATACGGTACATCACCAAATATGAAGTGCCGGTTCCGGTAAAAATGTGAACGCGGCTTTCCGTTTCAGATACTAGCGGAGCGCGGGGAATTACGGGACTGATCATGACATGAAGATGACGATCACTGACAGATGGAGATTCGGCTGCGGTGAATAAAGGGTTAAAGTTAATTTTCACAACAATACCACAGTATAGCCAACTGTCTGCTGTGTTTTTCCCTGTCATTTTTCAGATTTTTGATACAATAACCTACGCTACAACGGGGGATTTGCCGGCCATTTGCTATTGAAGGAGCAGCAGAGACTATTATGTATGGGACTTTGTCAGACTTTGACAGGGACTTTGTCAGTAACTGTTACTGTTCATATGTACCAGTTTCTTCTTCCTCCTGATCATAACATGTAAGCGTAATTCAAATTGTTGCCTCGTTTTGTGTAGTTTGCAAAATATGTGTTTAATTGTGTGTTGTAAGATGTAATCGCTCTACGTGGCTTTTAATCACGTTTCTTTTATAGATCAGTGCTTCTACTGTGTCTCTCAGGTTAAATCTGTATGGGGCTATTCACATATTGCGTCCAAAACCACGTTGAAAACGTGACGCGTGCTTCTTCCTTTACCGATTTAAATGCGTTTCTGAATTCGCGATCCTCTCCTGTTTGCTTTTGCTATGGCCACCATCAGCTGTTCATACACGTGCGGTCAATTTTCAAAATAGTTCAACGTTTGCCACTGTGTGGATTAATACTGAATGTGTGTCGTTGTTATTACTTGGGGTAAGGTTTAAGAGTAGAGTAATATGCTGGTGTTTAACTGCATTGGTTTATTGCATTCCTGCATTGGGCTCTCACATACTCTGCTACTTCATAGCCGGGTTGGGTGTTTCTCTGTCTCGCGCTGAACGCAGTCGATCAATCACAACAGACTGGGTCATCGGACCAATCACAGCAGATTAGCTTCGCGCTAAGGAGGGGTTTGGGAACAAATGAATCACTGGGAGTCAACAAATCATATGGGAGTCGTTGGGATAATTAGGTAAAAATAAATGCATATTATTTTTTGACCTGGCATGCATATCAGCCTGTTGTTGGAGACCCCCAAAACCAAAGTATGACCTTTTATAATGCAAAATAGGGGCTCTTTAATGACAAAAAATTTACTTAAGTTCTTTTAGTTTATAATAATGATGCCTGTTTATCTAAAGCCATATTTAAAATGTTGTTGTTTTCGTAAAAAGGTTACGAATTTAAATGAAACATGAATTATGTGGCCACCATGTGTTGAAACGTCACTGTGGACTCCCCTGACAGATCTACTTCTTTTGGAAATTTGGTGAGTTATATGACCCCTCTCAGGGTTCCACTGGGATTCTCCACAATCTCTGCAAGACAGCAAAGTCTGTCTGGCTCCCTCAGCAGATGGCCGACCGCCTGTTCGGCTGTTTTTGCGAGGCCTTTTTTTTTGTGTGTGTGTGTGTGTCTGTGTGTGTGTTTTGTTCTTAGGCAAACACCTTTCTTTTCCAAATAATATTCCCAGTGAAACTGCATGTATAAGAGGGACTGTCCATACTAACTTCGAGTTTTCAGAACGTGAACCTGGCGTCTCCTCACTCAACTCTCCGGCCTGTTAAAACCCCTGTCATTCAATGGAGACAGACTGTCATCTGAACTGAGCGCGCTCAGATTAGAAAGGCTCTAGAGAGAAGCTGCTCCGTGTTGCTGTGGACCGGTCCCTTCTAGATAATTTTTCTAATTAACCTGAACTGAAAAGATAGAACACAGATATATAGATGGAAAAAATACAACTTTTTGTTTCTTTCCTGGCCAGTCTTCTTGTCAAATCTCGTTTAAACCACTTCACTGCATATCTAGAATCAACTTTAAGAGGAGCGAATTGAAGAGAGTTTGTACCTTTCTATTATCCATGCCTATTATCAAAGTTTTCACTTAGTATTTCTTATTTGCATTCCAGAATGACACATAGTCAGCCTCTCCAAGTGTTTATAGAAACAAACTGTCACTTTCTTTCTTCTGCCTTATATTTTTGTATATAAATGCATAGTGATGTTTTCTCTGAAAAATGGCTATTAGGTTTACAGTGTACTGGCAAGAATGTCAAGTGACCTAAAAAAAAAAAGTATTTTTAGAGTTCAAAAAGCAAGTTTCCTTTCATTTGCAGTGCTTTGTGTGATGCATCATGGGCATGATGGAAGCTATTAGGAAAGTTATGTATAGAGGAGACAGAAGAAAAACATAAATTGGGTTATTTCTATGCCAAGAGAAAAAATAATGTAAACTGGAAACATGAATGCTCCACCCACCTTCCACTGTCACAAACAGACATATTAATTAATGAATGCCAGCTTTTTTGGAGTATTTATGTTGGTTGTATTACATGGACACACTGCAGAGTCACAGAGTTCATACTCATAGTTGTTTTTGCATATAAGATTGGAATAAAAGTTTTTTTACTTTGAAAAAAAAAAAAAGTGCATAATATCAATAGAAATACATTTATAAACTCCCAAAAGTTTCAAAGTTCTAAAGACAAACATGGTGCATTAAGAGCTGGGGCGTTCAAATGGCATTATCATGATGATTTGTACTTATTTTCTCAGGAAAAAAAATGCATCTGAAGGGCAGAACTAATAGAAAAGCATGATTTTTTTTTAACAAAATAAGACAATTTGCACATTATCATCCTGTTTAAAAGTTTCCACCCCCAGCCCTCAATGAATTGTTTTGCCTTCTTGAGCATCTTCAACCCTTTGCAGCTGTTATGTGTGGGTCCCTCAGTTGTAAAATCATGGATCTAAAATGTCTTAAAGCCTGAAAAAAATATATACATATAATTCTCAGTGAAAGCCACTCTAAAACACTTTATTTATATAAATATATTTATATTATATATTTATATAACACTTAAATATTTAATTGCAAAATTTGGTGCATGGTGAGAACATGATTAATTGCTTAATTGAGGAGAAATATGTGCTAGTTCTTTCTAAGTGATTCTCTCTTTTTTTGTTTTTGGCATTTTAGAGACACATATAGGCTGAAACATCCACTGAATGACCTGAATCATACCTAGTTACCAGAATATCTTACTGGAGGATATTCTCTCTTAACTGTGACTAATAAGCAACCAACCAATGGACCTTAGCAACTGCATAGCACCATGATAAAAACCATGGCAAAACCATGGCAAAGACTTTTCACATTTTCTTTTGAAAATGACCTTAAAATAAACTTTCTCAAATTACGATCTAGTCTAGTTTAATTTTTGAAATGTGCTTTTATTTACTTTATTTCAGAAATTGAATGTGCCTGCAGTTCTTAAAGCCCCGAAAGAGAGAAAACCAAACAAGAAAGAGGGAGGATCGCCAGGGAAGTCATCAAACCTCCCAGCTATGCTCTACAGGTTAGACTGCAGTCAATTCAGGGTGCTAGGAAATTCCCAGCATTAACCTTATAACCTGTGCTGTGTTATTATACTATCAGCATTATATGTTATATTTGTTATAATTATGCGCTGAAAGAGGGAAAAATACCCAACCTTAAATAGCAACACCAGACATGGTTGTGTTCTGCAAATAAACAGCTTCATGTTCTCCGCAGCTGTGGGATCTGTAAGAAAAACCAAGACCAGCACCTTTTACTGCTGTGTGACACCTGTAAGCTGCATTACCACCTGGGCTGCCTGGACCCTCCTCTCACACGCATGCCGAAGAAGACCAAAAACAGCTACTGGTGAGAACAGAACAGGACTGGGAGAGGGGATTGAATTGTGATTAAAATTAACTTCTGGAAATGCTTGCATATTGTATACCTGTAGAGCAGGGTTTCTGATAATTAGGCAAAAAATGATTAATAAAATGTGGGTCACACTTTACAAAGGTTTCATTAGTTAATGTATTTACTAACTTGAGCTACAGCATTTAGCAATCATAGTTTAACATTTACTAATGCCTTATTAAAATCTAAGTTCATGCTTGTTAACATTAGTTGATGCACCATGAGTTAACGTGAACTAACAATGAACTGTATTTTTATTAACTAACGTTAACTAACATGAAAACATACTGTAATGAATGTATTGTTCATTGTCTTTTCATGTTAGTAAATGCATTAACTAGCATTAGCTAATACAATTGTATTGTAAAGTGTTAAAAAAAGTGAGTCAATATGAGTAAATAAAAGCACAAGAAAATGCTCACTAACAAGGTGTTCACTAAATGTTGTCATTGTGTAGCATATCCAATATCAAATTAAAATAAAAAGTCTTTGCAATTTCTGACAAACATTTTCTGACCAATAAAGTAAGGATAAATGTGTAAAGTTGTAAAAATGGGTTTGCATTCTTTTCCTTTGTTATTAGGAAATTAAGGGATTTTTTTTTTCATCAATAATTTTACTCACCTATGATGACGCAACAAAAAACGAATTACATGGCATGTTATCGGTGGCTCAGTGGTTACCACTGTCGCCTCACAGTAAGAAGGTCGCTGGTTCGAGTCCCGGCCGGGCCAGTTGGCATTTCTGTGTGGAGTTTGCATGTTCTCCCCGTGTTGGCATGGGTTTCCTCCGGGTGCTCCGGTTTCCCCCACAGTCCAAAGACATGTACTATAGGTGAATTGGATGAGCTAAATTGGCCGTAGTGTAAGAGTGTGTGTGTAAATGAGTGTGTATGGGTGTTTCCCAGTATTGGAAAGGCATCCGCTGTGTAAAACATATGCTGGAATAGTTGTGCTGTGGCAACCTCTGAAATAGAGACTAAGCTGAAGAAAAATTAATGAATGACGTATTTAGATACAACAATCATGATAGACTTCAGAGGATTTTATCACATTTTGAGTTGTTGTAACTAATCAATAAATTAACATGTTAGGTTGACAGCCCTTTTATTTGTAAAAAAAAAAAATGTGTAGTAAAATAAATGATGTGGTTTTTAAGTGGTATTCCACTTATGGTGCTTCATAAAGTCCCTCCGTGTTTACTTTGGTAAGGTTACACAAAAAATGTCACTTTGAAAATTGATGTGGAGCCTCCACAGTTGCGTGCGTGAGCGTTTCTGTGTTTTGTTTATTTGTCAAGCTGAGCCCAATGCTTTCGCTGCTGATTCGAGTAATTCATTTAATCCATGAATAAGAAAGTGTGATGTGGTTCCGCACTGCAGGATGGAAATTAGAAAGCATTTGAAAGATAAAATTGTGTGGGGGGGGCCAAGTCGTACCTAATTACTGGCAACTGCTTGCCCCTGAGACAGTAATACTGTATAATCAAAAAGCTTTTGCTCGCACTAAAGAATTCAGCTCTTCCTTCTATTTTATATATTGTTGGTGAGGGATATTTAACAACCCTTTTGTTTTGGTGAATATGACACATCCTGCTTCCTGAAAAAAACATTGACATGGACCTTGAAAGCCTCTCTCTTATCTCAAAGCATTCTCCATATTGAGAAATCAATAAGGTCAAATGAAAAGCAAAAGAGAATACCTGACTCTTTCATCGCCCTTCTTTTCCAGGCAGTGCTCTGAGTGCGACCAGGCCAGCAGTGACGAGGCTGACATCGCCATGGAGACGCTACCAGATGGAACTAAAAGATCCAGGAGGCAGATCAAGGGACCAATCAAATTCATTCCTCAAGAAATGAGCCCGGAGCCCAAGAAGCCTCAAGTAAGAGGGACTGTGAGTATGAGCATATCATGAGTTCACTGATCAATGTGTGTGTCTGTTACAAGACAATGCTTGTAATTGTCACTCTAAAACCCCTTTTCAAATGGCTCAACTTTTGTGCAGTGAGGCCATAAAGGGGGTTTTCTAACATGAGATCCATTGTTGGATCATATAAGCAGGGTTCCCATGGCTCATGTAAATTCTGGAATATCATGGAATTTTAAAAGGTCTATTCCAGACATTGAAAACCAGGGAATTTTTATATTTTCATAAGTCATGAAATATCAGGGATGCATATTAAAATGTAATTTTTTTTAATACCATGTTTTTTTTTTTTCATGCCTGTTGTTATGGTTAGGATTTTTTCTAGCTCCATTTTATTATTTTCATTCTTTTCATGCTCATCATCTGTCAGTTGCTTAAAGGTCACCTCTTATGCAAACATCACTTTTATAAGGGCTTTAAACAGTGAAAAGCCCCACAGAGTGACAATCTCTCCCTCATTAGCATAGACAGCCCTGAGTGAGAAGCAGCCGTAGATAAAGATAATGTCAGCGACTAGGAAGATTATAAATGTGGAGTTTTAGGATGCACAAATGAACACCGTAGTCTTCATAGACTTCCTTCTTCTGCTTCTTTTCACATTTTCAGGTTTTTCTTTTTTATAAAACATAATTAGTGTGGTATTTTGAGCTGAGACTTATTTCAAATCTTGTAAAAAGGGGCATAATATGTCTCCTTTAAGTAAAATGCAGTCACCAGATTGTACTTGTTAAAGTTAATTAATATGTCAGCATAATATACATTTTAGGAGCATTCTCTCTAAAAAGTAAATTCAATGTAAAAGATTAACACAATGATGGGTTTTCCATATTTCACCCAACACTGAGATATTACAACCCAGCGTTTTGGTAACAAAATGTCTGCTTCAAAGACTGGATGTTAAAAGGTAAATTTATTTTAAAAGTTAATGTAAATTTATTATCGAGTTATCAAATATGGGAGAAGGAGCACTTTGCAGCCATGCAAACCTTGGATTTTTTTTTTTCAAAATCTGATTGGATTTATACATTGTTCATCTCATACTGGCTATTAAAGTCCTACAAAAAGATATTCATGCTAAAACCATTTTAAAATGATGCAAAGCAAAACAGCGGCCTGTTATTCCATTATAGGTTATGGGAATTCAGATTTTTAGTCAGGGAAAAGTCAGGCAATTTGATATTTGAGTGGGAACCCTGTATAATCAGTTATGTCTTTGTCATTCTCATCCTCAGACATCATGGCCATAGATTGTTGGATGAATATCTGATGCTAAATTGTCATTTTATTGATCAAACTCTTCTAAACTTTGGGACACACATACTATATTTAACAATTCACCTAAAAAATCAATTGTGATTAGGTTTGGGTATGCTTGTTTTTTTTTATAGCACTGTTGCCTAACCAATAACTTTAAAATGGTACTTGTTTAATATGACAGAGTACAGAAGGCATTTCAATAAAAATACTACATTTTGACGGAATAGTTACAAACCTGACATTGTATCTTCTAAGTCACAGTCTATAATGTAATAACCTGCAAAGTCTGTCCACAAATTTGGTAATAAAAACATAGGTTTTTGGTATTTGGTCCAGTACTTACTGATCGACAACAGGTTTTCATACACAACCCTAATTGTGGCACTAAACTCCTCCATTGACAATTTACAACAAGATCAACTAAGTATTGGATTTTCAAACGAATGTGAAGTTCATAACATTGACTTGGTTGCACGCCACCACCATAAACAACATGATTCTTCCAAAACAAACTGTGAGTAGTTGCTTTTTTACATTGGTTAGACTTCCTCTTGGGATTTCCTTGGCCAATAAAGCTGCGATGGATTCCAGACCTTCTGCCGTCAGTCTGAAAGTCTGTCTACGCAGGACTATGTCTTCATTAGCTTCTGAAGTCAGTGAAAACATGGCCCAATTCTGAGACAGACCCGCAAATCCCTTGTAAAATGTTTCTGGAAAATGTGAATTACTTGGCTTAAGGGACTCTCTGTGCTAGTCCAATTTAAGCTTCGTCTAGCTCTCTCTGATTGGTTGTTGAACTCAAGCTCTCTTGTCTTAGATGAAACAGTCATTCATTGAATTAAAATTGATTCTTTGCTCCTCGTGTGAATTAACCAATTGATCTATTCTTTAGTCTCTTGAGGTTATCGGTGAAGGTCAGAACAGCTAGCCTAGCTGTTAACTTAAACAACCTAAACACTCTATCATCTTTAATTGTTTTATACAATCACCTTGAAACTGATACAGACACAATTAAGGCATCAGTAAAAACGCCATTGGAAATGTTCGCTAGAATTTCCATTTTAGAACATTTGCATTTAGAATAATTTCCAAATGAATAATTAGCTTCTTTAATTCTTTCAAAGGTACCTGCCTTTAAAAAGAGCACCCTAACCTCAAAATAGGCTGATTTGTGATGCATAAAAAATCAGAAATAAATAAATAAATCACAACAAATTAAAATTGATTCTATTTCAGTTTGAAATTAGCATGTTGCTTATCTAACAACTACATATCGAAGCCAGTAAATATACAAAGATTGTAGTAGTTTTGCATAGATTTTGAGATTTTAGTATTATCTTATTCAGATAGATAGGAGTTGGTCTTGCATGGCAGGAATAACTACCCTGGGGTGCTTCCCAAACAATATAGCGTACTGCTAAACTACCATACTACACACAATAGTAGAGCATAGTCCAATGCATTATGAGTGTGAAGGATTTTTTATTTTTTTTAATTTGCATGAATTTTGTCATTAAATGCAAGCAGTCAGATTTATGATCGAACCCTTTAGTTTTACCTGCTTAAAGGAGAGATGTTTCTTAAATGTATCAAACATCAACTAAACAATAACAACATCAGAATTATGCTCTACTGCTCACCATCAGTAAATCATAACCGAGTATGGTCTGCTACTAAACTGGTACTGACTAGATATGCACTAGAATTGATTAATTTTGAATAATTAAATTTAAATTAATAAAAGATGTATAATACAATGTGTACGCTTGCTTATATCAGTTATATTTACATTTACACAGTTTATAGTTCGAATTATGCTCTATTTAAGCTCATATATCCTATAAGTAAGAAACTATTCTTCTAACCAGAGATTGAGTGGTTTCCAAATTCCCGCCACATGTTTTGATGCAAATTTTGAATGTTTGTTAGAATGATGGAATCAATAAGCCTGAACTATGCTGGTAACAACAGAACTTGTACCAATAGTTGACTAGTGTGATGGATTTGGGACATGAAATGCAAATTTGAACTCTAATAATTATGAATTCTTAAACATTTTCAGAGTCAAACTACACAATGTAGCCACAATTCCAGATGTGGCATTTCTTTGCTTTGCATTTATTTATTTTTTATTTATTTATTTTTTTTTGATAGATATTGCGATTGTGATTTGATTTGCGATTTAATTTTGTAGTCAAGATTCAGCTCAATAATCTGTATCGTAGCTTCTTACTGCTAAAATGCAGTGAGTGTTAGTTAAAAAAAAGAAAGAAACTGAAAGAAACCGAAAGAAACTGAAATTAAACACTAATTTTTCTCTAGAGCAAACAGTAAACACAAATAAAATGACCTAACCTTTCTGTAAACAAGTTCAACTCAAATTAGAGAGATAGTGCAGCTTGTAATACAAACATAAAAATAATAATTATATAAAAATACAGAACACTCAGCAAACTAACATAGCTGATAAGAGCCTTTCTGTAGCTTATATTGTCTAAAAATAATTATCATAGATGCTACACAAAATATCATGGCATTCAACGTACAGCTGTGGGACTGCAAAATGGCTAAAATATATGTATGATGGAAGTGTACATCTCCTATCCAGCATTTGGGTGAGGTTTCAAATCCCTCTTTGGTCACTGCATTAAAAGGCACCGTTTCTTTAGTAAAGTAGTGAGTTATGGCATTAGTTATCTCCTGGTGCCTTCGTGATGTTTTTTCATATGGTGTAACAGCCGCAAACAACTCTTAAATTGTACTTTGCTGTTGCTTGCTACTAGATTGAGTGTCACTGGCAATACTTTTAGTTGAGTTTTTAGCAAACCACTCCTCATATGAGTGGTGCTTTTTTTGTAGCACTTTTGGCAGTCACACATTTGCTCTGGGCTGGGGAAATTAAATAATTGCAATTAATCGCACAGCCCTAATACACACGTACACTAATAAGCATTTAAAAATATGCAGAACACACAAATATTGGAAAATAAATGATAAATCTTGAAAAATAAAGTAACCCGAAAAACCATTTTTGAACAGCATTGAGGTGCAATGATATTGTTCAGTCAAAATTTCTTAGACAAAATCTAGTCAGTTTAATAGGAATCTGTGAGCTGTGGTTTACATAATGTTACCTTGTTGTCAATGAACCTTTTTTAATTCAATTCAATTCATCTTTATTTCTATAACGCTTTTACAATGTAGATTGTGTCAAAAAAGCAAAAATTAGCTGAAAAGCAAATCCATCGATGCGCAGCTCCACAAGTCCCGAACCATGCAAGCCAGTGGCGACAGCGTCGAGGAACAAACTTCACCAATTTGCGAAAGTGAAGGGAAAAAAACCTTGAGAGAAACCAGGCTCAGTTGGGCACAACCATTTCTCCTATGGCCAAACTTCTTGTGCAGAGCAGCAGTCTAGGCGCCGGAGGCTGGAGAAAGCTGGATGTCCATCGTGGAGAAGCTGCAGGTGGGAGAGGTCACCGGCTGGTGTACAGGCTGGCCCTTCAGGATCAATGCGAAGACTCGTCTGTCACTGGGGTCTTACAGGAATCTCAAGCTCTCCACTCCTCCATGACCACCACAGCAGCTGCTCAGGATACGGCCTGGTCCAGGATTATGGAAACCTCTGGAATAATAATAAAAAAAAGACTAACATAAGCGCAGATGCCGTTCAAATTATAATGTCTTTTGGGAAGTGTTCCTGGTGTTCCAGGTGTTCCTGGTGTTCCTGTTGGCCTAAATTATGCAGACTAACAATCCTTTAGAGGAATTGGATTTCAAAAGCATTTGTGTTTTATGTGTATGCTAATGCAAAGAGACATGTCTTTAATCTAGTTTTAAACTGACAGAGTGTGTCTGCTTCCCGAACTGTGCTAGGAAGGCTGTTCCAGAGTTTAGGTGCCAGATATGAGAAAAATCTACCACCTACAGTTGATTTTGATTTTCTGGGAATAATCAATTGTCCAGAATTAATTGAGCGTAGTGGACGTGAGGGGCTATAATACACCAGGAGCTCCCTCAAATACTAATAAGTAATAAGAAGTATTATTAATCAAATGTGTCATATTTTTTGTTCACCTGTGATGCCTTAAAATCCTGTCTTTGGTTACTATAATTTTCAACAGAGCATTCATTTAATTGTCTATTGAATGATTGTAGCTCTAGAAGCAGAATGCCATATTAAAGTGTTAGTTTGTTTGTGTGTGTGTGTGTGTGTGTGTGTGTGTGTGTGTGTGTGTGTGTGT
>CAIGQV010016734.1:12769474-12798960 GCA_903798115.1 Danio jaintianensis
GTGTGTGTGTGTGTGTGTGTGTGTGTGTGTGTGTGTGTGTGTGTGTGCGTGATTTCTCAGACTTGAGATAGGGCTTGTCTTTGGAGCTCTCCGTAGCTTCCACTTATCACTGTCCAGCATTCTCTGATCATGCGATAGCGCTCCGGCAGCCCGGCACCCTTAAGGAAGACAAAAGATACCCATCGGAGAAACGACAAGCTCTCCAGCCCTCCTTCATTTAGTCTTTTTCAACCTTTTGTTTTAAAGCTTAGTCAATAAACCTCTCCCTGCTTGTTTTTTTGAAATCGAATTAGAAAAATAAAGCCCAATTCTAAAAGCACTGCAGCCAATTGCTTTGGCTGATGCATGTCGAAATAGCTCACACGAAGGTAGAAGGAATGACTTCCGGAAGTTGTTTTTGTTTGCGGTGTTTATGTGAGTGTGTGCTTGCGTATGCCAGGCAGGGTTAATGTGTTTTTTGCCTTCAGTCTCTGTGACGCGTGCCCAGAAGTGAGGCAAAGGCTTGAGCGGCGAGCAGTTGGATTAAAAGGCTTTTATTTTTCTCCCTCTTCTCTAAACTTCACCAGAGAAAGATGCTTCATTGCAGAATTTATCTTCACTTGCACTCCAGAGTGTGGCAGCGGCTGAAAGGAGCCCTGCTTTGCATTTTTAATGCCCTTAACCAGCCGGTGTGGTGGTGGCAAGCCCTTGTAAAGCTGTGTTCTGATTTATCACGGCCAGCTAATCAACCCCCCGCCATTCAGGAGTCAGTGGTGTTCAGCTTCGCTAATGTACAGTACTTTTCCTTCGACCACTGAACACCAGCCCTCCCGCAAAACTGAAATGGCTCTCATGACTGACACACACTGAGATTTTGTTGAGACTCTTTATTGGGCTTGAAAAGCTTTTAAGCATCATTCGAGAGACGGAGGGCTTTGGAAATCTTGCTATAATTAGTGGAGTTTGCTAAAGCAAGTTTTGCTATTTCTCACAGCTCACTCACCACTTCTTATATCGATCTGACTGGTACCTCATATTGTGTAGTTTGTGGAGGAGGGGTTTACTTTTATTTTATTTTGGATTTTGGCTCTGGTGGACAATAAAATGTAAAATAAACGTCCATATATTTGTCTTATGAGAGGCTTTGTGGAATTTATGAAGACCAGGATATCATCTTAGACTTGGACCATTAAAGGGATAGTTCACCCAGAAATGAAAAGTCTTACATCATTTACTCATCCTTTACTTGTTTCAGACCTTTACGAGTTTCTTTCTTCTGTTGAACGCAAAAGAAGATATTCTGAAAAATGTTGGAAACCTGTAAACATTGACTGTTTTTAATACTATGAAAGTCAATGGTTACAGGTTTTCAGTTTTCTTCAAAATATCTTCTTTTGTGTTCAACAGAATAAAGAGACTCTTATGCTGTGTTCACACCAGAGACTGCATGCGCGGATAAATCGCACTATTTGCACATAAATAGACGCGTGAACATTTTGAGTTGACTCGCTTCGTTCGCGCGTCAAATTCGCTTAATTCGCAAGTCAAATTCCCTTCACAATAGATGTGGATTCACTTCATGGGCAGGGCTTCTGTCTGCCCAGTGACTCTAGCTCTAGCTTCCACAGGATGTCTATTCGCGTCTTTGCATTGACTTAACATGTAAATCACTCGCGCTTGATGCTTCATCCGCGTCTGGTGTGAACGCAGCATTACAAGTAGAAACCACTTGAGGTTGAGTAAGTTTTTTGGGGGGTGAACTATCCGTTTAAGTAACCCACAAAATTAAGCATCGAGTTTGAGGAAGACACCACTACAACAATTTGTTTTGTGGAAAAAGTAAAATATTTCAATGTTGATTTAGTCATTTTCTGTTATTTTATCAATTCATTCATTTAATTTGTAATGTTTATTATTATTTAATTAATGCTTTGTCTTTGTCTATATGATGAAAAACCTTTTTGAATTTTATCTTGCGTATGGACTTTTCCTGTAATTTAAGCTACTTGCTACTCTTTATTACAGTGCCTTTGTATGCACCAGTAGTTTTTCCAATCTTGTGGAAATCGATTCCAAGTGTTTTGTGTGCGTTTTTTATTTATTTGAAGATTTTACATTGCAAGGTGCTTAATTAAAAAGTATTTTTTTTCTCCCTTGGCTGTCCTCTTTCCAAGATTCTTCACTACATTTACAGTACTTTACCATCACATAGAGAGTCTTGATGCAGAGGACAACCGATCTAGCCTTTAATAGATTACCTTAATCGAGTATGCCGTAATGAAGGAATAATGAAATAAATGAGTGCCTTTGTTTGGTGCCACCATCCAGGGAGAAGTGGCAGAGGCATTTAAGTGCCAATTGGCAGTGTGGAAGCAGTTAGCATTTATAATGATAAGTGTTCCATCTGCTGTGTGGTGGCAAGCCAAAGGCGACAGATGGAATTGTTTTCACAATCTGTTTAAATATGTTGTTGTTTTTTTTCTTCCCTTTTTAAAAAGCCTCAGCTTGGCACACTCGTGCGCCCATTCGCATTAAGGTGGAGATGTTTGATTTGATTCGTGCTGCGCCACTGTTGTTTTTCTTGCGTCTATCAGCCACTGATGGAGATGAAGGGCTGATCTGCTGATGGTAGACAAGCAAAAACGCCATTGCAAAAAGTGTCACAGGAGAGTTGGATACTCGATCTTGGTTCATGGCACACACAAAAATCCAATTTAACACCCATCGTTGACCCAATTGCAGAATGACTTGATATCTGGATGGAGAGGGGGCGCCGGTCGGGGCTGTGGTCTGGGCTCTAAACAAAGGGATTGAATCCCTCTTTGCCACACAAGGGGGAGCCGGACTGAATGAGAGATTTGGATTAGAGAAGAGCACCACTGTTTGACATCTGTAGCAGCTACAGTGAGCCGCGAGTCACCAGCTGCTCTGCGTGAGCTGTTTGCTCATGGAGAGCGTGAAACTTTGTTCTGTTCAGCTTACTGCCACATGGCTTCAACAACATCACATTACAATCCAACTGAGCGGCTTTTCTCATTTTACTTTTATAGTTTTCACTTTTTTTGGTTATGAATCTGGGAAAATGTGTAATTCGTTATTTCGGCTTATGCAATTATTCCGACTCCATTGTCTGCATCCAAATTTAGGTGTGCCTCTGTAGTAAATTGTTGGCAATAAAAATCAGCATTAGTAATTACTGTGTAAGTATCTGTGATATTAATGAATCATAATAAAGCTTAACTTTGAAACATACAGCTCAGCAAACTATGTAATTCAATTAAATTGCAATTAAATTTGAGAATTAAGATTTGATAATAGGAATTACTTTTGTTTTGATTAACGGAGCAAACCCATTTCTGATTGTAGGGCCACATTTCATTCAAAGTGCCCCGTTATGATTTTAAAATCATTTACTCACCCTTCACCTGTTTGAGTTTTTCTTTTTTCTTTTTTTTTCTGTTGTACACAAAATAAGTTATTTTGAAAAATTTTGGAAACCTGTACCAATACACTTTTATTGTGTTTTGTTTTTCCTACTATGGAAGTCAATGGTTACAGGCTTCTAATATTCTTCAAAATATATATCTTTTTGTGTTCATCACAAAAAGAAAACTCATAAAGGTTAGTAAATATTGTGTATATTTTCATTTTTTGTGTGAACTATCATTTTAAACCTATTCTAAAATAGCCCATACAAAGTCAATTTTAATTTCAATGCTTTTCCAACAATATTAGCAAAATACGTATCAGCTTGAGAATGATTCGTTTGAGTTAAAAAAGAATAAAATGTGACTTGCCATGTGTTTTTTTTTCTTTGTAGTCCAGAACTTTATGATTTCTTCTCTCTTTGTGTACCTTGTTTTTCAGAGATAATCCTTTTAAAGTAATTATTTAAAACATATTCAAAGACAATTCTTAATGAATTCGTCCTGTGCTTAATTATAAGAATTTTAAATCGTTTTAAATACAGTAATCTGCTTTTCTGACTGTTCTTTTAAAACATTATAAAACGTTGATGAACAAATGTAATTCCTCTTTGTCCAGAGAACCAGAGGCCAGAAGAGGAAGAGGATGTCCATCTGCGAGGAAGAGAAGATGGAGGTGAGCTTTCCCTTAGTCACCCCTGCACTGCTTTAAGACTGTCTATCTCCCTCATCTTCCTCTAATATTTAAAGAGCGTTATGAAGGAAGACAGCTTGTGTGTGTTTGCACAGCAATCTCAGCCCTCTCCACTCACCAGCTCCATTCAAAACACGCACACACACACACATGCGCCGGTCGTCTCTAATAGCTTGCGTTTCCATAGGAACCACTGCCGAGGGAGCGTAGACAGAGGCAGTCGACTCTGCAGAAAAAGCCCAAAGCCGATGACACGCGGACCGAGTGCACCACCTGCAAGGGCCCGGGCGACAATGAAAACCTAGTGAGGTGGGTAAAGCTTGTGCGCCGCATGTCTCTGAAGCATCTGCGCGCGAGAGAGCGTGTTTGATCTGGTGGGGGGAGGGGAGGGGAGGTGGGTTATATTCACTTCGTGATTAAAGTTCAGGCTTCATTATAAGGACTCTGCCATGCATGTGTGAGTGGGAGGTAGAGCCGGCTCCACAGGGCCCTCTCTATTTGGCTGCCACATGTATTTGCTCACTTGCTTTGGCAGTAATGAGCTGTCTGATTTACTGTCACCACTTGGCCCTCTGTATGAGGTTGTGGTTCCTCCAAACAGGATTATTTTAACGTAATCGTCAGATCCAGATCAATTATCCCGCCTTGCTTTAGCACCTCCTCGTCATGCTCTTCAGTAGCGTAACCTTGTTATGTTTTTGCTCAAATATACGCAAGCATGACTAAGAGACTTTTAATTGACGTTCACATAATAGAAGTGACAAACAGTCACCAATTTCCGCCCTGCCGTGATATGACTTAAAGATGTTTTTGGGGTAATTGGAGAAAGGACTGTCAGGTTGCAAGTACTGCAGAGTAGGGGAGGTGCAGGGTTTATTCTAGAACTGGCTGGTATGACGAAATATATTATGTCGACAATATCTCATTAGAGATTTTGCTAAATTGTCAGAGTATGTAAATATGCACACTTAATGCAGTATGATTGAGAAAGATAAAGAAACTGCAATTAATCATGTTAACAGAACTCAATACTATGAATACTACATGAATACTACATATTCATGTAAACACAGTAGTTAAGTCCTGATTTAATGTAAACATCTGGGTAAAAGCTGGATGTGTATCAGTATATTAGATCTGTGCAGTAGTTCTTGAAGAAGAACAGCCTAGTTTAGGAGTTTTTTTTTCCACTGCAAAAACCTTTTTGTCTTGCAATTTTGATCTTTCTCAATTATTTTGAGAAGGGTTATTTCTCAATTAATTTTCTCACAATTGTGTCCTGTAATACTAACTTTTGTGTTAAAATTGTGACTTCATTTCTTCACTTCACACAATTCAGCCTTTATTTCTTACAATTGTGATTTAAAATCTTACTTTTTTTCTGAATTGCGATATATAAACTTGCAGTAGTGAGTTCGTAAGTTCCAATTCTGAGATAACAGTCCAGATTATTAGAATTGAGATTAAAAAGTTGCATTGTTGTTTCACAGCAGAAACAAGCTTCCATACTAATAAACCTGCTGCAAACTGTGTTTTTAATATTAATCGCTCATTGTTATTGACTGAATAACTTTTGTATATTTAATAAGCTTCAGTTATATTTCATTTATGCTGCGAAGACTTTGCGATGTTTGGTTATTAAACATCTGTATTAATACTTACTACTTTGACTCTGCTGTACCTGAAAAACTTTGTTCTACTGTACTTGTCTCATTGCTTGCAACAAAAACAAAAAGTCTTTCATCCATCATTATCGTGAAATAAACTTTCTCACACCGTGAATTAAGATTTTGTTCGCTTTTTTGTACCATCCTGCAAGAAGCATCTCATTCGGGCTCGCTGCGGTTTGACCTCGGCTGTGGTGTGAGGTGTGTTGGCCTGACTCTTTCTATCTTTGCATTGAACAGGTTGTGAGAGCCGGGCAGCACCTCCTCCCCTAAAAAAGGACAGATGAGAGACAGACAGGGAGAGAGAGAGAGGCAAATTAACTGGTTTGAAGAGCGGCGTTGGGGTCGGTGGAGGAGTCACAGATGGTCCGCCTCCGACCGCCACCTTCCGTGCCATGGACTCAATTATGGTTAACCGACGGTCCGGCGAAAATTTTTCGGAAAGAGCGAAAAGACTATCGTATGTGGACTAACATAATAACAATTCGTTTTGCACTGGGTGGGGGACGATCAACTCTCACTGGACACTATAAAAGGACTTTATATGGACTTTATGCGGACAGAATACTCAGTTAGCCAGTTTTGGAAGCACTTACTCCCCCATAGGGCCCTTCTTTGTGGAATACATGAACAGTGACGCTGGTTTGGGCTTTTTAACTGTGGATTAAAGCAGATTCTGGGGCTGTTTCACCATCTTTGCAAGCATCTGGCCTTCTTCGGGCCTCCTGGACTTCGTCTTTCTCTCTTGCTTTCACTCTGCATCAGCACACAGATCACTCTGTATGTGCTTCTGAAAGCTAATTGTGTCTTCTGTCTTGCTTTTTACTATGAATGCTTTTAATGCTTTTGTTTCTTGACTTTCTGTTTTGCTTGTGCTGTGAAAATTGTATGGTGCAAAGGTAGAAATGAGAATCGGTAGAATCGTTTTTTTGAAGTATTGGAGTTTGTTTTATTAGTTGTGGTCGTGCAATAGAGCTTAATATGGTAATATCCGTATGTAAAGGTATAGTTGTTTCTTTAGTATCATATCAGCGATAGAGCAATATGTGCTAAATCAAAACTGGGCGTATTTCACCACAAAAGATGATGAAAATGGCATTTTGTTTGAATATTAGTCATGTAATAAGTGAAATGTATTTATTTATGTTTTATAGTGTCATAATTGTCCTGACAATTCAGCACATTTCTTGTCCCAGTTGTTATTATCGTAATGTTTTTAAAAAAAATTTTTACATTTTGTAGCTTTTTACAATTATATTATTTTATATTTTTGTATTGTTATCATTATCTTTGTGTCATTTAATTATTCATTACTGTAATACAGTATGAAGTGCAATAGTTTTTACTTACGTTGTTTTATCATGTATGATTTCAAAACATTTAATTATACATGTATATATATTTACATTATAGTGATGGCTTTTTTGTTAAAGGTACAGTAGGTGATCTGCCAAAATGATAACCGTTTAGCATAATATCTTTGAAACAGTCCCCTTCCCTGCCGTCCAAAGCCACGCCTCCTGATATCATGAACGCGCACCGTAAAGATGACAGTAGACAACCCACTAGATCATGTCATTCGCCAGTTAGAAAACTTTATAGTACTTTATAACACTACAATTCCGAACGAAAAACGGTATTATATCTAGCACGTTTTCAGTTGTGTAGCAAGCAAAGCTTGTCATAATGTGCAATATTTTATGCATGCAAGGATCGCTAGTCTCACTCTCTCACGCGCTTTGTCCTAAAGCGACTACTGTATGCTTAGTAGTTGGCCGGCAGGGTGCAAGAATTACACTTATTACTAAGCCAAACTTACATGCTATTTCAGACCGAATATTCAAAGTAGCATGATAAACAATAAACAATATAGGGAGCACGTCACAGGTTGTCATTCTTCAAAAATGAACCAATGTGAATATAAAACCAACCTCTCCTCAGTAAAGCAGGCTCGGCGGAATAGCGCTATTTACTGATGTTTTGTTATTAAATAAAAAAAAATCTACATTATCGATGCTGTCAAAGGTCCCTTATGAAACTGAAAATAGTCACATCAATCTTTCGCCGGAAGATTTCAGTGGCTGAACAACATTTCTGTGCATATAACCCATTCATAAAACAACACAATCTACATCAGCTTTGCTTGACTAAATTAGTTTTAAAACATAACATTACCTGTCTAAAAGAAATACTTCAGTCATGATGTCATCCTTCCTCCAGTAACTCCAATATTGATTCAGGATTTTAAAAAGTTTTGATTGAGCATTTGTTTTTACAGCTGTCACTCTGTCTCTCATGTGCACATGTCATGAACGCGTGCACGCGCAAACGGTGGATCTGCGTGGTCTACATTTACATCTAAATCTACATTTGTTGACAGACAGTTTGGGCTACTTATCAGAATCATAGGAGTTGTCGGCCCGACAAATTTGAATTGGATGAACATTTTTTAATCTTATGCCTTACTCAGAATATAAAAATACATATAAATACATTTAGATCATTTACTTTAATTATTACTATTGGAATGTGAAGAGACTTTCAACCAGCACAACAAAAAATGTTTCTGAAGACAATCACCTACTGCACCTTTAAGTAGTGTAGTGACAATTAAAAGGACTAATGTGCCAAAATAATGTCTATATACAGTCAAGTCCAAAATTATTCATACCCCTGTAATTTTTGGGCTTGACTGTATATATAATTATTGCTCTCATTAATTAATTATTTTCCATTAATATGTTTTTTTTTTCCTTTTGAAATATGCTTTTAACAGAAGAATCCCCCTGTAATAGACTCGCAAAATGCTAGAACTCTGACGTGACAGTAAGTAGCTGTGAATGTAGGCTGTGTTGATATTTAGCCTTGCATCTGCTTTGACAGTCATCCCGTTTTCTGTCTAAAAGAAATCTTAACACGCTGAGAAGCACCTCCTTTCCAAACACTCCTCCTTATTCCCTTGTGTCTCTGTCTATTGCACTATTGATAGTCCAGCTACCCAATTCCACAATGAATTGGAAGCTGGCAGGCCAAAAGTTCCTTCTCTGACGGCATGTGTACCTTCATGCCCTCTCAAACTGCTTACTCGCACTGAACCAGACACAACACTTCCTTTCCTGGGATTTACACATCTCTCCGTCTCGGGATGACTTTAGCTGGCCTTTCACCTCTCACCCTGCTGTATCTTGAGCCAGAGCTTTATCTCGCTCGCCTCTACAGCTGTCTTATAGCTTACAGCATATACTGTATGTGTGTGTATGTATTTGTCAGGCACATGCTGCATCTGCTTTGCTGAGATAATGCTGCAAGATGGAGCCTTTTAGATTACAGGTCGCCTGTTAAGTCATGTGATGTCGGTTTAGTGAATTCCTGAGCTTTTTTTAAATGTTTTTTTTGTGTTTTATCTGGCGTAAGCCGTGCTGCAATTTTGGTTCCAAATGTTTTGTTTGTACTTTTTTTGGGTACTTGATGTTTTACTTGCCTATTTATTGATTGTATATATCTTTATTATTCTTCATAGCTAATGCGTCAGCGTGATTGAGCTGAGATTCTGACATTGCATTTGTGAGTGTTTTAGTCCTATTTAGTCCTTAATAAATTTTAGATTTTTTTTCACCTCATTGCTGCCGTTAGTTTCAATTTGTCTGTTGTTATTTTTTTCCCACTAGGAAAGCGTTTGGCATGAAGTCTAGTTTATAAGTCTACTGACATGAAGTCTAGTTTATTTGTGTGGCCCACTTGGACCCCAAACAAATGTTTACAGTCTTAAAGAAATGAAAAATGGCAATTTCTTATGTGTAATTATGCCCTTGTTAACCTTTGTTGGAGTTTCACACTACCACTTTAGTGCAATTTCGCCTAACATTACAGTTCAGTTTGTTTGGTTATTGTAAGATGGTGATGTACTAGTCAACCATCCATAAATCTTTTTTTTTTTTTTCTTGACTGATCTCTGTTCCAGACTGTATTGTTTGGAAGTACTATGTAGATGGAGCACAGACACACCAGCACACTGTTTACAATGCATGAAATATTAGAAGAAAATCCTTAATATTTAAAAAAGCTGAAAAAAATGTACTTGTTTAGCTAATTAATATTAATACTTTTGTTTTTACTTTAATTTTGTCCATTAATATTTTGATTAAACTTTATATTAAGTGGCTTTAACTAATTTGTACTTACAGTGAAATTAATAATTTGTTACAATGTACTTATTGTGTAAATGTTATGCTTAATTAAATACATGCATGTGATGTATTTCTGTAATTACATCTTTAATTACACCGTTTACCATCTCTTATACCTTAACCCACCCTTAACCCTACCCATACCCCATACCACCAAACCTGTCTCTAACCCTACCCGTATCCCACCTGAAGAGCACCAGACGTCTTCTGCAATACATTACGAACACATTTATATTTTGATGTAAGTACATAGCAGTTATGGACGCTTAATATAAAGTGGGACCAATATTTCTTTTTAAATTTATACATGTTAAATATTCAAATGAATAAAAATTATAATAAATAAAAGATAAAAATGAAATGGACAACACTTTATCATTTTCGGTAGTCTAAAAGTATTGATATACAGAAATTTAATAACCAAATGTAAAATAACACTTTATTGTATAAATAAACATAATTAATCGTTGATAAATCGGCAAACTTTATATTTTTTGGTGCCCAAATGGTTTAAATTCACTTGAAATTTGACACTGTCAAGCCTTTAAAAATCATTCACACTATTGGATCAGAATTAAACTTTGCAATGACTCCACATATAACGTGTTCTGAAGTGTGGTTCCTGGTTAATTATAATCCCAACTTCACATTGCAGATCTTGCGATATGGCTATATCAGATTCATGCATTGTGATATCATTGTTAAAGTGATATATAGTGCAGCCCTAATAGTAGTATGCATTGCCGAGCTTATTAGAAAGCTTGACTGGAAAACACATGCATTTTATTTACAAATGTCAATTGTGTGATACTAAAATTCTGTTTATATCAGCCGCATTTCCCATTACGATATTACATACAATCTTCAAAAACTCATTTTGGTTAACCAATAATCTGAAATACCCTTTTAAAGGTCCTGTGAAAGACTTTGAAATGTGCATTTTTTTATTCGATGTTTGACGTAATCTTAACTGAAAAATGTAGAGAGGGTGGGGCATAGAGTAGCTCCTCCCCTTAAAAAAAAACAAACAGCCGCTAGCGCTCTGCCAGTGAGAGCGGTTGAGCTCAAGCGCATCAAATGAAAACAAAAAAAATGTCTTAAATGGGGCGGGACATGTCAGATGCTAGAGAGTATTTGATTGGTCAAGATTTGATGTTAAAAAAATCGTTGATCGATTTAGGCAGAAGTGACAAACCGCAAGCTTTACATGTATATATTTGTTTTATATCTTCTAAACGCAAATTTTGTCATTGTTTTGGAGCACACTAGCTTATAGATATCCTTAAAACTAACAGACTGAAACGAACATCTAAAAAAAAAAAATCTTTTTTTTCACGGGACCTTTTGCGTTTTTGTATCAATAACTCGATTTGTGTCATTCAGTCAGTACACAGTTTCAATGTCCTCCATGACCTTGATAGTGAACAAAAAAGGGCATCTGCAATCCTAACACTATTTCAGTTAGTGTAACACTCTCTTTCCTGCTGTTTTCTCCAAATGTTTATCCTCTCCATCCCTGTTTTCCAGTCTCGCACATCTCATCTGTTCACACTAGCGCACTCTTCCCCTCTCTCTCTCTCTCTTTGCCTGTTTTCCCCCAGCCGTCTCTCTCTTCCCTGTGCCAAACCCAGCTCTACAAAGAGCGATAGGAAAGCAGAGAGGCTTTCATGGGGAAATCTAGTTAGCGGCATAACAAAAAGCCCAGTGTGTTTGCTAGCAAGCGAATAGCATTTGTGCTTATATGACGATGGCAGAGGGGGAACAAGGCTACGTCTCTGTGGCCTGGGCCTAGCAAAAGCTCTGAGCCTCTTATTGTGGTGGACCAGAGTGATCGAATCAGCTTGGCATGACCAAAACCTGAGCACCCCAATCCCTCATACTCAGTCCAGTGGTCTGGTATGAGGGGGTCCGGCGGGATGAGCGGATCCAGGGTGCAGAAACAAGGAGGAGGAGGAGGATGTTCTGGAAGAGCAGTAACCTTTCCGATGATGAGCGCCTTTCCTATTACAGACCTGACACGGGATCCTGGTAGATGATTTAATGGCGGCATTTTGTTTTTGCTGACTTCACCTCTTTTTTTTCTCTTTTTTTGCACTCCCCACCACTATTAAAACAGAAAACCCAAGCGGCAGAGTGTGGGAAGAGTGGCCAAGCAGCTAAAATCTATTACGCCACGGCTTCTACGGTGTCTTTTATCCTAGCCAGTTCGCTGCAGTGTTATGTGTGCGCCGCTGGTCCTCAGGATCCTGCGCCGCCTCCTCCTCTTTGTGCTTTTGCTGGATGACTTGCGCAGCCCAGAGGTGCCTAACTAATTAGCAAAAGCATGGGAGAAGCTGGTGAACTGCACTGCTGCCAAAGCAGACTGTCTGGAAGCGGGCCAGAGCCGAGGAGGTGTAGGATGCTGTGTGCAAAAAACAGACAAACTTCCCCTCCAGATCCAAAATAAATGACGTTTAAAAGAGGTGTCTGGGTTTAATCCAGGGGAATAAATTGATTGCAAAAAGTTAAGAATTTCCTCTTGACAGCCTGAAAAAAAATAAACATAAGAAATCAAGGTATAATCAAAGTTACTATGAGGCATTTTCATTGAAAGTGTCATTTTTGAGAGGAATTTAAAGCTTTTAGTTTATGAACGTTTCAAATTGTATGGAAGCATTTACTTTTATTCTGTTTTAAGCTTTAAATTATTTGACTTTTTATAGTTTCAATAATTATTTTCTTAATTTTTTTAGGGTGACAGTTGGTTATGTATATATAAAAATTGTGTGTACGTGTGTCTTAATGAGTGATTCATTAAACCAATCATTTAAACAATTCGCTCAAAATCAATATAATGATCACTGAAACACTCAATTTGTTCAGAAACATAAATGAGGAATTGCTCTGATTTTCTTTTTTCTTCTTCTGCTGAACATGAAAAAAGCATTGTTGAATGTTGGAAACTGCTAGCCATCGACATCCATTCCAACATTCTTCACAATATCTTCTTTTGTGTTCAACATAAAAAAAGAAACTGAAAAACAAAACTTAAAAAATAAAACCTAAAAAAACAAAAACTTAAATGACAACAATATGATTATTCCTGGGTGAACTATTTCTTTAATTTGGGTGACAGCTAACATTATGCCACAAGTATGGTCTAACTTGGAATTAAACAAGCCCAGAATGTTCTTTTTAACATTAGCCACCCTCATTCAAACTCGCCACCAATCAGGAGCATAACTGTGCAAAAGTTGGCCCATCATGGCCCCCTGCTGTCATTTCAGAGGAACACACCGTGTCCCGCAGGTGGCTGATGCTGCTTAAAGTTACCATCCCCATCGGCGGTCCTGCCATTGAGCATGAGACTAAATGAATGAGTGAGCTGTGTGGTAATGAGCTAATAAAGAGGAGTTACTTTGCTGGTGCATCGCTCGACCGCTGCAGCTCCTGTTGTAAGGCCATTCATTGCCTCTCCTCCTTGTAAAACAAAGGCCTCTTAATAATACCATTCCCACCTCAACAGTAAATCAAAAAGAAGGAGGCTCACAAACGCTGATAATCTGCTCCCTCAATAGAGGGGATTCACAAAAAGCCGCGGGGGCACTTTGTCATGGCCCGCAGTCAATGGCCGAGCGGCTTGTGCCATATTGATCCCTGTCACGTGGCGGCTCACCGAGTAATTGTGCTGGACCCAAGTGATAAATTTGCTGTGTTTGTACCATCCTTATGGGCGAAAGTAGGGGGGCGAAGAGCTAAAGAGTTTCAGAAACACTTCGGATACTGTTAATTCCAGGAATTAGCTCATTTATCAGTCAGTTTATCAAAATGATAGTTTTGTTCTAACGAAATAACCGTACGGACGACTCAAGGTTTAATTGGTGCGCAAGAATCCATCGCTACCATTAAGCGCAAGGGTTTTGTTCAAGAGCTTTGCCTTTCTGCCGCCCAAGCGTTTTCGCGGGGTCACTGAGGAAATTGCTCTCCCTCGCTGGAAGTTAATCCACAAAAGGGCCAGCCAAAATTACCATGCAGATTAATCCCTTAACATAAAACCTTTAATTACAATGTTCAAACATTTAGGAAGTAATCCGCTCTTTATTTGGGAATTAAAGGGGTGTTTTAGCAGTAGCTTATCAGGAGTAGCGAAACGCTTCTTGTTTGTTGCCTTGTTTTGCACTAGTTCTGGACGTCCTCGAATTACATTTCATTAGATCGTCGTGGCGGATGGAAATCAGCCTTTGCTAAGGCATGCATTATTATTAGTCGTCTTTGTACTTCGGAACAAAACACATAAGATGGGAATCCAGGATCATTTGATACTTGAAATCATGCAGCTTGTTACAGAGGATGTGCTATTACTTTTCTAAGCAATCAGACTTTCCCCAGAAGCTGATAATGATAAAGATCCCATAGATACTGATGGAGCGACTGAGCCATATCTAGGGAACAGAATGTCAGAGGCATTAAGATGGGCTCATTACGATCCTTTGACCCTTCAACTTACATGTTTGTGAAAAGCATAGTTCAACATACGATGGACTGCAGTTTAAAATGAACCCTAGGGACAGTATGACACCAACAAATTTTGTTCCTTTTCACACTAATGATATTTACAGGGGCATATTAGTTCTTTGCACAGCACCAAATAAATACCACAAAACAACTTAACAGTGTCTATTATTTGCAATTGAATAAGTTTGCCTCCACTATCCATCTCCATATGGACAACTTTTCTGCTGTGGTCAGTTTGCTTGGTAGCTCATTTTGTACGTTGTTGTACTTGTGAGTGCTTGGGTTTGGGTCCAGTGAAGCATGGTTCCACAGAAGAAATAAAAGCAATGTAAAATCAAGGTAGTCTTAGTGCGCTTTTCTCTTACGTTTGCTTTTGAAAGCTCTATTGGGGAAATGTTTAGGTCAGTGATTCGCTAGTGATCTGTATGACAAGCCCCGCCTTCTTGTGGACGTGAACAAGGGTTTGCATATAAAACATATAACAAAACGTACCCATTGTAATGTATTTCAGATTCGCTAAAATGTACACAGTGCCCTCTAGTGGATTTGTCATCTGAAACGTGCAACAAAACTTACCCAGAGCAACGTATTTTATTTTTTGCAAAAATGTAGGATAAGGCGTGTATTTCCAATGAGCCTGGATTGGTTTTTAATGATCCAACACAAGTAGTCAGCTGAAATGCATTACTGTTTTATCTGGTGTTAACATGCATTCAGATCCATCTCTTGTGAGCACTTGTGTTTGTATTTTGTCGAGAGGCTTTTTTTTTTATTTCACCAGGCTCTACATTAGTTTTACATTAGTATATTTTTAAATGTAATTCATTCATGTGATGACAAGATTTATTTGAGGAATAGTAATTTAAGAACAATATTTAACAGGGGTGTCGCGAGATTAAATCGCGACGAGATTTCTCATCGAGGTGAAAAGTTGTCTCTTGAGTTGAGATGTTATTATGATGGAGTGTGAGGGTGAAATTAGCATTGAAGATTGGAAGCAGTATTGAATTTGAACCGCAAATCAAGTGCTTTGCACACACCTGGTAAGGCTGGCCTCTGTGTTGCACGTCACTCGGTTGGGCGGGCGGGTGTGACGTAACCTTTTTTTTTTTTTTCTCACCGGAGTTCAAAGGCTGCTGCATTATTCATGTCCAAGCAGAGGCTGCAACTTCAGCCAAAATTAACCATGGACACACAATGGAATGTCACTTTAAATGTGCAGAAAGCCGCATTATTGAAGTGCAGTACAGATATGTAAACACCGCAATCAAACTATTACCATCGTGTAGGACTTTTAGCCGCATTTTGCGACAGGACAGTCCACACAAAAAAAGGGTCATCAAAAGAAGGTCATCAAAAAAAATCGGATACAGTCACAAAATCCGAATTGACCATCAAGATCTGCAATGTAAATACTATGAAATTCTATAGGGGAAAAGCCAGTCAGTAGAGCTTGCTATTTTCCATTTAAATATTAACAAATATTTTGCTGTGTTTGCATGTTCATTGCATATAGTTCAATATACACTAATATAAAACTATTGCATGCATAAAATTATGGGAATAATTATAGAAATTGCATGCATAAAAAATGGAAGTAAATTCATTACAAGTTGATTAAAAAAACACCTAAATTGTTTTGCATTTTGTGATTTGATTTGATTTGATTTATTTATTTTTTTAATAATTTTTTTTTTTTTGGAATAAAAATCTATTTTCCATTCATATATTAGCAAAATATTTGAATTCTAAGGCTATTCCATTCATATATTTCATTACTAAGGATTTCTTTAAAATAGTGTAAAAATCTCGTCTCGTTCTCGTGAGCCCTGTCTCGTGGAGTAGGCGTCTCGTCACACCCCTAATATTTAACAATATTACTAATATCTTTACTGTTGCTTTTAACCATTTAAATCTATCTTTGTGCTGTGTATGTACATTTAGGGCTGATTGGACAATTTTGAGAAAAGTTAGCAAAGGGATACAACAAAAAATAAATTATATGTAAAAATATATAATAATTGCTGTTATTATTTAACAAAAAATTATTTGGCGGGACCAAACTGTACTTTATACCAGTAGTTTAGAGTTATTTTTTCACAAACTCTTTTCACACACCTCCCACATTCTACACATTTGTGTCAATCTGTCTCCATCCTGCTTTTATTCAATCTTTTACTGGATGCCTGTAGTTTAGGACCAATCAATTTATTCGGATCCCCTCAAACAAGGCAACATTATCATTTAATGAGAATAGATATTAATCTCCGCTGTGATTTTTCTGTTGTGCCCCTTTGCTATCTTTTCTCCAAATTTTACCAAGCGGCCCTAAATGTTCCAGGAATTGTTCTGATGTTGATGATTGCCCACGTCTCTCTCTCTCTCTTTAAAATGCAAGATGATTGCAGTAATAACGATCCATAAAACTGCAGCCGGGAGCCAATTTAACTTAAATATATATCCTGTTCACTTTTATCCAGGGGAGATTTGCAATTGTACATTACGGTATTAAAACATCCTCTGATTAAACAGAGTTGTCATGTGTTATCTCTATAATCACCGGGCTGTGTAGACCAAAGCCTCCGTCTCCAACTCGGCTGACCGGATCAGCCTTTAAAAGGAGCTGAAATAGAGTTCTAAGTGGTAGGATGAGAAGAGATCAAGCAACAGAGCCACCGGGCTTTAACCCTGCACCAAAAAAAAAACAGGAGGGGGGGAAGGCTGAGCGTGCCGGGGGGCTCTAAGAACTGCTCTTAGAGATTAAACAGTAGATGAAAGAGGATACGCATCACTAGCCCAGAGCAACATGTGTCACAGACAAAAGCAATCAATCGTGTTTTTCCCCTCACCTCACATCCCAATAAGATTACATCAATCAATAGACGCTCTTATGAGTGATTGGATTCCGTCCGAGATCGGAGGAGAGAGTTGGAGGGGAGGAGAGAAACGAGCAGCTCAATTTTC
Source organism: Danio jaintianensis (assembly GCA_903798115.1). Taxonomy (NCBI): domain Eukaryota; kingdom Metazoa; phylum Chordata; class Actinopteri; order Cypriniformes; family Danionidae; genus Danio; species Danio jaintianensis. The sequence goes on from CAIGQV010016734.1 coordinate 12,786,885, forward strand.
CCAATGATTAAAGCGGACCCAAATTGCTTTGATAACATCAAGGACTTTGCGACGGGGTCCAGAAGGGCAGTGTGCGGAGCAGATAGGAGCTGGCGCATGCGTGGTGGTGGAAATGTGAAGGAACGAGGATGAGGCTTCACCCTGTGGAGCAGAAATTCTTGTGAAACTTCTCATGTGGAGCAGTGCTTTGTTATTAGCGAATTCTGCCTTTCTTTCTGAAGTTCAGTGTAGATTTAGTAACTTCTGTGTTGATGAGGAGAAATCAAGCTGACTTGGCATTCAGTCAGTTTTCACTAATCAGTGCTTTGCTGCAGATTTGACGTTGTACAAGTGCCAATACAGTTTTCTTTTTCAATCAAACAAAAAGGAAAGACAGCTTTGTTACTTAATCCGAAAACTATTTACATTGATTTTGGTCAATGGTATTTTGGAAACTGTTATTGGATCGGTGTAATCTACAAAAGAATGCTAATTTATGGTTTTGTATGGGATCAAAGTCGCAGATAGAAAAATAATGCGCATAAATCTAAATATTGACATTGCGTGTAAAATTATAACGCGCTAAAGCCCCGGAATCACTGACAGGTGTATGAAGTTACAGTATATATAATATTTATATGAATCCCCTGCGATCACTGACAGGTGTCTGTATTATCTGAAACTCCTGTAAACAAACACATCCCCGCTGTCACACTGAGCAGCCACGAGTTGGATTGGAGTGAAGTCGACTCCCCCTTCGTCGGATAGGAGCAACTGTCAATCTCGACTGGTGGACCAATGAGGATGCTGAATGAGGATATCTTTTGGTACATGACCTCGTTGTTTCTTATTCTGCGATTAGTTCTCGCTTTTGCACATTATAATTTTACACGTGATGTCAATATTTTGATTGATGTGCATTATTTTTCTGTCCGCGACCGCGATACTTTAGGCGGGAATTTGATCCCATAGTTTTGTTTCATATCAGGATTGTTTGGGGGCAGGCGTGTAGTAGGGCTGCACGATATTGGAAATATCTGACATTATTTTATTTTTCTGCAATATGTATTGCGATATACTGTATCTATACAATTTCACCAAATGATTAAATAGCACTCTTTGGAAAGAATTTATAGTCAAACTTTATTTAAATTTTTTGGTTTTGTATATTTAAATGTAAAAAAAAATACACTGCATAGTCAACTTAACGTTGCATGTCTTGCGATGACCACTGCAGATGTAGCATGTAGTGTTTCTGCAAGTGAAATTGTCAAATACTTGTATATTATGTATAATATGCCACTTTTTTGTTGTTTTCGTGGATGCATTTTGATAGTGTTGTTGTCTGTACAAGAAACTTTTCATAAAGGCAAACGGGAAAAAGGTTTTACGCTTTTAGTACTGTTTTTGAGTAAATGCACTGCAAATAAAGTTTTTCTTAGTGTTTTTGTCTTGTTACTAGTCCAAATATCTCAATTCTTAAATCAAGAAGCATTTTGTGGACAAGCAAAAAATATTTTCTTGTTTTCAGAAATAATAAGTCAAAATTAAGTCTTTTTTTTCTTTAAAACAAGCAAAAATAGAGTAAGCAAAATAATCTTATTTCAAAGTGAAAACACGATTATTTAGCTTACCCCATTTGCAGATTTTTTTGTTTTAAGGACAAAATGACTTATTGTCTTATTGACTTATTATTACTGAAAACAAGACAATATTTTGGATGGGTTTTGCAATATTTGGACCAAAAAAACAAGACAAAAACTATAAGTAAGAATTTGTTTGCGTTGTGCTCCTCTAGTCAGTATATATATATATATATATATATATATATATATATGTTTTACTGTAACAATGTTGTAAATGAAATGATGTAGAAAAAGTATTAGCATTTGCAATAACTGTTTTCCGTTTGAATAGTTTAATTTTTTTTTTTATTTTTTATTTTTTTTTTATTCCTGTACAGCTATCTTTATAGGGACTTCTCACAAATGTAATTATTTTGATACTGTATTGCACTTATACATTTTTAAAATACTATATTTGGTGTCATTTCTGAGCCATTTTCCTCATGCCAACAACAACAAAAAAGTCCCCACAAAAGTCAAAATCTACTGGTATTGCTATGCTTGTGACATTTGGTACCCAAAAAAGTTAAGAATACAAGCTACACACAGACACACACAATAATACATTTATTTTCTGGCCCGATTTTTATGCATCCGTATTAGATAGCAGTTGTTTAATGGGAATTGATTTCTTCTTTCTTTATAAGCCTGTACATTTTACTTTCTTAAATCTGCATAATGACATATTAATTGTGTTTTAATATGTGATCCCTTCAGAAAAGAACAGCAGCTAAATGTTATGTTAACCAAGCAGTAGTTAAACAACTGTCAACACTGAAACAAGACATCAAACCAAGTTGTAGCAATTCATCACAGCTTTAATACCAGAAACGCACACGAAGAGATCTATTATTTGGTATATACATGAGATAGATTTGTTCTCAGCAGGAAGACGCGCTGCTTTATTTCTTCATTCACCTGCCTGCGCACGAAAGAGAAATTAAAACGATATATATTCATTTCCAAAGGTTACTTCCTGTTGAACTGCCTATGATGATTGGCCATTGTCAATTTGAATTCCAATTAAGCCTAATCACGGGCCCGTCTGTCTGCCCGGGTCTGCATCACTGAGCAGTGTTTTAATTCGAAGATGTTAAAGCGTGATACACAACAAACGCTACAAAAGGTTCATTAAGGCAAAGTAATTAAAGAAGTAAATGGCGAACGGGGGCGCGCTCTGCTAATAAAACGCAGGCCTCCCGTGGCTGCCGCAGGTCCTAAACTTTCCCCCCGCAGGAGGCGAGAGGAGTCTCTCACTCTTTCTTTATTTGCCGGAGCGAGGGATTCATATGAAATCAATCGGCAACTGTGTGCAACAATAGCCGTGTGCTCATTAGCGCTGCGCACACGCACTCCTGGTCATTTGTCTTCTTTTCATGAGGAAGCCTGGAGGTGATTTAAATTCCCCTTTGCTGTGCAGATATGCCTGCTCAGCCTCTCTGTATGTGTGTGTTTGTACTCTTAACCCATCCTAAAGTCTGCTTAGACAAAAGAATGCGCACTCCAGGTTACATTTGTAATTGTGCTTGTCGTCATTTTGATTTTTATTGTATTTGTTTTTTCACCTTGGATGGTGTAAAGTATTACAGCAGATTGAACTTTCTGGATAATTTGTTGCTTGTGTTGTTTTAGATTCCGCTTAATTGGCAGGATTTGCAGCGTAATGTTGATTAGCACCTAAATTAATTTCCACTTTTCCCTTCTTTTTTCTTGGGGAAACAAAAAACCCATCTGCTTTGTCATTTAGAGTGCAGGTAAATGGAGCCAAGCGTAAAATAATTTTTCAACCGTATTAGATGTTAACAGCATCTGTGTTTAGTGTGTGGTATTCTACATTTTACAACTTGTTTCCATGACAGTGTTACCGTGTAAACTCTGTAATGTTGCAATTGCATAATATTTCAGTAGTATTAAGCTTAATCTTCACATATGAGCGGGCGCAGCCATTGGAATCTTTTTGGCTCGAGACTTTTGCTCTCATTCACTTCCATTGATTTTAAGATGGTAAAAACAGCTTGTAATGCTGCTTGATGTTGCAAACTGATACTTTCTTATCATATCCTTCTGCTTTTTATGTATAGTGATGAACACACTTGTCTGTAGAGCAACTAGTTAGGAGTAATTTCTCCCATACACTGAAAAAAATTATAATTGGATTCACTCATTTTTTTTAAGGTAAGTGGTTGCAAACAATTTATATGGGCTGAATTTAAGTCAAATTTTGTGAAATTTAGTAATGTTCAACTTAATTTGTGTTTAAATTCAGCCTATACAAATTGTTTGCAACCACTTACCATAAAAAACTGTAGTAAATCCAATAAATCATTTTTTTTTTCAGTGTAGACAACTGAATCTGAATTTCTAAAATGAGCGCACCTCCGCATTGCACAATAGGATCAATAGAATGGCTACACAATGTAAACTGCATGCATGTTAAATTAATTTAGTGAGGGAGGAAAAAAATCACTCAACATTTTTCTTTTAATGAGAATAAATGTATATGAGTTTAAATGTATATAATATTGAAATGTACAACTTTGTTGCATGGCAACTGTAAATTCTATAATGTTGCAAAAACAACATTTCAAAAGTATAGACACGCAATGCAAACAATATCCATTGTTATTGTAATGATTACCGTGTTTCTAAGACTTTACTGATAAATGTTCACTGATGTACTCACACTAGGCTATGTGAACCGTACCCGGGCGCGTTTGACCCCCATTTCCCAGTTCTGAATCGGGCCCAGGTATGGTTCAGTTGGCCGGCCCTGGCTCGGTTGGAAGAGGTGTGCCAGAGCGCGTTTCGGTTGGGCTTTGGCTCGGTACGCTTGTAGTGTGGTTGCAAAGCGCGCCTGAAGATGCGACATCACTTTTAAGGGACATCACTGTTTCATATGGATTTATTAATCATTCTTACTTTTTAATGAACGCGAACTGTCATAGTTTATTAAAGATGCAAATCCCTCGCTGCACATCAGCTGCACTTTCAGCAAACCTCTTAATATGTGCAGCACAAGGATTTTATTAAAGTTTATGAGCATCAAAAGTGGTGGATCTGTTTGGTATGCATGTGTCACTGCATCCCAAATGACTTCAAATAATACAAAACATTAGAAGTAAAACAATCTCCACTGTATGGAGTGAGAGTGCTTCTCTTCTGTTAAACTGAACAGTCGCATCATCGATGACGTAAGCGTGCTCAGGTTTGGAAGGTAAAATGCAATGTGAGTGCAGGCCAAGGTGGAGAGGGGAGGGGGGACAATTGTGCCTTGGCACGGTTCAATGTCTGGTGTGAGTACGCCCTTAGTGACCCTTTTGTGATTTGTGATTGTGATCTTTGCAGCTTTATTGCTATGGCAACATAACCTATAAATAATAAACGCTCTAATTTTACAGAAAAGTATAGCCACATAATGCAGTAGGCATTATTTAATTATTTGATTTATTGTAAATATTGATGTTTTTGTGTTATGTAAAGTTGTATCCAAGTTGACAACGTTGTTACCATGACAACATACTATTGTAACCTATAATGTTGCAAAAACCCAGTTTTGGTAGTTTATCTGCATAAATCAAACAATATGTGCGATCAAATAATTTATTAGAAAATAAAGTAATATTGAATTTTATGACTTTTTGCCACAACAGTGTAAACTAGGATGTTAAAGTAACTTACCATTTTTAAACTATAGCCACACACTGCAAATAATATGTGTGATTATTAATGCACAATACACTAGCAAAAAGCACTATTTGAAATCATAATTGAAGTGCTTTAATAAAAACATGAGCTTTAGTGTTTTTTTTTTTTTTTTTAAATAAGGCATGAGTTATGAATTGTATTATTGTATACACATTATTCTTACTGTATTTTGAACCCGAAATATTGCTTTAATCGGATACAAAGTTGCATTCTATTTAATTGAATCAGATCACATTAGCAAAATGGATAATTTGATTAAAAAATAGCCATACGCAGTTCTTAAAAGCCACACGTTTCATGCGAGCCCAGTACATGTTAGCTGTCTGGCTCATTTAACAGCTCTTTTATGTGCAAAATAATAAAACAGAAGGGCATTCGTTCTCGTTAACTATTCCACTAACGAGTGAAAGGCAGCCGTTATTGCAAGGTATAATGGGATGTGAGCAAAACTGTAGGAATCTGTCTGTGCAGGATTTTTCTTTTTTTTCCCCCTTTAGCCGCTCTCTCTCTCTTCAGAGGAGGATCATGTAATGGAGGTAGCTTCGAGTTGACAGTTTGTCGCCGAGGGCAAGCCATTTTCTCATTGCTCTGTCACAATAAATATATGGATTAGAAACAGGAAGAAACCGTGCATGCTGAGGCACAAGCAGTATGCAGCGTTTAAATGAGCTTGTGAATTGACTGCTGCTTCACTCTCGTGTTGAATAGAGAGATGAGGTGTGTGTGTGTGTTTGCCCAGGGAAATTAACACATTTTATATTTTTGCTCATGTAACGCAACTAGAAGTGTAGCATTAATGTGATTCACTTTATTATACATGACTGTTTTCATGCAACTGACATTTAAAGCGGCATTTTTGAAGTTTTATATAGGGCACTCAGTAAAATACACAGTAAAAAAACGTGTTATTACAAGACCTTTTAACTTTTATGACTTAAATAAAATAATATATATGTATTTTAAGTAAGTATTGTATTATGTTTATGATATTGTCACACTCTCACAAATGCTGGATTGTCAAATGTCTACAAAACCAATGTTTGGTTCATTTTTAAAATTTTATTTACAGCGGTAGTTCACCCAAAAATTTACATTTTCTCACTATTTACTCACCGTCGAATGGTTCCAATCCTTTATGAGTTTCTTTCTTCACAAAAGGATATATTTTGAAGCTGAAAACCTGTAACCATGGACTTTCATAGTAGAAAAAAACAAATACTATGGAAGCCATTTTTATTAGATTTTTGTACTGTAATATACAACACTAACCCAGACAATATATCACTTTAAACTATTAAAAATGTTCATAAGTCACTTTTTGAACTTTTCTAGGTTAATAGTTGTTGGAGGACAGATCAAGGTTCTATAATGCAATTCAAAATATGGAAAACTGCTAATTTATGGATATTTTTACAGTGTACATAAATCATATAAACATTTGCATTGTGTTCCATTATGTTGCTGAAATTAATATAAAAACTGAATAAATATTTATTTACACACATTTACATACAAGTAATTAAATACTCAATGATTGGTTCAAATTGGTATCTACAGATTTTTATGTACTGTAGGTGTACAAACATGTTACACAAAGGATTCCAGGTTCCAGACTGGGTTTGATCTGTTGGGAATTGTTGGCTGGGTTTGTCTTTGACTGCCCTTTAGCCGCTCCGTCAGGGAAAATCATGGCTTGGCATGATAACCACAGGTGAGAATTGACTCGTTCCCAAGCGCAAAGGCACCTTGAAGTGTTTCCCTGAGGACAGGAGAAGTTTATTTGGCTGCTTGATGAGACACAGTGTGAAATGTGCAGTTTGACTCTGTGCATTCGCTGTTGGCTTTTTGATCTTCAGTCAAACTCTTAATGGCGTGTAAACCTGTTGAACCTCAGTGTGCACTAGTGTTTGCTGTTTCTGTCATCATATTGCCTTACTAAATGTGGTTAATAAAGCAGAAATAAGGAGTTTGTTTGACATTTGTGCGCTCTTCCAATGAGCAGCAGTGCTAATGACCAGAAATCTCTCTTTCATTCATATTTTGGTGTTTGATGTTGGGTTCAAGTTCTTTAATCTTTAAAGTCTAAACAGGCTATTTATTTATCAAATGTTTGCATTTTATTCTGGACTAAAACATATTATAGATACTGATTGAAATGCTATTTTATTATTTTTAGTGAACACCTTAAGGTTAACATTAACAGAGATGAATAACTACTGTTAATGCGTTATCTAACATTAACTGATGGAACAAAACTGTAAATTGTTAGCTGTTCATCATAGTTGTTTAATACATTTTTGTTTCATTCAAATGTTGTTGTTTTATATTTTTTAAAATGTGGTAACACTAGTTTAAGTAACAATTTACTTAAGTTACAGTTTAACTATTAGTACCTGCTTATTATTAATATATTAACTTTTTATTAGTACTTATAAAGTATGATCTTATTCTACACCCCTAATCCTACCCAATAATTAAACCCAACTAATACCTTACTAACTATTAATAAGCAGCTAATCAGTAGTTTATTGAGCTAAAGGTCTTAGGGTGCTTTCACACATAGACGTTTGTTTTGTAACCTGGTGCGTTTGCCCCCCTATAGCTCGGTTTGTTTGGGCATATGTGAACACCGCAATCATGCTCTGATCCAAAACAATCGGTTCGAGATTTTACAACCCTTGACAATTTAAAGGAGGCTATGTATGAGAAATTCTTACCTCTGATTTATATTTGGTGATGACTATGTCTGTGGGTGTCACTATTCAAAATTAAAGTTCACCTTTTCACATATAATGTCTCATTTATCATCGTCATAATTTAAAATAACGACGTATAAAAGCTGAGCGGAATCCCGGAAAATAAACCAAACTCTGACCAATGTGAGGAGAGTTTACTCGCACGTGTTTTAACTATTTTGGTCGGTTTAGAAACTTTTGAAAAACTTGCCGTTTGAAAGTAAACCGGACCAAGAACAAAAAGCAACAGATTAACAGTTTAACAAAAGTAACAAAACAAATTAACAATAAAAAAATGTAACAAATTTAACAAAGTAACAATTTTAATCCCTGTTTCGGAACAAAACAATCGATCCATAGGTGTGAAAGCACCCTTAGTTAATGGTTTGTTAATAGCGAGACTTGTACCCTAAAATAGAGTTTGAACAAAAATGTTATTAAACCTATTTATTGCATCGTAAATACCACGATAAAAGCTTCAGTTTCAGTCAATCTCAAATGGAATTTGTTTGTAACATTTTACAGATAAAATTTATGAATATTAATTACAAAACAAACAAACAATAAACAAATACATTTATATACCACCTAATTAGTTAATGTTTTGTTCCACGTGCTCTTATATATCTTTTGTATATAATTATAGAGTTATGGTTTTAATTCTTTGAATATGACCATCAGGCTTCGCAATGGGCATTTTGATCTTCAATCAAACTCTTAATGGCGTGTAAACCTGTTGAACATTAATGTGCGCTAGTTTTTGCCATTCCTATCGTCATATTTCCCTAATAAATGCGGTTAATAAAGCCGAAATTATGAGTGTGTTTGACCTTTTCGCACTCTCCCAATGAGACGCTGTGCTAATGACCAGAAATCTACATGAATGCGATTGGGTTTAGCCATTATATGCGGTATTATAGCCGTTCGGTGTTGACAGAAGGTGTTCGCGTGTCTTCGGCATGAGACTCTCTGCTCATTAGCACTGAGCCGCATCCTTGTCCAGGCCTTTAATTAGCATTTGAAGTCTATGATGGGCCTGCGTTTGAGAAGGGCTTCCACGTCACACGGTCTTGGGTTCGGTGACACCGAGAACAACCCTGCTTCTGCGAAAAAAGTTCCCAGTCATTCTCCTGGCAGACAAAATACGGCGTCTGTCCCTGTCGCCTCGTTCTGCGGGTTCACTGATAAGACCAATGTGCCCCTCATCTCGTAATGGGGACGGGGATTGAGCCCACTGACCTCACCGGCTCTTATCTGATTTACATTGCCAAATCAGAATCTACTATATTGATTACAACATAATTAGTTAATTATGGACAGGAAGGAGAGGAGAGCATGGACCGCTTGGTGAAGGGCATGCAGGTCTTCAGCCGATGCACTGCATGAATGTTAAATGAGAGATAACTTTATTCACTTGTGCGTATTGCAATAGACTCATGAATGCTGGGCTGTATATATTTTTACAGCTGTTATTATAGAAGGGTCATGTGATGTTGCGAAAAAGAATATGCATAATTGTTTTAGTGCAATGTGTTTACAGGGTTAAGCTTAAAGGTGCTGTTTGTAAGTTTTTGAGTCTTCTAAAGCATAAAAATACCATAATATGTTTGCAGATATTTAATAAACATGCTAAGTGAACATTCTTGTTTATCTGAAAAACAGTGCTAAAGTCAGTTATTCTGCTATGAAAATGTGTGTTACGTGCCGGAACTGCTGTCTTTGTTTTGGTTCTTTTAACCCGCTCACTGCCACTTTAGCCAATTATATTTCAGCACTTGTTGGAAAACCATGTATTTTATTCATTCTGTCAGAAAGGCTCTGAAAGCATGCGTCCGTGACCGAAATGCGACCTCCGATGGACAGTAGCAGACTCCGAAATGAGATGCAGATTCAGAGTTCCACATGAGGTTATTATTAGCAAATAATATAAATATGACGAGCATAAACATTAGGTGAGCAGGTTACATTGTAACCACGTGTCCTAACAACACACTACCTGATGAGATTTGCAGTGATAAGCAATTTGGCTGTTTGCACTAGACGAAACACAACAGAAATTTAAATATAGCCATTCAGAAGCACAGAATATGCACTCACTCCCCAAATGGTAAGGTTTATAATCTAATTAATACATATTAAACCTCTTTAACATTATTAAATGTACATGCTGAATCACTGATATGTGTTGGTTTTGAGTCACAGTTCTAAAGTTCAGTTTCAAACAGTTTATTTTATTTTCAAGATTTGAGTTAAACTATCTGCTGCTGCTTTCAGTAGTATGGCAATAAATGTCATGTAAAATGGCATTCAAACTCACATTATTAGCATTTAACACTGAATAAAGCACATGAGGTGTACCTAAGGGTTATCATTGTCAAAGTTTTCTGTTGTTCATCTGCAAGAAATAGAAGCCATTTCTAAAATATAATTTCGAGGTGTTAGTTAGAACAAAAACTCCTTTTAATATGAAAATATTCCTTCTATCGCGTGCCGTTGCATTTATATAGAACACGGCTTAAATCATCCTTTAGGCTCGATCGTAAGACTCGCTCCTGTTGGTCCTCAATCTGGCAACCTGCGCTTGCGTGTGTTTTGATCCAGGGATGCAATACCTTATTCAACCACTTCAAACTTACATACTGCAGCTTTAAATCAACTTAGTTCCAAGTTAAAATTGGTTTGCTCACTTTAAGTCAACTTGCTGCTTTTAAGGCAATGGATTTACCTAGTTTTTTAAGTAAAGGAATTAATTGCTTTTTTACAGCCTTTTTTTTGTGTATACTCTACATTTGTGCAGTGAGTTGATAATCTTCCCACATAGTGATGTAGATTTGTGGAGGCATGTCTGAATGATGTAAGAAGTGGTGAGTATTAACTTTTATGATGGAAATCTTTTTTTTTTTTTTTTACTTGAAGGTATCACCCAAAACTGAAAATACTGTCGTCATTTACTCACCCTTCACTTGTTCTAAAGCTGGTTGACTGACTTTCTTCTGTTGAACACTTAAGTAGATATTTTGAAGAAAGCTGGAAACCTATAACCATTGACTTCTATAGTATTTGTTTTCCCTACTATGGATGTCAATGGTTACCATTTTTCAGCTTTCTTCAAAACATCTTCTTTTGGAACTACTTGAGGGAGAGTAAATATCCCTTCAAGACTTTGTTTATTGCTTTATTGTATTTTAGATATGGTTTTTGTAAAAAAAAAAAATGTAGTTAAACTTGCTGGGAGAACATCTTATTTTTAAATGACATGATGACAGCTTCAATAATTGTCATGATATAAGAGTTTGATTTAATCACGTCTACCTCTGACCATCTAACTGAAAAAAGGACAAGTTGATTTTTTTGTGACAGTTTTTGTTAACATTGATTACAAGCATTAATTGCTTTATTGCAGTAGACCATTAAATCACATGAATTAAATTTAACAGGAATTTAACAGCAAATAATTTGTTCAATTTATCACCATATCAATCACCAAATCTGATGAGTCAAGTAATTATCAAATGTTTGACATATGGCAGTTTAGTATGGCACAATTAATATGGGAGAGGCCTCTAATTCCTCAAAGGATGTTGCAGTTGGTTTTGAGTCCCAATATTCAGCACAACTGCAGCAGAACTGCGTAATAATCGAAGCAAGGTGGAGGTCTTTTACGGTTTATGTAAAATCAGATAGCTGGCGACGGTGCTTGAGCAGTCCTATAACTAAGGACAGGATCTCAGTGTCTTTCTTGACACCTTGACTCCGGAATAAAAATCCTATAGAGATTTATCGACAAGATGAGCTGAAACTCATTTCAGCCAGACCAATCGAGCAGCGTGTTTTATGATGGCTGTACAAGGCCGTGTGAGAGGTTGTGTGCCTATGTGTTTTGAATCTATTAAGCATCTGTTACCTGACAGCAAATGGCTCTGTCACCATCTATCATACCTGCCTGGTTAGGGCCATACTGGCCTCTTGGCAGGGTATCAGCAGATTGTGTGTGTGTGTGTGTGTGTGTGTGTGTGTGTGTGTGTGTGTGTG
>CAIGQV010016734.1:12799060-12848384 GCA_903798115.1 Danio jaintianensis
GTGTGTGTGTGTGTGTGTGTGTGTGTGTGTGTGTGTGTGTGTGTGTGTGTGTTTCTGTGAAGCAAGTGACGCCACTGCAGCTGCATTTTAATGTATTCTCGCTGCTAATGCGCTGCCTGTTTTTCTCATAGATGTGATGAGTGTCGGCTCTGCTACCACTTCGGCTGTCTGGACCCTCCCCTGAAGAAGTCACCCAAACAAACAGGTTATGGATGGATCTGTCAGGAATGTGACACCTCTTCATCAAAGGTGAGAGTCAACAAGAAAAAAAATCCCCCTCTGCCTGCTTTAGTTGGATTATAATCTTCTCCCAGCATTTCAGCTGTTATGGCACATAAGTGGTGCTTAAAATGTTTGTTAGTAGTATGTTTCTGTTTATTTGAGTTTTTATTTGACCTCAGTCAGCATTTAAAGGAACACACCACTTTTTTTGGAAATAGGCTCATTTTTAAAAGTCACCTAGAGTTAAACAGTTGAGTTTTACCATTTTTGAATTTTGAACATTGTAATGTAATTAAAATACAATCAGTTAAATAAACGTAAGCATTCATTTAGTTGTTCAAGCATAAAATGAGATGATAGACTGTGTAAACTCTAGCGCCATCAATGGCAGCAGACTAGCGCAGAAACTCCATTGAAAATACTGGGGTAAAATACATTTTCATACTTTAAAGAGATGGCAGGGAAAAATGGAATTTAACGCAGTGCTTCTTGTCCGGTCTGAGACCCACTTTATATCGTATATCTCTCAGGCAGTGAAGATCTTATTTTTAAAGAAAAGAGATCGTAAACATGGCAATTTTGTTATGGAAAGACAGTTCACCAGAAGCTGTTGGGGTGGCTGTCTGAAAATTAAAAGTCTGTGTGCCTATACCCCATTGCTTCAAGAAATTGTTCTAGGCATTATACAGTAGCACATTAATTACCAGACTAATTGTATTTGTGCGTATATATTAAAAAAGGCATTACATTTTATTTAAATTTTGATACATTTTGCTACAGTGTAATTAAAAAATAATAATAGTAAATAATAACATGTTTTTCATGGTTAGAATCGTGTAATAAAGCCAAATTTAATGCTTGTAATCAAGCCAAACAAGAACAATGTAACAAGTGTTAGTTAGCTCATACCTTACTTTTTATGATTTAATCTTATTTCATCAGACTTCAACACAAAATCAGAGAGGCATTGGAATAAATAAGAGTAGTCAGTGCTGTGGTTAATTTATTTATTTAGTTTGTTTGTTTGTTTGTTTGTTTGTAACTGGACTGAATTTATAGTGTTCAGCGCTCAAATAGCACCCGGATTCTCTCTGTAGCATTTCCTGACATGATTTATTAAATAAATAAATAAATAAATAAAAATCTTTACCGCACATCCTATAAATAGTCTAACTAGGCTTATCGACTCCCTGGCCTTGTTAATTACAGATAAAAGCCAAGCGGTGTTGTTTGAAGATGGTGAAATGCCCCGATAGCAGCAGTGCTAAAAGTCAACCACTGTTTTAAACCCTTCCTCCTCATGTCTTAAGCAGCCATTCCTGTTCCCCTCACTTTCCAAAAAGCCACCGTTGACTTTACTCTGCTGTGATTTTTTATTTTTTTTTATGTATTATTTTTGAAAATTGCAGAGTACGTTCACGTTCTCCCAAACATTTAATTTCTGTTTCTCATTGAATTACAGTGCAATCAAAGGCGGTGCGCGTCTCCTCGAAAACCTAATTAAGTTAATAAATGCATGTGCTTTTCAATTTCTCTTTAAATGGACAGTCCTGCTAGCCAGACTCCAGCGGCATGGAAAATGGGGGTTAATTGATGTTTGCTGAAGAGAAAGTAAAAGATGAAAAATGATGGTGGCTTGACTGCGTGAGTAACATGGAATTATTGCTCAGGATTAAACTTAAAAGGTTAAAGCAAGAGAGCATGATGATAGAATGAGAAACGTGGACGCTGACGAATGCTGTATAATCCTCTCTCTCTCTCTCTCTCTCTCTCTCTCTATATATATATATATATATATATATATGGATGGTGATACATATATAGATAAATGCTAATGCAGTGCTAATAATGGTTACGTTAATAACATCATATGTCTTGTAAGCATCATGACTATAATGTAATGGTTGAACTTTTTTGGAATATTTATATAGATTCTAATTCTTCAAATGAGCAATTTGATGTTTTCTATCAACATTTATTTAGCAGTTCGATAGGATGCTCTGTGACAGCAATTTTCATATTTCATTCTGTCTCTCACTGCATTTTTTCCTCTTATTTTATTTATTTCAATATTTTACCTTGATGTCATGCCAAGAAACAATGTATTACAAAAGTAAATGTACAAAACACATATATTACTATGATATATCTACACAAAACCTGGTGTTAGCATGGTAAATGTACAAGTATTAACATGATAGCTTGCCCAAAAACTCAGCATTGCCATGATTAATGTGCTAAAATATTGTATGATATCATACCGTATCCACAAAATGGCTATACTACATTAAATACATAGTATTACTTTGCTTAATGTACAAAAATTTACTAAAAAATGGGCATTATCATGATAATTGGTATTACTTTAATTATGCTATTAATATGTTATTATTTTACAGTAAATGTAATATGGTATTGCTACAATAACATTGAAAAAATCACTGTTTTGTGATGGTAAATGTACCAAAAAAAATTTCACTATCATATTGCCATGATAAATGTGCTCAAATATTGTATAATATCATACTGTATACACAAACAGGGTATGCCATTAATATATTAAATACATAATATTACTAAGCTTAAAACACAATAAAAACGTGTAAATAATGTAACGTAAATAATGGGCATTATGGTAATTGCTACAAAGGTATTTTCACCTTAAATATGTTATAATTTTTTAATAGGGTTACTGTTTTTAATTGTACAGTAAACGTAATATGGTATTGAAGCATTGTTTTATGATGGTGAATGTAAAAAAATTGTAATCATATGCAAAAATATATATTACAATTGTTCGAATTCTATATTATTTTGATACCGTTCTGTATCCACAAACAGGGTGCTACATTAGTAAATGCACATAAATACATGATATTATAATACTAATGTAAACAAAAACATAGTATTTCTAATATACAAACAAAAATGTTACTATTGATAAAAGTATGGTAAAATGGTAGAATAGTAAAAGTACTGACAAGACATAGTACTATGCAAAAATATACAGTATGACTTCACAGTAAATGTGGTCATTTCCATATACGTTGGAAACAAGTTGGTTAATAACATTCGTTCACATCCTTTCCTTTCATTTTTTCAGAACCCGCGAGATACAAAAAATGAGATAAAAGAGCTGCCAGTCCACAGGAGTCCTTTGTTTCAAACACATGTAAAAAGTGGCTAATGTCTCGCTCATAAAATCCACTGATAAAGAAATACGCTCCGCCAACGGACCCCCCTCGTGCGCGCTGTGTATCTCTTGTAAATAGGGCTATTATAAGTCAAAGGCGTTGAAGAAAAGCCGCAGATCGGTAACCTGCTGCTGCAGAACGAGAGCTGCGTGGTTCAGAACAAAAGCCATGGAAGGAACGCGAGCGGCGGCAGAGAAAAGAGCTTTAGACAGTGGGAGGTTCAGCAGGGCCACGGGGATTAAACAAGTCTTTGCCTTCAGAATGTGTTCAGTGACAGCCTGCAGAGACCAGCCGCTCTCCGGGGACTCGCAGAGACCAGACACAATCCTGTTTAATCACACACACGCACAAACGCACACACACACACACACACACACACACACACACACACACACACACACACACACACACTCTTATCTCAGCCTTACTACCTGCTTTCTGTTGTCCTCTCTGGATTTTTCTTGCTTCTTCTAATGCCGTCATTTTCAATCCTTTCTCCTGCTAAACGCTTCTAGAAGCAGTGACAGAAAAGGAAGCAAGAAAGCTTATTTTTGTCTTTTTTTTTTTCATCGTTAGCTTTTCAGTTGTTTTATATTAGCAGCAGTTGGCTTGCACATTTCTGCTCAATGCTGTTCAGGTTTTTTAAACATGACCTTTTAAATGTGATCCATATCAGGTATTCATTTCATGTCATTTGACATAATAGGATTTAAATATCATATTTATGCATTAGCATAAATATTTGAAGTGTTATCTTCACGTTTTTAACAGTGTCATAATTGTGATCATGTACACGAATGGTAAAAATGTCAAAATGAAAACAGAAATTTTAATATAAGATAAAAATTAAAGATGTATTAGATATTTTACCATGTATATTTCTTTATTGCTTTATTTTCATTTCAGTTTTAGTTTTTTTTATTTTAGAACTTCAAGTTTCATTAAACGTAAATTTTAAGTTTTGCAACATCTGAAAAAATAAACGTATTTTATGTTATTTTTTAAGTTAAAAAAAGATAAACAATAATAAATAAAATAAAATAAAAAATACATAATAAGTAAATAAATATATATATGCTTATAGTTTGATTATCATTTTATACTATTATTTTAAATTATATTATTATATGTCTATGTTACGTTATTATGATGGGTTTTGCAGTTCCATCATCCAAAAGCATTACACTTTAAATAACATGTAGAAAATATTTTTATGGACATATATATCTTTTTAGCACTCTAAAATATATTTCAGCCTCATTTTACTGTGGTGTAAAAGTACGGTGGCAAAATAATAAATAAAAAATTGTAAAATGACCATATCATATCATATGAATGACTTATCATCAGTGTTCTTCTTCTAAATGCATCATAAAGTGAACATTCAAATAAGCATCCTAAGGGTTTTCAGCAATAGACTTTTAAAAATCCTCGTCATACTGTAAACGCAGCCACACATGACCCGTGCAGCACAGGTTGAGGTGAAGGGTAAAAGTCTTTTGGCCGTGGCTGGCATTTGAAGCATAATTGATTCCATTATGGGAATCAAAGAGCACTCCAGAGATGAGCACTGTGTTCAAGTACTTCGCATTCTGTAATCTGCCATGCTGCAAACCTCTTTACCTGCGGTTGGTCCGGATGTGTGTTTTTTTTTTAAAATGCCATATTAAAATGCAGCCAGCTTCATCTGTAATTCTCTTCCTCTGCAAGATTGTGGGGTCGGCATTAAAGGCGAGCGGCGCTTTGGTTTTGCCGCAGCAGAATGAAGAAGTAGCGCTTCAGAAGTGTGGAACTGAAGGGGTGATTTGTTATCCCTTCCAGCCTTGACTTCTGGATGTGAGCGAAGGAGTATTAGAGTCAAGGGGTTCGCACCTCACAGAGCCATCTTCTTTTTCAGGCTCTCCATCAAAACACTGGACCCGTTGACAGGCAGAAACCAACCTAAACTGTTATGCATTGGAAATAGGGATGTCAGCTTCTATAAATTCCCATGATTGATCCTCGCTTAAATTAATGAGCTATTAAAGGGATTATATAATGTTGTTAAAAAGAACATTATTTTATGTATTCGGTGTATTATGTTTATGTGCAGGTAAGGTTAAAAAAAATTATTGTCCACATAAGCATGCATTATTTGTGCACATCCAAAATGTGATGCTTTTTACAAAGCTCATAGAAAAGCATTGTGTGTGCTGTGATTGGCCATCCAGCAATCCAGTGTAATGTGATTGGCCGAATACCTCATACGCTGGATGAAAATGTTACACTCCTTAACTTATTTGTAATATACACTACCAAAGTAATGCTGACTGGTGATAATGTTGTTACTACCTTATCAACTCAAGGCAAATCTGATCCAGAAAATGCATATGACCAAGTTGATCGATTAACTTTGGTAGGGGAAAAAAAAGCAGAAAAAAATATGGCAACAATACTACAGCGAGAATGAAATTTGCACGTTTTGTTTGCTTTTACATTTGGGCAGTGTGTTGTCAGTTTTTTTTTACTATAAATAAAAGGAATAAATAAAAAAAATATATAAATAAATTATAATTATTTAAATTAAAAATAATTTACTTATTAAGTGCAATGAATAGTATGTAACGTGTTAACATTGTTGTCTCAAATGTACACACTTGCAACAGGTTCATGTGTGCATCCATGTAGGCAAATAGTTTTGTTGGTATTAAAGCCATGCGCAACAGGACAATTTTCGCTCATGTTTATGACCTCGATCATTAACGCCTCATGACTAAAAAAAGGGCACCAACATGCAAAAAACGGCATGCGTGAAAGTGGAATATTATGGGATTGTTATTTTTTTGTTATTGTTATCTTTGTTCCCATGCCTTGAGCTGCTGAAGTTGACTTAGTGGTGCTCAAAATGATCTAGCCGAGCACACAGGGATTTCAGATCAAATAGGATTCGATGGTGAGATTCATTTCATCACTTATGACGTTTTTGCGCAAACTTTTGGCCAGGTGTTTGTTTGCTGTTGATAAAATAAGTGGAAAAGTTTACACGATAAATACACAAGGAACATGTGTGAGGGTGACCTCTTCTGTGCAACAAGTCAGTGTCAGAAGTGTAGAGTTGCACAGCACCACCTTGTGTAGCGGGGTATTTCTATTTTTCATCAAGCGCAATCTAACGTCAGGGAGTGATTTTGCACATTTCCTCGACTCACCACCAGTGAAAATTGCTTGGGTATGAATGCTGAAAAAGTCTTGAAAAAAAAACTGATAATAAGTGTGAGCAGAAATCATCCAAGTATTCACAAGCCTTAAAGTCCACATGAACCAGAAGCTGCTACCATTTATTTTTTGTATTGTGATGCAATTCCTAGAAAAATGGAATATTAAATGAGAAAACAGTGGCTTGTTTTTTCTGCTGCTAGCTGATTGGATGTAGTAAAGCAGGAGTTATTACAACCTAACAGACTCCTCCTCCTCACCATTTGTTTATTGTCTAAACTGACAGGTGGAGGGGCGTGGTTAAGTATGTTAGCCACGCCCAATACCTCAGACAGACCTAATCTGAGAATTTAACTGAAAACGAACAGGAAGTGCATTTTCAGATTAAAATTTTAGATTACAAGGGCATTTTTTTCTTACTGACATGCACAGATGAATTGTTCACCACAAAACTAACAATGTGAGCTAACAAAATCGTTAGTTTTGATTGCATTTGTACTTTAAGTGTAAGCTGTATGCGCCTCTAAGCACATTAATGACATGCATTCTTAATCGACCATCAATAAGGTGAATCGATTTAAAAGATTATCAACCATTACAATCGTTGATTAATCATTGATATACCTAATAGGGACATGAGGTTTGTGAGCTTGCCATATGGCTATCTGTTTCTCGATGCATTTCTCTCACTCACCGGCTTTTTAAAGGTCATCATAAATGGGTTTTTGCCTCTAAGGTCTTGATTAATAATAAAAGATGTTGTTTAAGTTGTTTCTCTGTGGATGATTTGTCGCGTCGAGACGTTTGTGTTATTAAATCACTTAATTGCGTTTGCCTTCCCTCTGCCGCAAAAAGTGATTGGGAGGAAAAAAGCTCATTTTCATTAGTTTACGATCAGGGGCTGACGCTGGTATCAGTTCATACGTGGCCCCTGCAATAAAGGCTTTATTAGTAAGAGTTGAGTTTATTACGAAGGCTGTGTGTTTCCCTGCCTGCGAACGTCAGATAACCCTCCGGCCAGCGAAGGCCACATCCCTCTTCTGTCACTGCGCAGCCCTGCCGAATTGATTCGGGTAATAAAATGACAGTCCTGCCACAATATACGGATGGCCTTTAGTTGGAGAGCCCGTTAGGGGCTGGAGAGGGGCTTGTTTGAGCTTTATTTACACCCGCGTGTCACCGCCGCTCACTCTGGTGATAAAGCGTTTCAGCAGATCTGTGGTGCGTCTGAAATGCCACTGACTGAACCCGGATCAGGCGGGAATGGAAATGCCTAAAGGACAGCTTTTGTGGATTGTTAATTTAGTCGCAATCTAGATTCGGGGTCAACAGCATGGCGACTGCTGCAATTATAACTCTTATGGAAATGCATTCATGGCGTCCTGAGATGGGTTTTTTTGCCTGTTGATTGGACTCTAAGTTGTGTTTGTTTTTGAACTATGTTTCTTCTTGACCTCGAGGTTTAAATTTGAACTGCTTTCATTTAGGATAACTTTTCTTTTCTTTTTTTTTATTCCTAAGAGAGTCAACTTTATTTATTGCCTGAATTCCTCTTCGCTTTAAACTTGCAATACTTTAAAAGAAGTTAACTTATTCTAATTGTGATGAGACTACATTTTTTTTCCTACTAGGCAAAGTGTGTAGTCCCTGTGTATGTGTATGCTTTAACAGGGTGTCTGCGGGGTCTTAAAATGGCTTAAATTTCAAACTTTTAGGCATTAAAAAGTCTTAAATTCACACAGATATTGTGTTGTAGGTCTTAAATCGTTTTTAAACAGGTCTTAAATACATCCAGTCACCAGAAATCTATATCAATAAACTTTCTTTATTTATATATTTCAGTTTTTTATTGCAAAGAGATACAATTCACAAAAGCTATTAGACATTTTTACAGGAAATTGTCTAAATTTATTTCTCTAATCAGGGAAAGAAAACTAAAAACAATTACACAGTTCCTCATGATAATAACAGAGCAATATGTCCCTTTACATGATTATCCATTTATATAAAAACTGTTTACAGAAGTAAGGTGGAGTGGATATAATATCTATAAACAGGCATAGAACTTATGGTTTTATTACAGAAATGCAATAGGTTGAGTAGGAGTTATATACTCAATCCATTTGGACAAAAAGCCATCAAATATATATTTTTGTTCATTTATGTCATTGTGTCCATAATAAATATACTTTTAACAATGTTAAACTTGTCATAAAAAAAAAGGAAAATTATGTTGAAAAAAAAAAGTATACAACTAGAGTTTTCTTGTTTTGACACGTTATTACACGTTATTATAATACGATTTTTTTTTTTGTTGTTGCTGTGGAAAGCAAAAAAAATCCTTAATGTTTAGCCCTGTATAAGTCTAAAATTTCAATTATAATGGTCTTAAAAAGTCTTAAATTTGACTTAATGAAACCTGCAGACACCCTGTTTAGAAAAAAAAAGGTTTGACAGTTCTTATAGTCAAGTTATTTTGACATTCTTGTCCTAAAAATTCCTGATAAGATTTTTTTTCGGTATGTAAATTCTCTGAATGACATTTTACACTTTGATCTAACACTGTATTACTCTTTTGTCGTTTAGAAAATAATTTTTCATCTTTGTACAACTGCCTCAGTGACAAACCGCATTTTTGCCCACATTTTATTTTCTGAGAATCCTTTTATTAAGTGAAAACTTTGACTTCATTTTGCCAGTCCTCATGCAGCTAGCTGAACTTGCCCAGCCAAGGGCATGGGTTTGGATGCAGAACTATCTGTTTGCTGGCCAATGGAGGACAAGTGAATAATTTGACTACTGCTGCACCAGTAATGTTACTAAACAAAACTGCAAAAATTCAACTCACAAAAATATTCTTTCAAGGTACATCTTTGTCTGGCTGTGTCCTTCTTGATTTTCCTTAGGAAGTTTCTTTAATTCCTCCAGCACGTCTTGAGCTTGCTGTGGTTCGTTGCTAACGTTAGCTTTGTCAGTGCTAATTGAACTCCGTTTTTCCTCCGTTTCATTGTTATCTTGTTTATTACTTGTCTTTTGTCTCGAAGTCGAACTCATTTTGTCAATGGCCTTGAGTTTTCTTTCATTTAAGTGCTTTTTTGACGGAGCTCAATTTTATGCTGCGTATTCAGTCAAAGCGTCACCGGAAGTCCCACAAAAATCCTATAATTCAGTTTTCATGACACATTTGGTGCATTAACGTCTTTAATATATGATGTGGTGTTCTGGATCTTGGCACAATTTTCTTCAAGCACAGTTGTCAGTCAGAGTCTTGACAGACTGACCTGCTAAACAGTCTTATTAAATCAGCTTAATTAACTTGATTAATTCCCTCACTCTGCCGACTTTACCATGCTCTGAAATTTGTAAGGGAAATTAGAACTCATTACTTATCAAACATTTGATTGCTGCCAGACTGTGTCAAGGGCGAAATTACTAGCCCAATATAAGCAATTGCATTTTGGTTGAAAAGTTTGTAGCAATTTTTTGGGGGGGCTTACCTTCTCAGACTGTTCGAATGGCCAGTTGAATAAGCGTTCAGTGTGGCTTTGAGAGGTCAGTTGTAAATAGGATGAGTTATTGTAGCTAGATGCAGTCTAAACCAGAGGTTAGCGTTTCAGGATCCTGAAAGAGGTTACCTCGCACCCCTGCTTGCCAGTGAGGTAAATAGAGAGTGTTAAGACGAAGGGGAAATCAATGCACCGGAGTCACGTCCATCACTTTAACTAGGCAAGCTGGATGCCTCATGCCCTCTCAGGGGCCAATTTACTGAGTAAACAGGACCCTGGAGATGGCATGGCAAATTTCAGCTGTCCCGTTGGTCACTTTCTTAGCACTTAGTGGGTTTTATTAACTCACTTACAATGCCTCTACGACACAGCCCGGTAACAGGGTAACCCTGTAAAACCCTTCGGTGATGTTGAGGCTTTATGATTTGGTAAAATGGCCCAATTTACCACCAAAGCCATGAACCTTTCAAGTCTCCCTGTGCTCATTTTGTGAAGCGGTTGCAGTCTAGTTCTTTTCAGGTGAACTTTGGATTGCTTGTTTTTATGCTCTGCGTTTTGGGTGCTGAACCGTTTGAAATTGTAAGGAAACTGAAAAAAATCATAACGTTTTTTGGTGGTGTTGTAGTTGTTTTATGAGAAGCAGCATAATTGCCTTTTGATATATTAGTTATGGTTATACATCTATTAATTATGAATCTCAGCTTGTTTTCCAGGATTGTTATACAATTCAGCAGCTGAAGGATTTGTATTGTTTGTTTCACGTCTGTGAGTTAGTAGTGAGCTTATTTTAGTAATGTTATTTATTTTAATGTAAGGTCTTTTTTCAACCTAGCATAAAGATGTGGTTGAATGCTTTCAAAGAGCCACAAATCTAGGTCAAAACAAGGCTGAAATCTTTTATTTGTGAATGAATTTACTTCAGCAGACTCGGGATTGATTAAGGAATCAAGCATCTGACTTTTTTCAGCAAACTGATTCATTAAGCAAACCAACATTGGAATGTCTTCATGAGTGAATCATTAAATCATTTATTCAGTCAGTGTTTCTACAAACTGATTCATTCAGCTATCAAACACTGGAATGTCTTCATGAGTGAATCATTGAATCATTTATTCAGTGTTTCTACAAACTGATTCATTCAGCTGTTCAACAGCAATGTTGCTGTTGGTATGAGTGAGTTGTTGAAAATATTATTTTCATTCAATAAGGAAACATGGCTATTTATAAGTGAGTCATTAAAGTATTCATTCAATCAATTTGTTTTAAATACTGATTCATTTTGGAAATAAATACACGACTATCTCTATGGGAGAAAAACAATAAGCAAAAGTCATTTGGATTATTGTAATCAATTATTAAATGGGTTCTAAAATAGATTTACTCACACCTTCTGTATGTTTTGACAAGTTTTGTACAAAAATGGCTAGATGGGGTGTGTAACCGGGTTATTGGAAGTATGTGCTTCAGCCTACACTGAAAAAAAATATTTCTGCAAAATTGTTACAAACAATTTATATGTGTTAAATTTAATCAAACAAATTAAATTTAGTAATGTTCAACTTAATTTGCTTGTTTAAATTCAGCCCAAATAAATTGTTTACAACCACTTAACTTAAAAAAAAAAATCCAAGGAATCTACTTTGAATCATTTTTTTTCAGTGGACATTGTTGTGAAACCACACACACAAACACGTACTTCAGCATACTTTCGACTGCAGTTTTTAGGTCAAATTAATGCCACAGGGTAGTTTAAGGCCAACATCCTTTGTTCGTTTTCACACTAATAATAGTTACATTAACTAATAAAAAGTCATTTTTGTCAATTTCTTTGCACAACGCCAAATAAATACCACAAAACAGCTTAACAGTGTCTATGATTTGTAAACTAATCAAACAAGTTTGCCTCACCCGTCTATCTCCATATGGAAAACTTTTCCAGTGTGGTAAGTTTGATTGGTAGCTCACTTTGTACAGTGTTGTGATGCAGAGCGCTTGTATTAGAGTCCAGTGAAGCACGGTTGCACAAAAGACATAAAAACAATGAACAATTAAGGTAAAACTAATTTTAAAGGTAGCCTGGTGCACTTTTCTCTTTTGTTCAATGGTTCGCTAGTTGATCTGTACGACAAACCCCGCCTTCTCGTGGACGTACAATAAGGATGCGTATCTGAAACATGACAAAACATACCATAAGTAACGTATTTCAGAATTGCAGAAATATAAACAGCGCCCTCCAGTAGGTTTATCATCTGAAACATGCAACAGAACATTTCCGGAGCAGCGTATTTTACATTTCACAAAAATGTAGGCTGAGGCATGTATTTTCAATGAGCCTGGGTTGTAATTTAGACATGATTTAATATTCAAAGCTTCCCAGTTTTTAATTCAGCCTAGATAAAGCTTTTGTGCTATAAGACTTGCCACTGTAAGACTTGCACTATAAGTGAATTGGATGAACTAAATTGGCTGTAATGTATGAGTGCGTGTGTGAATGTGAGAGTGTATGGATGTTTCCCAGTACTGGGTTGCAGCTGGAAGGGCATCCGCTGTGTAAAACATAGGCTGGAATAGTTGGCGGTTCATACCACTGTGGCGACCCCTGATAAATAAGGGACTAAGCTGAAGGAAAATGAATTAATAAAAGAAAATTCCGTAGTTCATTGAAA
The DNA here is from genome assembly GCA_903798115.1 of Danio jaintianensis. Taxonomy (NCBI): domain Eukaryota; kingdom Metazoa; phylum Chordata; class Actinopteri; order Cypriniformes; family Danionidae; genus Danio; species Danio jaintianensis. The sequence continues at coordinate 12,811,844 of CAIGQV010016734.1, forward strand.
TAAGTCGGGGACACACGTGAAGTAGCTCTTCCAGACAAGAAGAGGAGAAGGCTTTTCCCTTCACATGCATTATTAATAAAGAACCAGGAATTGCCTTATCACACTCTTAAAGGTGACATTGAACATGACAGGACTGTACAACCCTCTGACCTCGGTGCTTCTCAGAACGGTGACGAGCGCATCAAGTCCTTGGCTGTATATGCAGTGCCTTATTTAATTCGGCTTTGTTAGATGGGATATTCCCCATATATCTGCTGACAGAGGGAAACGCTTTAACAAGTACGTGGATGTCGCCACACAGTAACAGATCTGTTCAAAAATTTATTCTTTCGCACTCCCATATGCACATGTACTGACCGGCGCACTGTTTAACAAATGCAGCCTTAGAGGAGTGTGACTGTGTGATGCTATAAATCACATTAATGGGGATCAGCAGACTGCATACTGTTCACAACAGAAAGGCCACACACACATATAGTCAGTCTTGAGGTCTCCATTCTTTCCTTAAAGCGATAGTTCACCGGAAACATTAAGTTTTTAGTGTTTACGCTAATATTGTGTTGTATATTGGACATAATGTGAACCAGAACTACAGAATCTTATGCTGAGCAGATTAGGTAAATGCTGAGAATATTAAGTAAAAATCATCCATGAAGATATTTTGTAAATTTCCCACTGTAAATATATCAAAGCAAAATTGTGGATTAGTAATTTGCTTCAATGTAATCATCATAGTATTAAAAAATAAATATATATATATATATATATATAGATATATATAGTTTTGTTTTTTTTTTTAACAATAGTTGTATTGAAAATATTGTCCTACCCAACAAACCATACATAAACGGAAAGACATTTTTCAGCTTTCAGATGATCCATAAATCAAAATTTCCAAAAATTGACCCTTATGAACAGTTTTGTGATCCAGGGTCACATATTGTCTGTTTTTAGTTTTTCCAAAAGAAACCTAAAAGTCCAATATTTTCAGTAAAGTCCTTTTGTGCTCAACACACAGTGGAGATTCATTTCTGTATTAATTCACATTTTAAGTGAAATGGGTGAACTGATGATTCATTGGCCATACATAAAGAGAGCTGTTAACTTCTTTTATCAATGAATCATTTGTTTGATTGAATCAAATGAGCAAATGACTCAATGACTTATTAATTTAGCCCACCTACTGGCTTTTTTTTTTTATTATTATAAAGTTTAGCTTCTTATTTGTGTATTATTTCATTTAAAACAAATCTTAAAAAAAAAAAAAAAAAAGACTAATGTCTAAACATAAAAATTGTCATTTACTCATCGTTTTTTCTCAATTAGACTCCATTAACTTGCATTGCATGAACAAAAAACAAAAAATGTTTCTCAAATGATCTCATTTTTTTTCACTATTTTTTTTATGTGTTTTTATGTCTGTATTTATCTTTATAAAGCAAATTTTTGTACATTTCATTTTTCTTTGGGGGGTATCTCAACCAAATGTAATGTCTGATTAGATTGGGATTAATTAGATTAATCACCACATCATGCAATTAATTAGGTCAAATTTGACTGCATCTTTTGTGAAAATATGTCAAAATATGGGTGAAGTAAACTTCCAAAATGAAATAATTATTATTATTCTGAAATATATAAGGTAATTTGGTAATCATTCAGACTTTTATTCAATTCTAAATTATTAAACTTCATGTTGACAACTGGGTAAAAGTACTTGGTTGACATCCTTCACACAATTGAAGGATAGTGGCAATATAAAGATTTAAAATAATAATAAGTAAATATTTTAGGGCTGCACAGTGATCCTTAAATACTATGCTATTAATCAAGGATAAAAATATATAATGGGCTTTTTTTTTGCTCAGAAAAATATCTAATTAAAACACAACATGCTCTAATGTATGTGGGGGAAACCATTTAAAGCTGTGATGCACTTTTAGTGTTGGTGTTTGCTGCTCGGCAGATGCATCTCATCTGTTTTCACCTGCATGTTTTAGTCGCTACTTTATTAGCGTGCTCTTTATTGCTTCGGCTTTCATGGTGGATGTTGTTTAGCTTTTAGTTCGCTATCCATTCATTTACAGAGAGCCTCCATCCATGCATGTAGCCAAGTAACCAATTTTCTCGCAGAGTTTGAGCACTTACATTTATTTGTGATTTAATATTTCACCTGAAATTGGAAATGGAGAGAAAGTAGCTTTTTTTTTCCCCCTCTTTCTGTATATAACTACACCTCCTCCCCGCACCACTGGCTCTTATCAGATGCAAGAATAGAAAAAAAGGAGAAAAAAATTCTCTGGCTTGTGCATTTTACTGCTGATTTAATTAGCCATCTCTTGGTAAGTTCACCTCAGTATCTGTCACACCTCACTAAAATGAAAATCCATTCTCTAGGAAAAAAAAGGTAGATTAATGAATGCCCTTTGTAATAAATGAAAATGGGAAGCGCAAATATGCATAGTCATGAAATTTAATTGTGCTTTGTGGTGATTGGGCTTTGCTGGGAGTTTTGTGTGAGAGGAGGCGGTGGCGATGGGGCCAGAGGTTGCTCAATGTAGCGCGTAACGCACAGCTTCAGCTGCCTAATGAAGCCAGTGTTTATGACTGAATGCAATTGTGTCATATCCACTATAGTGAAACACACACACGTCCTTGGAATTGTGCTTACAGACCGGCATCACACTCAGTTTATGTGCTCGTGTAGATGGCTGTCAGCTAGAAACCCAGAAAATGGACAGCTTTTTTCTTCAAGCCACAATTGGCTTTTCTTTGTGCAGAAGGGATGTGTGTGTGGGGGGTGGGGGGTAAAATTATTATTCATTCATTCATTTTCTTTTCGGTTTAGTCCCTTTATTAATCTGGGGTCGCCACAGCGGAATGAACCGCCAACTTATCCAGCATATGTTTTACGCAGCGGATGCCCTTCCAGCTGCAACCCATCACTGGGAAACATCCACACACACCCATTCACACACATACACCACGGACAATTTAGCCCACCCAATTCACCTATACCACATGTCTTTGGACTTGTGGGGGAAACCGGAGCACCCGGAGGAAACCCACGTGAACACGGGGAGAACATGCAAACTCCACACAGAAATGCCAACTGACCCAGCCGAGGCTCGAACCAGCGACCTTCTTGCTGTGAGGCGAACGTGCTACCCACTGAGCCACCGTGCAGCCCTAAAATTATTAGTTTAAACATTATAGTTTTAATAATTTAGTTTCTCCAAACTAATTTCTTTTGTCTATGCCATGATGACAGTAAATAATATTTTAATTGTTATTTGGCAGTATTCTAGTACTCCGCTTCAAGTGAAGTTTGAAGTTTTTTTTTAACTAGGTAAATTACTTTAACTAGGCAAGTTAGGTTAATTAGCCAAGTAATTTTTTACTGCTTTTATTCTATTGAAACTAAAAGAAATAATACTTTCTCCAGAAGGAAATACTGTGAAAATATCTTGCTTTGTCAAACGTCACTTGGGAAACAAAAATAAATAAAAATCATTAAATAAAAATATTTCACAGGACGACTAATGATTTTCCCTGTAGATAGATAGATAGATAGATAGATAGATGGATAGATGGATGGATGGAAATATCTTTTGTATATATGTAAATGTACACTGACTTCTGATCAGGTTAATGGTCTCACATGCAGTGTCCTTTAATTTAATGTCCTTGCTGAAAAAATCTAAATCAAATTCTAGCCAGTAAAAAAAAAAAAGAGAAAGAAAATTTATTGAATCAAATTACTTTGTTTTAGATGCTCGCTCGCAGTCTTTTTGCTGACTGCACTTATAATAATGGAAAGCTCTAATCTGATTGGCTGATCCAGACGATATTGAGCTACTAGGTGGATAAGAGCTTCTTTTTTTTTATTAATAAAATTCTCATTAAATTTGCCGGAGTTTCCTAGGTTAATGCCATTAAACTTTATTTTTCTTAAGTGCTTAGTAACAATTAAAATAGACAACCATGCACACACCAAGTAAAAAAGTCTTTAAGGTATAATTCATTTAATATTAAAAACTTTATTTAAATAAATATATATAAATAAATACATTTCGATCAGTTGAAATACAAGTCACATGATTTTTTTTGATAGGCTAGAAAAGGTGGTGTGGAGCAAAACCTTCTCCAAACTGTGACTATACGCACGACTAGCCTTCTCTGGGCGAGCGCAGCTTTATCAAATTACTCTGACTGGTAAATATTTCCCCAGCATTTCTATGAAGAGAGATGGTGAGGAGGAGTCATGAATAATCCCGGGGCCTGATAGCGCTCTCTCTTTTCTCTCCCGTCTGCCTGAAGACACCCATCGGTTCAAGCCATGGCGCTTCATTTTCTCTAGATGTCTCTCCTACTTCTTTACACGCTGCGTGTTTTCATCATCGTCGCGGGACATCAATCTGTCTTCTGCGGGACTGCAGATTCAAACCGGGGCCGCTTTAAAGCCGCTTCCTTTCCTTTTAGCACATAAAAGCCGTGCATTGGACACACACACACGCACAAATAAACACAATGAAAGCAGAAAACGCGATAAAGAAATAAGTCATACTAATTAGCCGGCTAATTCTTTGAGGACTGCGCCAGCTTGATAAAGGATGCTAAAGCTTATTAAAGTAAAAGCAGCGTTATGAATTTCTTTAATATATATTTTTTTCCTCCCTGCACAGCTTTATTTTAATCCCACTTTATGAAGTTTGCTGTGTGTCGTGTGGGTGGGAAGGAGGAAGAAAAAGAAGAAGAAAAAAAGGGAAGGGGTTTGATTGTGTCGCTGTAAGGCAGCAGGGGTCTTCAACTCAGATGCATTAACACGCCACAGGCCTTTGTTGCCACCTAGGGTTCGGTCCACGCTCGCGCTTATTTTTCCAGCTCGGCTCGCTTAAACTCTCCTTTACGCTGCTGTGCGTTTCTCTCTCGCTATTTCACAAGAGCTTTTTTTTTGCCCTTTTAAAATCCAAGATGCAATTAGAATGAAGAATGTGGCATTTCATTATCATACATGTATAAGCAGTAGCCAGAGGGCCGGCTGCGCATGGAGAGTGAATGGCAGAGTGAAGGATCCAGCTTTCCCTGGAGGAGAGTGATGGAGATATCCCACAATGCCGCTGCCTGTCAGTGTGATCGGGCCCGCAGTGGGCCAGCGTCTCTTCCTCACAAAGCAAATGTCACACTGTCAGCAAAATGAGCGGCCTGTTTTACAAAAAAAAAGAAAGAATCGAAATGGAAGCTATATTGAGTGAGGAAGTTCTCATATTGGAATAATTTTGTATTTTGACATATGTATGGTGGTTTTCAGCAAAGCGTTTTTCCTGTGGTTGTCGACGGATGGTGTGAGCGCTGTCTTCTGTTTTTACCCTGTGGCTGTACTTCTCTAACTTTTCTGCTTCTTTGATCAAATCAGAACTGGGAGTACTGACAATGTTCCCTCCGTTTGTTTTGGAGTTCAGCATTGAGAAATACTGTCAGGGTTTATTTTAGCACTCGTGAAACATCATGGTCCCTTCATTGGTCCTTCTGCAAATCTGTGGATGGACTCTGTCAGACCGGCATTTAAAACTGTGATGTAAAACATCTAACATTCTGATTGTGCAAATGACTTTTAGAAAGAATTTCGGTGGAATTATTGTGTGTGTTTTATAGTCCAATTCAAACACACTGAAGGGTGTTTGGATGGCAAACATTTCAACTAACAACTAAATATTTTTGACTTTTTCTATAAAGGTGGGTTTCAAAGAGCAAGTTTTGAAAGTAAAATACCGTTATCGTTTCTGTGTTAAAAAAAACAGTGACATCATGCAAATGATGCATCGGTGGGATGCATAAAAATTATTTTTAGTTGTTTTCACTGATCCGAATGAACAAGGATTGGTTAAACAACATTGTTGTAAGTATATGACACTTTTCAAAATTGCAAAAATCTAAAAACTTTTACAGTTCTTACATAATTTTCTCAAATTGAATTTTAAACTCTTCAGCCTACAGACCTATTACATGAAATATTTTTAGTTTGAAATTTTAAACTGGAGTTGAAACTCCAGTTTAAAAATATGTTTTACCAGTAAATCAAGTTTCCTATTCATTGCCTAGTCGTACCTATTAACATTGCATTATTATAGTGTATATTAAGGCCAATTTGTCCCCCACTGGCAGATGCCAAAGTGGATAATCACACCTTTATATTATATTATTCATTCATTCATTCATTTTCCTTCGGCTTAGTCCCTTTATTTGTCAGGGGTTGCCACAGCGGAATGAACCGCCAACTTATCCAGAATAACTTTTACACAGCTGATGCCCTTCCAGCCGCAACCCATTACTGGGAAACACCTATACACTCTCGCATTCACACACATACACTACGACCAATTTAGCTTATTTAGTTCACTTATAGCGCATGGACTGTGGGGGAAACCGGAGGACCTGGAGGAAACCCACGCCAACACGGGGAGAACATGCAATGTTAGTATATAAACTAACATTGGAAATGTGACATTTCATTTTAGTATAAGGTTTAAAAAAAGTATAAAATAAAATATTTGTTACTTTTATTCATAAACTATTTATAAACAATTTTTGTTTGCATTGGTAATGTTCAGATATATTTTTTCAAATCTTCATATCAAAATGATTTTTTTAGGGATCATGTCAGTCTGGAGTAATGAAGTTGAAAACTCAATTTAAACTAGTACCAATATACTGATATTAATACTTTATTCAATATGAATTCATCCATGCATGCATGTATGTGATCTCTCTGCTGTCCCATATTCAGCACACACTGAGGACTGTCCCTGAGTCCTGCTTTCACCCTGCCTCCAGAGTTCAACACTAAATCACAATCAGCGTTTGTGTTCATGTGTGAAAAACGCTCAATGAAGGCTCAACATGAGATTGTTAGCATGCACTGGACCTCCCTCTTCCCCTCTTGTAGCCCTTTTAAGTGCTGACTGGCCTGATGATAACGAATGGTGCCAGCGGTAATTGGAAAATTGGCAGGCTTGTCAGAGAGATTTGGTGGATGGCACAGGCTGATCCGGCAGCAAGGTTCATGAGGTGTCGTCCCACCAACAGATTTATATCTCCAAACGGCTCAGCGACGACAAAGTACCCAGAGTTCAGGAAAAAAAGTAACTCATTTCTCATAAAGGCCTGGCTGCATATCAAAAGTCATGCACAGACACAGACAAGAGCCATATGGGAGAGACATTGCTGAATAAAGCAAAGCTGTCTGGCCAGATGAACTGCTGAGACGGCAACTCAAGACAGCGTTTGAGCATGATCACAATCCTGATGCCTGCATGTCTGAATTCAGCTTGATTATATTTGTTTTTCTTAACTCTTTCATAAGTAAGTCTTGTATGAGTTTTTTTTTTTTATTGTGACCGTTATTTAGAACAGTGTTTCTCAACCACATTCCTGGAGGACCACCAGCTCTGCACATTTTCCATGTCACCTTAAGCAAACACACCTCATTCAGATCATCAGCTAATTCGCAGAGACTGAAAGACCTGCAATGGGTATGACAGACATAGGAGACATCCAAAACATGCAGTGTTGGTGGTCCTCCAGGAACGTGGTTGAGAAACACTGATTTAGAACACAGCACTTTAAGGTTCCTATATCGATGTCAAGTTTATCACGTGCTTTTTAACTTTAATTTAATGCAAGTCCAATTAGATAAATTTGTTGGGTAAATAAAGCAAGTCTATTATATAATATATCTGCTAATAGACAGAAAATAGTACCTTACAGCCTGTATTGAAAATAAATCCTATAAACATTTGCATAAAGTTACTGCAATTGATATGAAACTGCTAAATATATATTTACACAAGTAAATATCAATCATGGGCTAAAAAAAATTGTGGAAACCAGCAAATTTCTGCGCCTGCAGATTCCGTGTGGACCTATGAGTTATTTGTATATATCACATTTATTTATCTTTTTTCTGCAAATATTCACAAACATCTAATAATAAATATCTGATATTCCGCTTCTCAAATATGTGTTTAGTCTTTTAAACAGCTTATTAATGATCATATTATTTGATATATTGGCGCCACCATATTTAGTCCACGCTGCAGGAGAGATCAGAGCTGCCGGATTTACAACACGTTTATTCATCATTTTCTTCTGAAGTACATGCTGTTGAACTGGGAGAGGAATTGAGTAAATGTTTTATCAACATAAACAGTGTGTATCTTGCGTGAAGAAGCACATTGTCTAGTTATATTTCAAATGAATTATTATTGCCATCTCCATAGACATCAGCATATGTTTTACAAACCTTGTGTTGTTATCTGAAACCTAAAATAAATTGAAAACATATATGTTAGGGAAAAATATGAAATAAAAATTAAAAAAAGGAAAACTCAAGAGAAGCAAAAAATATAAATTTTTGTTGAATTTTTGCAGTTTGTATTTATTTATGTTTTTGCAATATTTCGCTTTAATTTATATGTATTATTATAATTATATTATTTCTATATATTATTGTATTATTATTACATTTCTATACTATTATTATATTTCTATTTCTAAAGAAGTCCGGCGACTATAATGTTATTTTAATAAATATATCTGTTTCATAAATCTGTTTTGTTTAAATGCACCAAAATATATTACCTATATTCACTGAGAAATGGATAACAATATTCATTTTCAAAATGGGGTGTACTCATTTATGCTGTGTATAGCATTTTCTATTACTCTGTTTTCTTTTTTTGCCTGAAAGTATTTTTAGTCAACTTTTTTCCCCCTATGTATTTAGGTTGTTACTATATTCACTGGATTTACTTCTATAAACATATAACGAGCTTTTAGGACCAGGGTAGGGTTGCACCAGCTGATCGTAAGTTCTTTCTTAAACTGGAACGTAAAGTCCACACTAGGGGTTTAGTAACTACTAGCTAGTTTGTAACTAAATTTGTTCTTACTTCAGTTGCACCACATGCTCTTAAGGCAAACCGTAGTAAGTAGGTCATAAGCTCTCCGTAAAGTCATGCGTAGTCGCATTTAATGACGTAATATCCAATAAAAAACATTTAAATTGTTAAACTGCTTTAAAATTCTGCAATTAATGCATCTATATTTAACTGTCCTATGAAAATTAAATGATAAATTACATTTTTATAGTACATTACATTACAGTCAGTCACTATAACAGACGACGCACATACCTGAATGCACGCGAAATACACATGAAGTTATCAAAACATTAAACTTGAATTTTTTTTATATATCCTACACATGAAAGAGAAAAGAACAGGGAGAGAAACTCATGAAAAAATTCTCGTATTAACTGATGGATACAATTAACACAAAAAAACTCATTGAAAGAAAATTAAACTCTTCTTTCACAAACCGAAACAAATGCGAGATCTGGGAGGAAAATAAGGCTGTAACTAGAGGGAGATCATTCTTTATTATCATTGCGAGCTCCTCAATGTAAGCTAATCTCATTGTCATCTCTTTTCTACCGTTATACATGAGGGATGCTGCCGTAAATATTTAGTTGGAACGTATCGTTATGTTTAAACTAAGTTCAGTGGTGCAACACAAAAATATTTAGTAGTGCGTAAATTGTAACTTAGTGTCCCTTTAAGTCACAACTAGGCTACATTTTAACTTACGCACTGCTGGTACAACCGGCCCCTTGAGATGCCTTTAATAATGTCTAAAAATTAAAATAGCCTTTAATAGTTTATTGTATATTGAGACATACAAGGTTCTTACTAGGTCATTACTATGTAAATGCTATTACTTTATTGATTGCTTTTCTTAATGTAAGCAGCTTTAAGGAACAGTAGAAGCTTTTAATGAGATTTTGTGGTTGACGCTTGTTTTCTGCTTTTGCTTTCTGTAAGTAAAGTCATGAATCATCATGTGCTTCTCAGCTGTTTGAGTGTGTGTGCGGTGAGGGCTGTGCATAGATGTGTTTATTAACCTTTGGAGGAGGGGATAATTGCATCTGTCAGACTCACTTAAAAGCTGAGATGGCCATCATTTCCTGTTTGTCGTCTCCTCTAAATCTGCAGGTTGTGTAAGTGACTCTGGCATGACGTTTGCTCTTTGTTCTCTGCCGTGGAGCCTCTGAAATTACCATTATTCAGAGTTAAATCTAGATACAGCTTCCAATCTTGGCTTGTGGGATTTTCTTAAGCAAATTTCAGTGCTAGTTCCCTACTACAATTGTATTATGAGTTTTAACAACAACAGTGGTGTAACTTGAAATTTAGCTGGCAAATAGTAGTTTATTTAACGATGTAGCATATTAGTGTTTTTACTAGTGTAATTACTATGGTATGACTATATTTGTTGTCAAGTTAGCAAATGCTAGGTTCACTAATGTATTAAGTGATTTGCTACTTTCATAGGTACATTTATAGGCATTAATAAAGCTAGACTGTAAAAAAATGCTGTTCTGCACAATTGCTTCATGTTGTCCCAACACAAATCGATTAAGTTAACGCAGTCATTTTTACAAATTTAAGTGGATTGAACATAAAACAATTAAGTTGTCCTAAAAAAAAAACCTTAAGAATTGGGTTGATTCAGTTCATTTATTCATTCATTTTCCTTCGGCTTAGTCTCTTATTTTAAATAAATCGTTTGAACAAGCAGCAAAAGCCTTTTTTTGAGTGTTCATTTGCATGACAACAATGTAGCCAAAGTTTTTCCTTGTGCATTTTCACGTCTACACAACAACGATTCAAAAAGATCTGCATATATGATATATAACGGCAGTATTTAGCGTTGTCAACTTGTTCGTTTTTTTATTATTAATTAATGACAGGGTAACAGAAACAACAACAACAAAAGAACTACAAACATTGTACATGAATTTTACAAAGAGCCAAAGCATAAAGTACATATACAAGAAAAAGCTAAAGAGTAAACAGCAAATAGTTTAAAATCATTGAACAAACAGCTTAAAGAGGAGAAAGATATGAACAGTTTTAAGAGCTTTGAAATTTTTAGAGGAGGCAGTAGACCTAGTGCACTGTTGAAGTTCCTTTTCAAAAACAATAGAAGGTTTACATGAGAAAATTTACAATGGTGTATATGAAATTTTGCAAGAAGTAAAAGGAGGTTGATAATGAAATATTCCTAGCTTTTATCCTCAGGACTTGTCAACTTGTTAGTCAGCAGTACCTGTAAGGAAGTAATGACATGCCGTCTGCGACTCGTTTCTATGCATCATTTCTTTGTATAATTTATATTAAATATATTCAAGTAAATGAAGCATTCGGGAACAGTGGAGTAACAACACTAGCATTTACTCCGTCATCATTTTCAAAGACTTTTGTTTTTATTTACATGCACATGACAAGGGTGTTTGGTGTTTTCAGAAATGCCCACTTTGAAACTCGTTTTCAAATTGATTCATTTTCAGTCCCAAAAGTGACGTTGCTGTGTAAACTAACAGGCAAAAACGTATAAACCGTTTGTGTTTCCTGTTTTGGGCTGAATATGTTGTGTTAACAACCCTTAAATGTAGCGATTGCTTTTAGATGTTTTTTGGGGGGGATTTTTAATGACATGTTATCCCTATGTAGTTAAAGAGCCCCTATTTTGCATTATAAAAGGTCATATTTTTGTTTTGGGCTTCTCCAACAACAGGCTGATATGCATGCAAGGTCAAAAAATACTTTCATTGTCTTTTAATATGCATTTCAAGAGTTCCCACTTAGATATGCTTGGCGTTAATAGCAGGTTTGGCATGCTGTCCCGGGAGAGAACCCTGAGCTCGGAGATAATTGAGCCCAAGGCTCCCGCCCGGTCAATAAGCATATAAGGGGGTCCGAGATCAGGTAGGTCTCGAGAGCTCCCCTTAGAAAAGGGAGGAAAAAGAGGAGATGCGGTGGAAGGGGGGATTCTTCCAACACGAAGATAGAGCAGTAGAGAAAATCGGTTCATTTATTGTAAGCTTGAATCAATCTGATTGGATTAATACTGATTACAGATGAGCAGCCAGTCATGCTCAAACTAATTTCGAGAGGAGCACATGATATGATTATGAAACTTCACTTATTTTTACCTAAATATCCCAACGACTCGCATATGATTCGTTGAGCGATTCATTTGTTCCCAAACCCCTCCTTTGTATGAGGCTAATCTGCTATGATTGGTCCGATGACCCAGTCTGTTGTGATTGGTCAACTGGGTTCAGCGTGAGACAGAGAGAAATGCCCACTACGGCTATGAAGTAGCAGAGTACGTGAGAGCCCAATGCCAGAATTCAATAAAGCAATGCAGTTAAACACCAGCATATTACTCTACTCTTAAACTTAACCCCAAGTAATAACAACGACACACATACAGTATTAATCCACACAGTGGCAAAAGGTGAACTATTTTGAAAATGGACCACGTCGCGCGTGTGAGGAACAGCTGATGGTGGCCATAGCAAAAGCAAACGGCAGAGAATCGCGAATTCAGAAACCGGTAAAGGAAGAAGCACACGTCGTGTTTTCAACGTGGTTTTGAAACTAAAAGAAATAAGACTTTCTCCAGAAGAAAAAAAAAACTGTGAAAATGTCCTTGCTCGGTTAAACATCACGTGGGAAATATTTGAAAAAGAATCCACAGGAGGGCTTTAAGAGCATCATTTTGACTTCAACTGTATATCTGTAAATACATTTTTTTATCACTGAAGGAAATACTTTTATTTTTCAGGAGGAAGAAGTGCAAGAGGTTGAAGAAGAGTCTGGGAACGACGAAACGGCAGAGCAGGAAATCTCCGACTGAAAAACTGACATGAAGTCACTGAACTGAACTGAACGGCGGGATTCAAAAGATTGTTCACAAAGTAAATCAACAGACAAGAACTGCCACTGCTTCACCAGACTGAAACTCTAATATTTGATAACCAGTATATTGATCAAATGACCACAATTGCCAGCATTGTCCATGCTGCGATCTCTCCTATATATTTTATTTTCAGATATATTGTACAGCGTCTGCCTTCATGGACACAAACGGCACGGTGATCTGCACATGAGCCTCTGTTCTTAAAGATTATTTTTCATACACTAATTTGACATTTGCTATGACTTATGGGTGTGAATGTCATATATGTATTTGTTCCCGTCCCGTAAACACCTACGCTTTTTATATTTGCCTTCATTTTTTAAAAGCACACTATGTGAAAACGAACACTGACAGAAAAACTGACAGTTATTGTCTCGTGTCATATAAATAATTCATTACATCCTGATGATGAGAGCAAAATCTATTTTATTATTTTGTTTTTTACAAATCAAATCAATTTTATAACTATAGTATATTCCAGAACATGCTTTATCATTGACAGTGTTGTTGTCCATGTTTGAGGCTATTCTCAGTTTCAGTGTAAAATAGTGGGACAATTCATCTGCCTCAGCGATTTCAAGATTTTAAGTCTGTATTTAGGTACTTCCAAAAAAGAAAAGTGACCTTCATAATAAACATTGGGATTTCTATTATTTTTTTCTGTTATTGCAAAAGTAGCGTATCTACTTGGACGTGTCAGTCAAGACAAATAGCACTCTTAAAGGAAAAAGTCAATCTCAAGTGCACTTTCCACAAATGGAGTACAAAAATAGGGCTACTAAAAATGATCGTCGAGTGAACAAACTCTTGAAGAAAATAAATCTTGTTTTGCGTTTATTTTTTTTTCGGGGTTTTTTTGCCAGATATATTTATTAACATTTTGTGCAGATACAATATCATATACACACAAAAATAAGTAATACACTGTTTTGCTTTTTCACAACTAAGAACCAATGACCATAAAAACAATATAGTTATTAAATAACACAGTAAATGTAAAAATATATATATATATAAAATAAATAAATAACCAAAAAAAAACTAACAATAAAAGTAATAAATAAATAATAATAAAAAAAGCTTTATTCCTCTTCTGCTTCAAGATCAATAGAGTCAATATAATTCAACAAAGGCTTCCATGTTTTGTAAAAAGATTTTAAAGACCCTCTTAATGAAAACCTAATTTCTTCCAACTTTAAACACAAAAAAATATATATTTTCTCCATCTTTCATATGGAGATGGAGATGTTTGTTTCCACTTTAGGAGAATAAGCCTCCTAGCCAATAATGTGGTAAAGGCCACAACGTTCTGTGTTGTAGAAGGCAAATTTGGCTCAAAAGGAATTCCAAATAGTGCTGTTAGAGGGTTTGGAGTGGCTGATATATTCAAGGTTTTTTCAAAAGTATCAAATATTTTAGACCAAAACACTGTCAATCTTGGACAAGACCAAAACGTGTGGTTGTCTTTAATGATGTGGTTTGCACATGATTTAGCTAGTGATAGAAGTACACTAACATAAAACAATTTAAATTAATAATTACTCTAGGTTAAGCTTATATGATGAATATTAGATTTGTTCTAAATCATCTCTAATATACAGTTGAAGCCTGAATTATTAGCCCCCCTGAATATTTTTTCCGAAATTTCTGTTTAACGGAAAGATTTTTTTTTCAACACATTTCTAAACATAATAGTTTGAATAACTCATTTCTAATAACTTATTTCTTTTATCTTTGCCATGATGACAGTAAATAATATTTCACTAGATATTTTCCAAGATACTAGTATTCAGCTTAAAGTGCAATTAAACTAAGCTTAACTAGGTTAATTAGGCAAGTTATGCTGAGTTCAGACTGCATGATTTTAGCCCCGATTTTGACTCGCCGACAGGTTTTGAGAAATCGCTGACAAATGCCTGAAATCACATTCAAATCGGTGCTCGTTCACGTGAGTAACAATCACACAGTGTGAACTATCAAAGACGAGATCTGAAAGAATCACCGATGAGTCGCCAGCACCCATCAGATATTTGGCATGCTAAATACCTGGAGCTGTCGCCAATTCAAATTATGCCGTGTGAAATGTGTTCTGATTGAAAATAACATCGGCGATTACCTACAGCCAATGAGAGAGCAGCATCCACTAGTATGGGTATCTGCAGGCCAGCGGGAGGTTGGGGGAGAAGTTAAAGGCTTCTTTTCGGTCTATTTGGACTCAAGAAATGGAGGAAAAACTTGTGGAAATTTGGCCGGAGCACCCGTGTCTGTTTGATGTGTCATCTGAGCAATTCTACAACCGGGTCGAAAAAAATTCCCTTCAAAAGCCAGGTAAGCAAAATAAGTACATTTTCTACCCCACTAAAGGCTTCTTTCTCATTATGTAACAATAAGATATACAAAAGAATGGAACAAAAGAATAACAAAAGATATACTACGTGACACCGCACTGGTTCTATGTCACTTCCTGCGTGTGTTTGGTTGTGAGACGTAGTTTGCGGACTTTTAGTTTGAAAACTGCTTTTATTCTAGCCAAAATAAAACAATTAAGACTTTCTCCAGAAGAAAAAATATTATAAGAACTACTGTGAAAAATTCTTTGCTCTGTTAAACATAATTTGGAAAATATTTGAAAAAGGAAAAAAAAAAAAAAAAAAATGACAGGAGGGCTAATCATTCTGACTTCAACTGTATATATTAGAGATACACAAATGTATCAACCAATAACTGCTTATTTCAGCAAATTCCATAAAAAAAAAAAAAAAAAGCCAATGATGTTGATGAATATTTCACCAGTCAAAACATCTCCATCTACATGTCTGAATTATCATGGAGTTTGATGATTTAATAATGAGAGATTTACTTTCAGTCCTCCAATGAAAGATGTTCAAATGCTAGATCTTATTTCACTGATAAAACGTCTCACTTTTAAATCATTTTCTAAAATAATCAGGACTGTCAATTGGCATTGGCTTGTAAATGCACATTATTCTTCTGAAAATACATGAGATGACTT
Organism: Danio jaintianensis; assembly: GCA_903798115.1. Taxonomy (NCBI): domain Eukaryota; kingdom Metazoa; phylum Chordata; class Actinopteri; order Cypriniformes; family Danionidae; genus Danio; species Danio jaintianensis. The sequence continues at coordinate 12,827,685 of CAIGQV010016734.1, forward strand.
GAGGACAGATCTAACCACAACTTCTCTATCTGGAACATCATAAGATTTGACTTATCTGCATGTCTTTCAGGAGTAACGTGTTAACAATCAATATTATTCTCATCCTCCCATTTTTTAGTTGTCATTAAAGAAAAAAGAAAAGAAAAAGTGTTCTCCAACTTTCTGAATACAAGGACGTTGTTGTAACACAATTGAGTAGACATGTTTTTATTTTCAGGTTCTTTAGTAGGAGAGATCTTTCAAAATGATGGCTTTATCGAAAAGACAGAACAATCACACACACCGAGACAAACTCATTCACTCAAGCCTCATTCAGACTACAAGCAACTCAAAGTGACAGTCGACCGTTCATTTCAACGGAGAGTGAGCGACTTCCGGCGACCTCAGTGTACGCGAGGGACAGCGACCGTTGGCGACAGATGTGGGCGTGTCGAGCGACGAGAAAAAGTTGAGAATCCTTCAACTTTATGCAAATGTTTTTTTGCAATTTATGCAATTCTTGAGCGACAGCCAATAGGAGCACCAGTAGAGCTCACGTGATCCTCTCTCAGCTCCTGCAGAGGCCGGTTGTATTCTCCGTGCTTTAGACCCACACAGACCTGCGTTTGCAGCAGAGCGACAGGCAGCTACATAGTCGCTGCTAGTGTGAATGAGGCATCCGACACATTCACACACTTGTTTATTAAAAAGTTATACGATAATATTTTTCAACAAGATTACATTAATTCAACCTTACATTAATTGCAGTGACTAACGTTAACAAATATGAATACTGTAATAAAAGTCTTCACGTTAACAAGCATAACTTTGGTTTTAAAATAATTTTTTCAAGTTTTTAAATGATGCATTAGTAAATGCTGAACTATGATTTAATAAATGCAAGTATTGTTCATTCTTAGTTTGTTAGTAAAAACATTAATGGAACCTTACTGTAAAGTGCAACCGATAACATAAGCATTTCATAGTAGTCATTTACAAAAAATCAGTGAATGAAATATTTAGCAGATTAGATTTGAATAGTACTTCTTGATTTTAACGTGGTTTTAATTGCAAGGTACAACCGAGAGGGTTTGGTCATTTTAAAGGGGCCCACAGACATTTTATTTTGAAATCTGGCTACTTCATGGGGTTCATTTTCAGTTAGATTACCAATTAGTTCTCACAGCAAAAACCAAAGAAAAACCATAAATGAAAGATCTTATGATTTATCATAGTGTAATTATTTAAAGGCATAGTTGTCATCATTTGTCACCCTTAACATCACTTTAAATATTTATGAGTTTCTTTCTTTGTTGAACACTATACACTACCTGACAAAAGTCTTGTCGCCAATCCAAGTTTTAGGAACAACAAATAATAACTTGACATCTAGTTGATCATTTGGTATCAGAAGTGGCTAATATAAAGGCAAAGGCCTCTAGATTACACTTTCATTCATTTTCTTTTCGGCTTAGTCCCTTTATTAATCTGGGGTCGCCACAGCGGAATGAACCGCCAACTTATCCAGCATATGTTTTACGCAGCGGATGCCCTTCCAGCTGCAACCCACTGGGAAACATCCATACACACACTCATTCACACACATACACTACGGACAATTTATCCAACCCAATTCACCTATACCACATGTTTTTGGACTTGTGGGGGAAACCGGAGCACCCGGAGGAAACCCACGCGAACACGGGGTCCATTGGCATCCTCCACACAGAAACACCAACAGGCCCAGCAAATAATCACTTGACTTCTAGTTGATCATTTGGGATCAGGTGCTACCCACTGCGCCACCGTGACGCCCTAGATTACACTTATTTTACCAAAATAAAATACGATCATGCCTTGATTTTTAATGATTTAATTAGGACAGTAAGGTCTGACTTTGCTTAGACAAAAGTCTTGTCACTTAACAGAAATAAAGAAAATAAAGTCATGGTGCAGTGGAAAAAGAATTAATATTGTGTATGACTCCCATGAGCTTGGACGACTGCATTCATACATCTCTGCAATGACTCAAATAACTTGTTAATAAAGTCATCTGGAATGGCAAAGAAAGCGTTCTTGCAGGACTCCCAGAGTTCATCAAGATTCTTTGGATTTATCTTCAATGCCTCCTTTATCTTACATGCTCAATAATGTTCATGTCTGGTGACTGGGCTGGCCAATCCTTGAACACCTTCAGGAACTTTGATGTGGATGCTGAAGTATGAGAAGGAGCGCTGTCCTGCTGAAGAATTTGCCCTCTCCTGTGGTTTGTAATGTAATGGGCAGCACAAATGTCTTGATAACTCAGGCTGTTGATGTTGCCATCAACTCTGCAGATCTCTCGCACAACCCCATACTGAATGTAAGCCCAAATCATGATTTTTTCCTTCACCAAACTTGACTGATTTCTGTGAGAATCTTGGGTCCATGCGGGTTCCAATAGGTCTTCTGCAGTATTTGTGATGATTGGGATGCAGTTCAACAGATGATTCATCGGAAAAATCTACCTTCTGCCACTTTTCCAAATGATCAACTAGAAGTCAAGTTATTATTTGTTGCTCTTACAACTGGGATCCACGACAAGACTTTTGTCAGGTAGTGTAGAAACTATTTTATGAAAGCTGAAAACCTGTGATCATTGCCTTCAACAGAAGAAAGAAATGTGTGAAGATTTTGTAAGCACTTGAGGGAGAGTAAATAGTGAGTAAATGTTCATTTTTTTTGAGTGACTTTACTCCAGTGACTGATGAGTTGAGAGATGCAGATTGAGTGAGGTTTGCCAGTGGGCAGTAAAACAGAAAAGCATCTCTCTCAGCGTTGTAATGTCTTTGACTCAGTTCACGTCATTTAAGCATTTCCTCACACCACAGGGGCCAAACTCTGCTTTATCTCAGGATCTCATTCATTGCTCCCTCTGCCTGTCAGGGGATCTGGCTTGCATTCTGACAATAATGCATGGAGGGGTGTAATTCCAATTTGTTCCAAAGCAACTATTAATTTGCCCATTTCAGGAGCAGGAGGAACCCCTGTAAGGCCACTGAACCTTGAAAGACATTATCTGAAGGGCTCCCTTTCTTTCTTTTCTTTTTTTAGAAGAGGAAGGATTTGGTGTTGTGCTGCTGATTGATTCTTTATTTGCCAAAGCTTAGGATGGTGCAGTACTGAATACTATAATATACTACAGTACTATACTACAGGTTCGGTCAGGCTGGTGGTTCAGATTTTTATTTGCAGGCAGTAAAATTAATAATAAAAATAATAATAATAATAATAAAAATCTATTAAAACAAAACTTTCATATATACATATTGTTATAATCAAATATTAATCGTATATATTTGTTGAATTTTACATGGTTGAATTATGCCATGTAGCTTTCTAATAAACTTATTTTAAACACTAAACTAACAGGGAAATTCTCAAGCAAATACTCAAGACTTTGATTGAAGATTACAAAATAAAAAATAAAAATAAATTAAAAAAAAATATATATATATATATATATTTTATTTATTTTATTTTTTTTTTTAATAATAAAATAATTTTTTAAAAGTTTTTTTTCTTCACTTACACAGATCAATTTAATCGCTAGCAAAATAAACATTGTAAATTTTGATTTCACATGGACTTGAAGAAAAACCTTGTTTGCAGTGTACAGTGTAGTTGTTTTTTTGCCTTGTTTCTAGTGCAAATATCTAAGCAGAAATGTAAATCAAGAAGCGTTTTCTAGACAATCAAAACATATTGTCTTTAAGAAATAATATGACGAAATTAAGAGACATTTTTCTTAAAACAAGCTAAATAATCTGTCAATAGGGTAAGCAAAATAAGCTCATGTCAGCAGGAAAAATAAGATTAATTTGCTTGTTTTAAGGAAAAACTCACTTAATTTTGATATATTATTTCTAAAAACCAGACAATATTTTTGCTAGTCTAGAAAATGCTTCTTTAAGAATTTGTAGATATTTGGACTAGAAACAAGACAAAAAAATCTAAGAATTTTTTTTTCTGTTTAAAATGATCTTTTATGATAACAGAATCTTTATAATTACTAATATAAAGTTATTTTGAAAGAAGAAGACCGTGTAGAATGCATACAGTGAAGTAAATTGTGTATTTCATGAATAGGTAGTAGTATATTTTGAGTTTTGATATTATTGGGGTAGTTTTGCTTGGCCATTGGGTTGGTTTTGGGCTACACTTTTAGACTTTGTAGCAAATTTTACAAATTTAAGGCCCAGTAAAATACCACATATGTTCTTTAGAATCAGAATCAGAAAGAGCTTTATTGCCAGGTATGTTCACACAAACGAGGAATTTGTTTTCGTGACAGAGCTTCTACAGTGCAACAGAATTAAAGAGACAGGACAAAAAACAGATAATAAATATATTTTAAAAATAAAAGTAATAGTGAATGCAAATATACAAATTGACAAGTGTATGTACAGGAATATTACTATATACAACGTTATATGGCAGCTGTTATGTGCAAATTAGCATGTAAAGTATGTTGTTAAATAAGTGTTTATGTGTATAAAAAGTGTATAGCAAGTAGTGATGTTGGTTCCATAATTACTATCATTCAAGTGTTCATGAGATGGATTGCCTGAGGGAAGAAACTTTACAGTTCACTACTGTAATATGCACTGCATTTTAAAACTTTTACAGTAACTTACTGCATATTAGGAATCTGCGGTATTCTAGTGTAATCACAGTAATCAAGTGCTGCTGCTGTAGTTGAAGACAAAAATGAGACAGTTAATGAGAAAAAAAAAATTGTCACTTGTTTGGAATTGATTAAATTCAATAGTAAATACTAAAGGTTTTGCGCTGCTAGTGTAAAATGTAAATAAATTACAGTAAAACTAGTGTCATACTGTAAAATTAAAATGTGTTAAAGGTCATTTTACCATAAAAGGAAGTTGCGGTAAGGCCATTTTACTGTTAAAAAATAAATAAAAAATTATAATAATTGTGGTTGGGCTCTGCTACTGTAAAACACATTTACAGGTAAGTTACTGTAAAGGGGCAGTTGCGGTAACTTGCTGGCAACCCTGATTTATATAAACGCGCACACAAAAAGTTTCTAGATTGAAATGTCATCATGTTGATCTTTGCTCTGACTTCACTGCTCTTCCACGTCACTCTGGCTTTCTAATATCTGCTGTTTGAGGAGCAAACGAATAACTCCAGATTCACTCATGAGGCCGCACGACATTTCCATCAGAGCTCTGAAGAGCCACAGTTGCGCTCGCTCGTTGTCCCAGTGTTTTAATTGCTTGGAATAAAGCCTAAAATAACATCACCTCGGTATCAGGCGGCATTCGGATGACCTTTTCTACGCGCTGTAGTGCTGTGACATAGTCATTTTGCAGACTTTAATGCACTGAGAGAGAGCTCTGTTCACAGGGTGCTAATCTGCAGCTCTCAACACCTCGTTCCACACGTACTCATTAGGAGACGCGGGTCTTAAAAGGGTTCCTGACACACCGCGGTTAGACATGTTAATAACTCCACTAGAGGAAATACTGTACGGAAGATGACAGTGTAAAAATCCAATGTGATTTTTCTTTTCTGTTCTTTAGGGTTTGCAGAGGTTCAGTTCAGTCCTAAGTAGGCTGAGTAGGTTGTCTCTGCTGAAAAAAGCAGATGTGACAAAAAACTGAGTGTTGTTTTTTTTTTTTTTTTAAGCTGCTGTGTAATTGTTGCATTGAAAAATGATTAGATCAAAGCTGAATTATTCCTCCCAGTGCAGCGTCATACTGTAAATATAAATGCATCTGAATTCATTTTGGCAATTCATTTCAAATATGGAACTCTGGACTACAAAACCAGTCATAAGTGTCTTTTTTTTATTTATATGTCATAGGAAGGCGGCATGGTGGTTAGCACTGTCACCTAAAAGCATGAAGGTCGCTGGTTCGAGTCCCGGCTGGGCCAGTTGGCATTTCTGTGTGGTTTGCATGTTCTCCCCGTGTTCGCGTGGGTTTCCTCCGGTTTCCCCCACAAGTCCAAAGATGTGCGCTATAGGTGAATTGTGTAAGTTAAATTGTCCGTAGTGTATGTGTGTGAATGAGTGTGTATGGATGTTTCCCAGTGATGGGTTGCAGCTGGAAGGGCATCCGCTGCGTAAAACATATGCTGGATAAGTTGGCGGTTCATTCTGCTGTGGCGACCCCAGATTAATAAAGGGACTAAGCAGAAAAGAAAATTAATGAATGAATGTCAACGGCACGGTGGCTCCCTCACAGTGGAAAGACATGCGCTATAGGTGAATAAAGGAACTAAGCTGAAGGAAAATGAATGAATGTCATAGGAAATCTGACTGAATAAACTTTCCATTGATGTACATTTTGTTCGGATATATGAAAATATTTGGTTAATACACAACTACAACATTTGAAAATCTGAGGTTTCAGAAAAATAAATACTGTAAAATTATATTCTCACAATATTGATTAAAATCGGCTTTAAAGATGACTAAGTGAAGTGCACATTACTAATTAAAGAGAGTTTTGATATATTTACTGTTGGAAATGTACTAAATATCGTAATTGAACATGATCTTAGTAGTCTAATGATTTTTGGCGTTAAATAAAAATCTATAATTTTGACTCATATCTGATATTGTTGGTTACTGCCAAAAATATACCTGTGAAACATAATACTGATTTTTCCAGGGCCATATATATAATAGACATATTTCGTTTTCATGAAGTAAACCCTGAAATTTGAGTGATTAGTTTTATATGAACATGTATTTCCGGTCCTTCATTCTGATTGGCTAAGCCATGTTCTTCTTGTTCTTTGTAGCCTATTTAATAGTGCCTTAGTATCCAGGTCTTTTTCAGGTATATTTAAATACCTGAATTAAATCATTCCAATTATTATTATTTTTTATAGAGATTTAAGAGAAAGAGAAATTTATAAATCACAATTGAAGTAATTGCATTAAGCATGGATAACTATTCATTTAAGGTTAGCAGAGAAAAAGATCTCCACTTCAGAATTTGAGGGATTCGGTGCATAGCATCATGGGTAATGTAGTCTTTCTGCTCAAAATTTTGTATTCTTTTTTTTTTTTTTTTTAGTAAGTTGAATTAGTGTGAAGAACAAAAGCATGTATGAATGAGTGTGAGCGTATAATCTTAAAAAAAATTAAAATAAATAAATGCTTTTTGTAATTGACTACAGGATATAATCAGGTTTGGCATTTGCAACTTTAACAATTCTCAGAAAGTACATTTTAAAATGCATTTTCTTTCCAAATGGCTAATGCTGGTTTTAATGCTGCCAGAATATTTTTCGGCCCTTTTACAGTCAGCATCACCTCTGCGTTGAGCAGCCCTGTCACACTCATTAACAGATACAGAGGCCCCAGAAAGCTAAAGTTTGCTCCTTTCATCTGTGCCGATGTGTCTGTTTGCAGTGTAAATGAGTTCCCAGTGGGTGTTTACTGCTGACCTGAAGGAGACCAAATCCTCTGGAAACATGAGCGACAACATATTCCAGAGCCTTTCATCTGGCACTTTTTATGCACCATTAGTCAAAACTATAAGCATATCTTTAAAGTTGAAAAAATCTATCTACAATAATACATACAAAAGTTGTTTGATTTATTTATTATTTATATCGCTTCAATATAAGTCTTTGCGAACCAAAGTTGCATTAATGCAGCAACAGTAATATTATGAACCAATTTTTAAAAAGTGTTTTCTAGTATGCTGTAAAATGTTATGTTACGTCAGTCTTAAGTGTCTCATAATCCTTTAGAAATGCTGATTTGATGCCGAAGAAAAATCTAGGATTATTATTAGCAAGTATTGTTGATTTTCCTCTTTAAAATAATTATTTGATTAGAAATTTGAAGTATTTTTTATTTTTATTTTTTTATTGTATTTACTGTCTTTGTCAATGTAACCTATCCTTGTTCAATTGAATAGAAATCATTTGTACCTTTGTACTAACTGTCATAGTTTAAAAAAAATAACTTTGGAGTAATGTTGCATATAAAATGGTGAATCCAGAACTCCTTTATTGCAGATTTAGCATTTCTTTGTTGCATTTCTGTTGGTCCTGCATGTCCAAAAATTAATGAATGTAAAACATACCAATGTTTTTAAAGAGCCACACATGAACTGGATGTGATTTAATCCTAAAGGTCACTGTTGGGGTCACTTACAAATGTCCTTTTGAGGTGAAACGGGAATAATTTGTGTGGTCATTAATAACGTAATTGATGAGATTACATCACAGTTTGTATTATTGCTGATGCACATGTGATTTGTAATACCTTGATTTCAAGAGTTCACACTTAGATAATGCTCGACTATGATAGCAGGTTTGGCATGCTGTCCCGGGAGAGAACCCTGAGCTCGGAGATAGATGAGCCCAAGGTTCCCGCCTGGTCAATGAGCATTAGGAGGGATACGAGATCAGGTATTTCTCGAGAGCCCCCCGAAGTGCTATTAACTCGGGACAGCAGCCGTGTATTCGGAGAATGCCCCCCCAAAAGGCTGAAAGAGGTACTATATCCGGCTGCTGGATATAGTGGTTGTGAAGGAAGAAGAAAAGAGAGATGCAGATCCCTGATCACTGTATATAAATGTATATGTATATAAGAGTATATAGATATACATATATATATGATGGGTTAGCTTAGGGCCTGGGAGGGGCAGTGACTTGACTCGAAGCTCGAAGTCACAGCTCGGGTAAGTTGAGCTATCAAAGGCTGTCTCTGGCCGGAGTAGGTGCTCGAGGACCGCCCCTGCGGGGGCTAGAGCTTGGGAGTGGCAGCAATAAATATATGTCCGCATACTGGGTTGTATTTGAACACACATATACATATTTGTGACGTGACTCGAGGCTCGAAGTCACAGCTCTGGAAGTTGAGCTATCAAAGGCTGGCTCTAGCAGAAGTCGGGGAAAAGGAAGTGGGCGGTGAAGACTCCTACTAGAGGGTGATGTCAGATGTCTGAACTTTGTCAGAGTTCGGCTTATGCAACGGCTCAGATGCCGGAATCTCTGATGTCTGAGGGATTCTGACGGAGTTCGTGGACGGTCAGTTTGCTGGAGATTGGGTTGAAGGCATGCGTAGGTTGAGCATGGGAAGAGCAGGAGGTGGTATAAATTGGAAGGAGAGGAAGATCTTTGACAGCGTTGTGGTTGACTTGTAGAAGAGCAGGTGGGCCAGCTGTTTTTTGCGGGGGCTTCGGGCTTGATTTGTAGTCTTGGTGAGGCTGGGTGGCGCTGAGCTTCGGCTGGATTTTTTGGGAAGAGCGGGGTTCTCGCCGAATTGTTTGTCAGTTCTTTTCCAAATGATAGGTTTGGTGGTGCGATGCTGTAAAAAGCTTTGAAGCTGGAGCGTTGTTTTGTAGCGAGAGCGGTCTTCAAAAAACAAAGATCTTCAAAAAACGAAGATCTTCCAAAAACAAAGATAGGGAATGAAGTTTGGGCAGGATATTTATAGTAGTTTTGGAATGATCCGATAGGCTAGCTAATGATAAGCAATAAGGATCAGCTGTAGTCGATTATATCACGTGCTCCTGTCGAAATTAGTTTGTAAAACTTCACTTAATGACCACTATTACCCATAAAATACTGTAAGAAGTAAGAATACATACTGCCCTCACAGATGAGGTCATGAATGAGGTCATCAATAAAGACACTGGGAAGGTCATCCATGTTGACCCATTGCTTATGAGGCAAAATTCTTTGGAATTTTTTTGGACCTGCACCTTTATCATGACAGACACACAGTTTTCTAGCCAACACTGCCTCTTTTCCGTTTGGCTAGAGGTGTTTCCCAACCCTGTTCCTGGAGGCACACTAACAGTACATATTTTGGTTGTCTCTCTTATCTGAGCCATTAACTTCAAGTTTTAGAGTCTCTTCTAATGTTCTGATGAGTTGATTCAGGTGTATTTGATTAGGGAGAGGTTGAAAATGTGTACTGTTGGTGTGCCTTCAGGAACAGGGTTGAGAAACACTGGGCTAGAGTACCGATCTCCCAACTGAGCCTGATTTCTCCCAAGGTTGTTTCTCCATTTCTGTCAGTTGATGGAGTTTTGGTATCCTGCCAGTGTTGCCATTGGCTTGTTTGGTTGGGTTCAGTTGAGCTGCCCTTCAATGGATTGTCCTTCAATAGTAACTTTCGTATTTAACTGAATCAATATTTAAACTAACCAGAACTACACCAGCCTCCTGGTACTATTCTGCTGCCTGCCCAATATTAAACATGTTCCTCACTGAAATGTTTTTTTCTGACTTTTGTAATTTGTCGGTTTACTAAAATGGCGCTAATAGAGCTGTTTTCAGACATGTATTATTATTATTATTATTTTTATTTTTTTTTAGACAACACAAATTATCAATGTTTTAACTTTAGAAGACTTAAGAAATCAATACTTGATGGAGTAACAACCCAGTAGGCATCTTCATGTCAAAGCAACATCAAGCATGTTGTCAAAAAAACACATTTAAAAATGCTAATTGATTTGATGTCAAAACGTCCGTTTGACATCCACACATTGATGCACTTTTGATTCAATTCATCTTTATTTCTATAGCGCTTTTACAATGTAGATTGTGTCAAAGCAGCTTAACATAGAAGTTCTAGTAAATTGAAATTGAGACTGTGTCAGTCCAGTTTTCAGAGTTAAAGTTTAATTTAGTGTGGTTTAATTTTCACTGCTGAAAGTCCAAACACTGAAGAGCAAATCCATCGATGCGCAGCTCCACAAGTCCCAAACCAAGCAAGCCAGTGGCGAGGAACAAACTTCACCAAGTGACGAAAGTGAAGGAAAACGCCTTGAGAGAAACCAGGCTCAGTTGGGCATGACCATTTCTCCTCTGGCCAAACTTCTTGTGCAGAGCAGCAGTCTAGGCGCCACAGGCTGGAGAACGCTGGACGTCCATCATGGAGAAGTTGCAGATGTGAGTAGGTCACCGGCGGGTGTACAGGCTAGGTCATTGTAGGGGATTAAAAAGTGACTAAAAAGTATTATAATATAAGAAAAGTTTCATTTGTCTGAAAGCCTATATTACAAATTTACACTGGATTTTTGTATCCCTATAATGCATTGAAACTACTGTGATGTCAAAATGACCATTTTAAAAAACATTTTTCTTTCACTTATATATATATATATGAAAGAGTTTTATGTTTATTCTGCAAGGGCATCCAGTAAACCTTTGAAACTTGAACGAAACCAGTCAATTATTTGCCTGACTGATTCTACTACAAAAAATGATTTATACTACAATTACAAAGTTACAACTACAAATTGTTTTAGTTTTACAATTTTAGTTTGTTACCAAAAATACAAGTTCTACAACTAAAATCCATTGTTAACACTTTTACTGTACCTATCAGTTCACATGATTTTTGTTTTTAAAACAAATATTTAGTTGCAGAATTTAGGCACACAAAACATGATGCTATGCAGATAATTTGGTCCAGTATTAGCCATGTAATTATCGCAAAATAAACCACTTCAAGGTGATGCATTTAGTCTATTGGGGTCAGATGGTTCACTGGCAAACAGTAATTTTACACATTTTACACAAAAGAACATTTTTAAATCATACCTCTAACAGCATCTTCTCCTGGTTTTCTTCTATCTCTGCATAGTCGTGACCCTGGCTCCATTTCTGAGTCACTTTGCAGTGTTCACAGTCAAGACGACAAGGTTTCCACTGCCCTTGGTCCCTGTAAAATTTACACCCATATAAAAAGGTAAATACCCTGCAAAGTCTTACCGATATAAGCTACTGATCGTCTCCCTATTACAGTTTTATGGAGTGTGTAATTTAGATGGACCCAGCATGACTTCCTATAACTCCCATTGTCCCTCCCAGTCCTCTGTGCTGCCTTTACAGATTACTGATCTCAGTTGCATTATCACTTATGACAATACACACCATTTACAGGATAGCATGCATGGAGTCCATACTCCCTTGATACACAAAACTGAATTTACTTTTCAGTCCAAAATGAAAGAATGACATTATCTAGGATGTTCAACGTGGGCACAAATAAGTTATTAATTATTAAGCATGCAGAGTCTGTTCTCTATGGATTGCATCAGAATCCAGTATAAAGTAATAAATTAATATTTAAAAGCTATTAGATATGCTTTATCTAAAGTAAAATGAAAAGAGCAAAAGATAAACTGCTCAAAAAATAAAGGGAACACTTAAACAACACAATGTAACTCCAAGTGTTCCCTTTATTTTTTTTGAGCAGTATATATTAAATATCTGTCAATTTATGTCAGTCCTACCTCAGAGATCTTGACTTGTTTTCAAACTCCACTTTTTACCATAGTGAAAATGTTGATTTAATTTGTTCAATAAAAATGTGAAATATTAACATGAATCACTGTTGTTATCTGGAAAATGTGTTGCTCATTCAAATGTTTTGTTGCTTGACAAAAAATTTTTTTTGAAAATGAATAAAAAAATATGTGATTATTACTTCGACTAATTACTTTCTAATCTTTTTTTATAATAAATTTTTATTCCTATGAAATACAATTAAGAATTAATTTTTTTTTTTTTAAACATATCCCCCATGGCAACCTTGATAAACTATAATATTTTATACAGATATTTTTGTGCATGTACACAGATGAGAGACAACTTCTGAACACTGAGATTATATAGAGACGAATATTGCTACAAGGCAACAAACGATAGATCGACAACATAGAATAAATTGCAAACAATCAATTATCATAATCAGTTAAGTGAATAAAGAAAAATCTGCAGGAATTGAGCAAAAATACTTGGTAAAATATTTTATTAACTTTAACAGACATGTTATTCCTATTTTATTATTTTCTTACTTTATGATAAAGTCAGTGTAATCAGTGTGTAGCACAGTGTGTTTGCATGAATTGGCTAGGCAAGAGAGTCAGAGTGTTTTTGAAACAGCAAGGCTTGAGAATATTCCCCATAGAGAATTTACCAACAGTGGTCAGCGTATGGACAATCCACAAAATAGTGAGGTTGTTGGAAACCAAAGGCTCAGTAATGCAAGAGGGCAAAATCCCATTTGGTTCAAGCCAAAAGAAGGTCGACTGTGGCACAAGTCACACAACATACTGGCAGGAATGCATAGCCACAGGCCAATCAGAGTGGCTATGATGCCCTATCCAACAAAACCACCTACACTAAAAAAAATAAATGCATACAAATAAACAGTTCCATATTTTGTGATTTACGTTTTGTTGTTGTTTTTTTTTCATTTATGCTTTTGAATTGCATCTATTCTCTATGCATCATCTATTCTCATCTAATCTATTCTCCAACAAATTTTAATGCTGGAAAGTGTAAACAGGTATTTCTGAAACAATATATTATGTTAAACTACAATAATGTCAATAAAAGTCATTTTGTTAAAACTGCACAGTTGAATTTTTAACGTCAAATATCAACAGAGCAGAAATAAAGATACAATTCATAACTGTAAATAAACAGAAAACACCAGTAAATCACAAAATACGGAACCTGTTAATTAACAAATATTTTACAGTGTACAATGGGAACACAAGTATAATAACTGGACTTTGAAGGAATGGAAGTTCGTCTTGTCCCATTTTCAAGTACATCATGTGGACAACCATGTAAACCATGACAACCACTGGGGCAGTAATGGCACCAGGATGGACTTTGGGATGACATGTGAATGGAGGGATGCTCTGGTCAATGTTCACCTGAGAAACACTGACTCCAGCTCTCAGAAATAAAATGGTAAGAGAGCTGTCACTGGGGTGGGACCTTTTCAAAAGGTACACATTTGTACATAAAGGGTTCATATTGGTACCTCAGATGGACATATTAGTAGCAAAAAATTTGAATAGGTACACATTTGGACTTTTAAATATGTAGGCTACCATCTCAGAGAGTGTATGGATGTAAATTTGACACAAGCTACTTACCATTATTATTGACCAGGTATATCATATACAAAGGTGTTTGGTGGAACTGGGCTTTTTTAGCAGGATAATGCACACATAGTTCAGGAATGGTTTAAAGAACATGATAAAGAATTTGAGATGTTGCCGTCCTCCAAAATCTCCAGATCTCAATCCAAATGAGAATGTGTGGGATGTGCTCTACAAGTTCGATTCATGGGACTCCATTTCGTTACCAAGACTTGAAAGATCTGCTGTTAATTCCTTGTACCACAGGACACCTTCTAGGGTTCTTGTCCATGTCTCTGGCATACTAGATAGGTGGTCATAATGTTTTGGCTCATATGGTTATCAGCAGTTTTACTTTTTTTTTCTTTGCAGTCCTGTTTTAAAACCTAAGTTGAATTGCTAATTTATTTTATGCAGACATAATACAGTCTTAGTCAATCAAAACAAGCAAATCATTGAGTAACAAACTGAGGCTGTATGCCACTGCTTATCTTTAAGCTGAGAGGCACTTACTTTCTGCAGAGATGCTATCCTGCTGAGCTCACAATGTGTTGCAAATGCCAGATCTAATGCATTCTGCATCTGTGCCGCATACAACGTAACATTAGGCTACTTGCCTCTCTTGCGCTCCCTCCTCGTCATCCATTAAGCTGTGAGGAAGCATCACCACTTGGGGAGGCTTAGTGAAGAAACCATATTTGTCAATAAAAGACATTTTCATGATTTTGAGATTGTAGGAACTAGATAGCATTCACTTTTGTGTGTGACAATCAAGATGATGGGATATAGTGGTTTTCAATTGGGGTCATTGATGGCAAAATGTGTCTTTTCATGTTTAAACAGTCACATAAAATACTTTCTTTTTTTTTTTTTACTAATAAAACATGATTATTGGTGAGCATAAGAGACTTTTTTAATATATCAAAACATTCACCCCCAAAAGTTTTTATGTTAAAAACGTTTATATACACTAAAAAAAAATGAAGTTTGCTGTTTGCTCAAACTACTTATTTAAATTGAGCTGAAACACAATTCCTGAGTTTTTTTGGGGGGACAACTTAATTGTTTTATGTTCAATCCACATAAATTTATAAAAACTAATTAGTTAAAGGTGCAGTAGGTGATCTGCCAAAATGCTAACCGGTTAGCATAATATCTTTGAAACACAATCCCTCCCCTGCCGTCCAAAATCACGAACGTGTGCACCTTAAAGATGACAGCAGACAACCCACTAGTTCATGTCATTGGCCAGTTAGAAAACTTTACAGTACTTTATAATACTACAATTACGAACAAAAAAACTGTAGAAATTACACATTACTAAGCCACATTACATGCCATTTCGGACCGAATAGAGTAGCATGGTAAACAATATAGGGAGCGCGTCACAGGTTGTCATACTCAAAAATGAACCAATGTGAATATAAAACCAACTTCACCTCAGTAAAGCAGGCTCGGCGGAATAGCGCTATTTATTGTTTTGTTGTTAAACTAAATAAAAATCTACATTATCGATGCTGTCAAAGGTCCCTTATGAAACTGAAAATAGTCACATCAGTCGTTCGCCGGAAGATTTCAGTGGCTGAACAACACTTCCGTGCATATAACCCATTCATAACACAATGGGTTTTAAAACATAACATTACCTGTCTAAAGAAACACTTCAGCCATGGTGTCATCCTTCCTCCAGCTTGCAAAAGTAACTCCAATATTGATTCAGGATTTTAGAAGGTTTTGATTGAGCATTTGATTTTACCGCTGTGTCTCGTGCACGCGCCAATGGCGGATCTGCGTGAACAGAGATGCGCCGTTGTACAAATCTACATTTGCTGACAGACAGTTTGGGCTACTTATCAGAATTATGGGAATTGTCGGCCCGACAATATTTAATTGGATGAACATTATTTAGTTTTATGCCTTACTCAGAATATAAAAATACATATAAATACATTTAGATAATTTACTTTAATCATTACTATTGGAATGTGAAGAGACTTTCAACCAGCACAACAAAAAATGTTTCTGAAGACAATCACCTACTGCACCTTTAACTTAATTCCTTCATGTTGTCCCAACACAATTAGATTGTGTGGAACACCATTTTTTACAGTGTAGTAATCAACGTGCATATATATATTTTAAAAAATAGGAATGATGGGTAAAACGAAATGCAATGAAAGTTGCATTTAACAACAACTTGGCTTAAAACTTTAAAGGGGAAGGGCACTATGCTTATGCCAGTATTTGTTGCTAACTGGCTCATTGGTGAACATGTTCCACCTACACAAAAATGCATTGTGTTTACAATTGCGGTTAATATGAGCGTTAAGATGTTGAAACTTTCCCCAAGACTCTTCGGGCCTATATTTGCTGAAATGCTCCATTATTAAATGGCCGCAGAGCTCTCGCGCTCCCCATGACCTGCCAAGGATAAAGAATCTGTTTACTGTAAATTGCACCCCACTCCCCCCCCAAATACCATCTGCCACTTAGAAGGCTGCTGTGTTAGTGCTGGCTAAAAATAGACCTTCTGATTGGCTCCTAAAGGGAAAAAGTGCCCACATCTCCCAAAAAGCCTCCGAATTTGATGGATAACCCGAAAGAACATTGGCACGGGGGTCGCCTTTCATTGAAGCTGCCTCCATCCAAATCATTTAGCTAATTTTGTTATCCGGGATGTTTGAGAGCGAATGAAAAGGAAAGATAAGTGAATGACGGAAAGAGCATTTTGAAAAAGAACTTTTTTTGTAATCTCCACAGCACTCTCTAGGGTGGGTTTGCCAGCCCAGCCACCTGTAATTGGCTTATCCTGCTTTCTCTCCAGCTCTGTCACTGTGATTTGCCAGTTTGGTGATATGAGGAGACAGAAGTGCTGCTTCTGTGTCTCTTTGTGTTTGACTTTATGGTCTCTGGTAAAGTGTAACAGAGAGCAGAAATGCTGAGGGTGATTCAAACACCGCGGCTCCCTCCTGCTATGCAGTAATGGCACAAAGCACACTGGCATTTATGGGTGAAGTGAGAGCGCTGCAGTCTTCTTCTCATTTCCTGGGAGACTGACTTCCCTACACCATCCATTTACACTTGTCATACTGACTATTTCAATAAACAGCAAGAGAAAGTCTGTGGGTCAAGTGGAAACCAAGGCTGCATTCCAGTCCAATTTTTTATGCCCTTCACTCGCTAACTTACCTCCATCATGTTTACTCGGATGTACATCACCGATAACGTTACACAAGTGTCCACTACTGGCGGAACATCTCAATGGGTTTAAATGGAATGCCCTAAACCCTTGAGCACTGTTGTGAAGTCACAATCGCATTGTATTTTGGGACATAAATGTGCTGGAGTGGACATATGAAGCCGACTGGCTCCATCGAGGGTACATCCATGTAAACTTCCCTTGTTCACTTGATGAAGTGGAGCACACTTGAAAATGGCGGCAGGGATTCTCCCTAGGGAAGTTTGCGAGTGCGTGTTTAAAATTGGATTGGAATGCAGCTCAAGTCAGAGTTTTTAAAGAGAGTTGCCAATACAAAAAAAAAGCCTTATTCGATTTCTAGGAACACAATTTTTTTTTTTCTCTCTGCTTGTTTAAACTAGTTTAAAATGAGCTGAAACAACACAATTATTGTGATGTTTTTTGGACAACTTAATTGTTCTATGTTCAATCTACTTAAATTTGCAAAAACAATTGTAAACTTAATCGAATTGTGTGGAACCCAGCATTTTTTACAGTGAATGATGGGTAAAACCAAATGCCCAAATGTCTATAGTGATGTTTCCATCATGCATGTTTTAATGCATATTTTGGAAAATCACATAAAAAATGCTTAATGGAAACACCAAGATGCACATAAATTTTTAAAATGCACGTAAAAAACTTTTATATGCATAACCGAGTAGGATAAACTTTTTATCCAATAAGAAAAAGTGTGCATAAACTACCATGGAAACACATTTACCGAATAAACTCCAATATGTGCATTAAGAAAGGTATGTGATGTTGATTAAATATAGTGTAATGAGATGGCATTAATGGACAAACCACAGCGTAAAATATCTCCAATGGTGTTTAGGTCATTCTAAAATCCCTCAGCCAAAGTCTGTCATCAAAGTGGTTCAGCATTATTACCTCCCAGTCTTAAGCATCTGCGCTTCCAAAGAGTTGTCTTGTGCCTACAAAAACCACAGCGTGTTTATTGCATTTCATCAACTGAAGCATAAGTAATTAATTATATTATGAAAAAACCCCACAGTGGCTTCTTCAACCACAGCAAATCCCTAAACTTTTTATCCAATAAGAAAAAGTGTGCATAAACTACGACAGAAACACATTTACCGAATACATTCCAGTATGCGCATTAAAAAAGGTGATTTTGATTAAATATAGTGTGATAAGGTGGCATTAATGGACAAAGCAGTAGACTGACCACATTGTAAAATATCTTCAATGTTGTTTTGGTCATTCTAAAATCCCTCAGCCAAAGTCTGTCATCAAAGTGGTTCAGCATTATTACCTCCCAGTCTTAGCGTGTTCATTGCATTTCATCTACTGAAGCACAAGTAATTAATTATATTTAAAAAAAGGCCCACAGTGGCTTCTCCAACCGCAACAAATTCCTTTTTTGGGGCGGTAGTTGATCATAAAGTAAAGATTTTGTTCTCTCTGACTCACTGGATGGAAACGGTGCTTTATTCACAAATGTTTTATGTGATATTCCAGTTTTGCACATAAATCCAATTTGCATCTTTGCAAAAACATAGCTTTTGAGATCCAGAACACAGTGTAAAAACAACGTTTTCACTTGCCAAACTTTTAAACAAGACCAGGACAATTACTTTCAAGATGAAGCAGACTCCTGTCGCATCTATAATGATCATCTGTAGATGCCGGCTGTGTCTTCGGCATGGAGATATATTTAAAGGTCACTAGTGGTTTTACAAGAGCCGTTAATGGTGCCGCTGCGTTTGAGTGAATTGGCTGATCTGTCAGAGAGAGGCTTGTTTATGAGTGGTTAGTAGCCCCCTCCTGTCCTGCCAGTGCACAGAGCTCATTCCAGCGGCCGTAAAAGTCCACAATTGCTTCGATTCATCAAAGAATTAGCAGGAGTGTGACGGCTCTACTGAGGTGCTGAGCAGTGTAACTTGATGATGAAATTAAGCACATTGGAAGACACATACTACAGTCGTGGACAAAAGTTGAGAATTACATAAATATTGGAAAAGTTGCTGCTTAAGTTTTTATAATAACAATTTGCATATACTCCAGAATGTTATGAAGAGTGATCAGATGAATTGCATAGTCCTTCTTTGCCATGAAAATTAACTTAATCCTGAAAAAAACTTTCCACTGCATTTCATTGCTGTCAATAAAGGACCTGCTGAGATCATTTCAGTAATCGTCTTGTTAACTCAGGTGAGAATGTTGACGAGCACAAGGCTGGAGATCATTATGTCAGGCTGATTGGGTAAGAATGGCAGACTTGACATGTTAAAAGGAGGGTGATGCTTGAAATCATAGTTCTTCCATTGTTAACCATGGTGACCTGCAAAGAAACGAGTGCAGCCATCATTGTGTTGCATAAAAATGGCTTCACAGGCAAGGATATTGTGGCTACTAAGATTG
Organism: Danio jaintianensis; assembly: GCA_903798115.1. NCBI lineage: Eukaryota > Metazoa > Chordata > Actinopteri > Cypriniformes > Danionidae > Danio > Danio jaintianensis. The sequence goes on from CAIGQV010016734.1 coordinate 12,847,218, forward strand.
CACCTAAATCAACAATTTATAGGATCATCAAGAACTTCAAGGAAAGAGGTTAAATTCTTGTTAAAAAGGCTTTAGGGCGTTCAAGAAAGTCCAGCAAGCGCCAGGATCGTCTCCTAAAGGGGATTCAGCTGCGGGATTGGAGTGCCACCAGTGCAGAGCTTGCTCCGGAATGGCAGCAGGCAGGTGTGAGCACATCTGCACGCACAGTGAGGCGAAGACTTTTGGAAGATGGCCTGGTGTCAAGAAGGGCAGCAAAAAAGCCACTTCTCTCCAAAGAAAAAAACATCAGGGACAGATTGATCTTCTGCAAAAAGTATGGCGAATGGACTGCTGAGGACTGGGGCAAAGTCATATTCTCTGATGAAGCCCCTTTCCGATTGTTTGGGGCATCTGGAAAAAGGCTTGTCCGGAGAAGAAAAGGTGAGCGCTACCATCAGTCCTGTGTCATGCCAACAGTGAAGCATCCTGAGACCACTCATGTGTGGGGTTGCTTCTCATCCAAGAGAGTGGGCCAACTCACAATTTTGCCCAAAAACACAGCCATGAATAAAGAATGGTACCAAAACACCCTCCAACAGCAACTTCTTCCAACAATCCAACAACAGTTTGGTGAAGAACAATGCATTTTCCAGCACGATGGAGCACCGTGCCATAAGGCAAAAGTGATATCTAAGTGGCTCGGGGACCAAAACATTGAAATTTTGGGTCCATGGCCTGGAAACTCCCCAGATCTTAATCCCATTGAGAACTTGAGGTCAATCCTCAAGAGGTGGGTGGACAAACAAAAACCCACTAATTCTGACAAACTCCAAGAAGTGATTATGAAAGAATGGGTTGCTATCAGTCAGGAATTGGTTAAGAGCATGCCCAGTCGAATTGCAGAGGTCCTGAAAAAGAAGACTCTTTGCATAAATGTCATGTAATTGTCGATAAAAGCCTTTGAAACGTATGAAGTGCTTGTAATTATATTTCAGTACATCACAGAAACAACTGAAACAAAGATCTGAAAGCAGTTTAGCAGCAAACTTTGTGAAAACTAATATTTGTGTCATTCTGAAAACTTTTGGCCACGACTGTACACGTTTAAAGGGACAGTGCACAAAAAAAAAGAAAATTCAGCCATCATTTACTCACCCTTGACTTAGTTTGAGCATTTTTTGTTCTGTT
>CAIGQV010016734.1:12861623-12900374 GCA_903798115.1 Danio jaintianensis
ATATATATATATATATTCATTCATTCATTTTCTTTTCGGCTTAGTCCCTTTATTAATCTGGGGTCGCCACAGCGGAATGAACCGCCAACTTATCCAGCATATGTTTTACGCAGCGGATGCCCTTCCAGCTGCAACCCATCATGGGACCCATGGGAAACATCCATACATTGTCACACATACACTATGGACAATTTAGCTTACCCAATTCACCTATACCACATGCCTTTGGACTGTGGGGGAAACCGGAGCACTACCCACTGCGCCACCGCGTCGCCATTATATATATATATATATATTAAAATACACTTAAAAAATTCAGTTGTCTGAAATTTCAGATGTTCGATATTCAAGTTATGAAATCAAATTCAAATTAAGAAATTCAAATTCAAAACAATTTTTAATGGCCAATAGTATTCAGTTTTATTAAAGTTAAATTCAGTTAAATTAAAATGAACATAATTCATAATTCAGATTCAGATTGTTTCGGCATATTTTATCCATATATTTTTCTCCATATTCACACACCCTGCCTGGATTTTAGTCATGCATATGGTCGCAAATGGCTTTTTTTTTTTTGTTTTTTTTTGTTTTTGCAGTAATTAGTTTGTCCACAAGGTGGCAATGATGACTTGGGGGAGTCGATTAACATAGTAGTTGCTCAAAAACTGCATAAATGGAACAGATTGTCAAACGGACAATGTCAACTCATTGGTACTCTAGCATGAAAGAATACAAAGACATTTATATTGATTATACCCCCGTTATGAGAGAATACTCACAGAAAGACCCCTGTAAGACAAATATTGTTTTGTTTTGAGGAATAAATGAAAATCAAGTGGGTTTTTCCTGTATAAATAATGTGCCAATGGGGCAGAAAACTAATCTTATTTTCAGTTTGAAATAAGATTAATCTGCTAACACCATTTGCTGATTTTTTTGCATGTTTTATGGAATTTTTAGATATTTGGACTAGAAACAAGACAAAAAAGCTCTAAAAAAAAAAAAAGCACTGCAATTACATACGAGTTAAACATCTACATACACGTCAACTGAAGTATACTTTGAAAAGCTTGCCTTCAACTGTTCGTGCACACTAATATACACATTAAAACACAAATATATTTGGGCTTTAGATGTTAGATTCAAACAAACAGCGATAAGTCAATAAAACCCCAAGCTAAGTGCTTTTGAATGAACTTCACACAGTGGCCATGGCAAACTCTGCTCTCTGCGCAGCACTCAGAGTGAAACATTCATTTGGTCTCGTTCCAAACCGCAACCTCAGTATCCCAAAATTCGCTATGTCCACCAACAGTGACCCTGCAACTCTGTAATGAGGAGAAAAGCAGTGCATAATACAATCAATGGTGCCATTAAACTCTTGAGGTCAAACCGCAACGCTCTGCAAACAGCAGCACGGATCCATCTAGAATGTGGCATTTTCGAAGATCTGTGCCGATTACGGAGCGTTAATAAATCTTTGGCTGAATGTAAATGTCCTGCTATGAGATGGATGTGAGAAACCCTCAATCCTCCCAAGCCTTTTATTTCTCCTGAGCTGAGAGAGAGTGTGACACAAAGCAAAAAATGGCTTAGTTGTACCCTGTGCGTTAGAAAGATGACAATACAAGACTATCATTCATAGTTTCGCCAAACCTGATAGCTGAGGCATAAAACGGACATTGTCCTCAGCAGTATCGAAGACCCTTTCTGAGAAAAAACGCAGACTTAAAGGACTTCTAGCTCTTCGAATATGACAGCAAACATGGCTATGTCAAGATAGAAAGTCTGTGTAACATATATACAGTACGTGCATCTACAGTATATGATCAAGTGTCAATTTCGAGGGCAAAAAATTAAACTCACACAACAAAAAGTCACTTTCAAACCAAGTGAATTTGATCCACCAACTCAAATCTGCAGCAAAAAACAATGAAGTTTTTTGCCCTTCAGGAAAAAAAAAAATCTGTTTAAATGACCGGATTTCGCTAATGTAAGACTGAGAGACACACTGAAAAAAACGCAGATGAAGCAAAAACGCAACATTCAGCAGAGTAACATTCATCTGAAGAGTGCACTCGCAGCAAACGCATAATACCTTGCGAATAAAACCTCTATTCTCTCTCTCTGAGTGTGTGACTGTTTGAAGGCAAGGCATGAGATTGTGGCTCTGAGAATGAGGGAGGTAGAGACTTTGCTTCAGCTGCGATCATCTATTGGACTCCCCAGTGTGTTTGCTCCTACAATCTGTTCCCCTTCTGCTGTCAGTCAGTCACGGAGCCAAATGAGCCCACCCAATTCAGACACACTGTCCCACTTTCACTTTTTTTGTTTGTTTATGATGTGATCACTTCCACACGTGTGACCCAAGCATTTGATTTGACCCGGGTGCAGCTGTACCGCCCATGGACTGCCCGTATCCCATCACATTATTGGCACCGTAAAAATTCATTCCTGCCATGTGTTGAGTCATCTGCGAGAGAGAGACAACAGAAACGGTCATTACAAGCAATTAAACGAAAACAACGATGACACTGACATTTGTTGTTTTCATTTGTTTTCCCTCGTTATTTTATTTGACATATATTGCTGCGTCCCAATATGCATACTATCCATCTTACATTCGAAAGTAGTATGTCCCAAATTATAGTATGTTGAAATGAGTATTCCAAAAGTTACCCAGATGATCTACTATTTCCACAAGAAATTAAAAGTGCACATTTGTGTGTAATCTAACAGCTAACATTGCCCACAATGCATTGTGTATTGGTCGTGAATTCAATTAGAACTGCAAACCTGGGTAAAAATTTGTGATGCGAAAAAGAAATAAGGGCAAACAGCATTAGAACAGCACCAGTAAATGGTCATTCACTTGTCATTTCTTTATGAACTAACTCTGTATTGTGTATTTTGCTGCAAACACTCCAAAATGTATTTGAGCTGAATGCACCTGAAATGTTTAGTGCAATCAATGTAAACAAAGCCTAAAACATTTGCCTGGTAATCTTGATTCCGGCGCTTGTTACCTGGCTGATGTTCCACTGCAGCTGTTGGGCCTGCTGTGCTCCATATGCCTGCTGAGGAACTGCTGCCATGTTTCCCATCATGCCGTTCTGCATTCCCATTACACCACCCTGCACCCCTGCCATGTACGGAGGAGCAGCTGCCGCTCCGGGTTGCGGCATGACACCTGCCTGTCCCACTATGTTCATATGTGGAGCCATCATAGGTCCCATCATGCCCTGCTGGGCACCCAGGGCCTGGTATTGGCCATATCCTACAGCAGGAACGTAGCCCATCTGGGTGGCTCCCATGTACATGCCAGCTAAAACAGAAAAACATGCATAAACTGTACGGAACAACAGAAAGCAGCCCTATTTCGGTCTGAATCTGATCTCACCATGAGCAGCCATGTTTGTTTGTGGTGCCATACTGCTGTACAGGGACAAGATTGAGTCCTTGGATAACTTCTTTCCACTGTCTTCACTTTTGGTTGGTGGATCAAGGAACAGACTGAGGTTTTCGGGCACTGATGCTGCTACCCGTCCAGTGGGCATGGACCCTGAGCTAGGCTGCAATGAAAAAAACAAACAAACAAAAATCACTTGGTCGAAATGGATTAGGGGCGGCACGGTGGCTTAGTGGTTAGCACTGTTGCCTCACAGCAAGAAGGTTGCTGGTTCGAGTTCTGGCTGGGCTAGTTGGCATTTCTGTGTGGAGTTTGCATGTTCTCCCCGTGTTGGCGTGGGTTTCCTCCGGGTGCTCTGGTTTCCCCCACAGTCCAAAGACATGCGCTATAGGTGAATTGGGTAAACACAATTGGCTGTAGTGTATGAGTGTGTGTAAATGCGAGAGTGTATGGGTGTTTCCCAGTACTAAGTTGCAACTGGAAGGGCATCAGCTGCGTAAAACTTGTGCTGTATATGTTTTACACAGCGGATGCCCTTCCAGCTGCAACCCAGCACTTGGAAACATCCATGCACACTCATACACTACGGCCAATTTGGTTTATTCAATTCACCTATAGTGCATGTCTTTGGACTGTGGGGGAAACCGGAGCACCCGCAGGAAACCCACGCCAACACAGGGAGAACATGCAAACTCCACACAGAAATGCCAACTGGTCCAGCCGGGACTCGAACCAGCGACCTTCTTGCTGTGAGGCAACAGTGCTAACCTCTGAGCCACCGTGTTGCCCTGAAATGGATTAATCACTCAAAAATATAATAATTAATCAAAATAATAATTCATTGGTGTAGTTTTATATAATCATGATGCACACGTCCACATACTTCAATGAGGTTATTTCAATTTAACTTAAGCAAAATTAAATTTGAACCAATAAGATCAAATCACTTCAATATAAATTATCTTGTGATTTACTACTGCTAGGCAAAGATTAATCACGATTAATCGCATCCAAAATAAGTTTGTTTTGACATAATATATGTGTGTGTATTATATATACAGTATGTATTATGTACATGTGATACACATACACATATATAAAAACAAAATGATACAATTATACAAATTGTTTTAAAATGTATATATAATTTGTATCATATACACTTATATTTTATATCTAAACATAATTAAACATTTTCTCAAATATATGCATGCATGTGTGTTTTTATATATACATAATAAATATACACAGCACACACACATATTTTAAGTCAAAACAAATGTTTATTTTTGATGCACTAGAATTGACCAAATTTGTGTCAATCAATCTTATTCTCTTCATTTGGAAACTAACCCATTTCAAAAAAAATTTTAAGTCTGCGAGAACCAGAAGTTGCTGAGACTTGTATTTCAGTATGTTGATGTACTTCCAACTAAAACAGAATATTGATTAGGGGCCGGGGCTTTATTCTTGCACATCATACCCTCGTAGCAAATAAACAGTAAGAGAGGTGTGGTTAAGAATATTGTGGCTGAATCATCAAACTGACGTCAACAGAAAAGGATGGCCACTCCAAATGTGAATGTGAAATTTTGATTGAAGAACAAAACAAACTTCTTATTTCAGTGGATTAACTTCCATGGATTAATTGTTAACCTAAAGAACAACAATGTGCTCTAGCAAGATAAACACATTAATCATTGTAGAAATTATTCATGTAGCCCCAACTCAAAATAATCAAGTTAATTCTCTCTTGAAAACTCTTTACCGTGCTCCTGGCAGAGTTTGAGCTGCTGACGGCTGAAGGCAGAGAACTGAAGAGGTCGAGGGCGGGACTAATTTCAGTGCTTGGTTTGCCATTGGTGACTGGAGCTTGAGGTGCCGGGGCATCTGGGAAAGAGAATTTCAATGTCAAGAGTCTATACTGACATGATTGTTCTTATAAGTGTACACATGTTAACATGTTACCTAGTCCTAGTAAGTCATTGACAGACTGTGACTGTTTCTTTGGAGTGTTTTTGAATGGTTGTGACTCGTCCTTCTTCTGCAAGACAAACAAGTGTATAGTTTGTGTGGTATCAATTTATACAATACATAGTGCCTAGAGGAATTTCTAATGTGTCTAAATATTTTGCTACCTTTTTTTTTTCAGGGTGTACAAAATAAGGTTAGAACAAAACATGAAAGCCTCTCCTAGCAATATTAACCACAGACCCAATTTTGCTGGTAAATGTTTATAAATCAGTGGCTCTCAACAAGTGGGATTAATTATAAATAAATAAATAAATATTTTTATATTATTATTACTATTATTATTATTATTATTATTATTACTATTATTGCATGTAATGATTAAATAAATTATTTGTATTTCCCTCCATAATGTTGTATTAATTTGAGGAAGATACCATTTTAAAAAAGCTCTGAATCATCGCAAATCAATTTAATTAAAAAATACAATGTCAATATATTTTGCTAAACTTTTCCTTTCTTTTTTTTCATGGTGTTTAAAATAAGGTTAGAACAAAACATGAAAGCCTCTCTTAGCAATATTAACCACAGACCCAATTTTGCTGGTAAATGGAAATCTGCTATTCTAAAAACCCATTAAGAAATCCTGAGGGAAAATATGACTCATAAACATGACTGAGTTTTCAAGGAATTGGGTTTATAAATCAGTGGCTCTCAACAAGTGGGATTAATTATAAATAAATAAATATTTTTTTATTATTATTACTATTATTATTATTATTATTATTACTATTATTATTATTATTATTGTTATTACTATTATTATTACTATTATTGCATGTAATGATTAAAAATATTATTTGTATTTCCCTCCATAATTTTGTATTAATTTGAGGAAGATACCATTTTAGAAAGCTCTGAATCATCGCAAATCAATTTAATTAAAAAATACAATGTCAATATATTTTGCTAAAATTTTCCTTTCTTTTTTTTCATGGTGTTTAAAATAAGGTTAAAACAAAGCATGAAAGCCTCTCTTAGCAATATTAACCACAGACCCAATATTGCTAGTAAACGGAAAACTGCTTTTTATTATCTTCTTTCTTTTCTTAATAGTTTTTTTTATAGTATTATTATTATTATTATTGCATTTAATGATTAAAAAAATTGTTTGTATTTCCCTCCATAATGTATTTATTTTTAGAAAGATGCCATTCTAGAAAGCTCTGAATCATCATAAATCAATTTAATTTAAAAATACAGTTTCTGCTAATAAAAAAAGTTTAAAAGAAGCAGAATGTCAATATATTTTGATACCATTTTCCTTTCTTTTTTTATCCACGGTGTTTAAAATAAGGTTAAAACAAAAGCATGAAAGCCTCTCCTAGCAATATTAACCACAGACCCAATATTGCTAGTAAATGGAAAACTGCTTTTTCATATAGTTCTTCTTTCTTTTCTTTCTTACTAGTTTTATAGTATTGTTATTATTATTATTATTGCATTTAATGATTAAATAAATTATTTGCATTTCCCTCCATAATGTTGTTTTAATTTGAGGAAGATACCATTTTAGAAAGCTCTGAATCATCGTAAATGTATTTAATTTAAAAATAAAGTAGAAGTAGAATGTCTAAATATTTTGCTATCATTTTCCTTTCTTTCTTTCACGTGTTTAAAATAAAGGTTAGAACAAAACATGAAAGCCTCTCCTAGCAATATTAACCACAGACCCAATTTTGCTGGTAAATGGAAAACTTGGAAAAATGTTGCTATTTTAAAAACCTTTTAAGAAATCCTGAGGGAAAATACTGAGTTTTCAAGGATTTAGGTGCAGAAATCAGTGGCTCTCAACAAGGGGCATTAATTATATGAATTAAAATAAAAAAATAAATTAAAAAAATAAAAATATATAAATTTTTATTATTAATATAATAAATTATTTGTATTTCCCTGCATAATGTTGTTTTAATTTGAGGAAGATATCATTCTAGATAGCTCTGAATCATCGTGAATTAATGTAATATGAAAATACAGTTTCTGCTAATATAAAACAAGTTTGAAAAGTTTTGTCATAATTATAGGAGAGACGCCCGACATCGCAGAGCCTTAAATGAACAACAAAAGGCCTTTGAGTCCAAAAGATTGAGAGCTATTGTTATAAACAGCTGAAGTGCACAAATGCAGAAACCCACCAGCTTCATCTTTTCAAAAACAACGGGAGCCTCTTTTGTTACGGTTTCACTCTTTTCTTTCTGAAAATGGGAAAGAATGTTATTATAGTACAAAATCAAAGTGACAATCAAAATAAAATGCAATTTATTTATTTTTTATGCCACAATTTCAGCACTTACCCTGAATGACTGGATGTCAATGCATTTATCCATATACTTTTTCTTATCATATTTGTCACGGATAAAAATCTCAGCCGCTCTGTATGGTGTGGCTTAAGGAAACACAGTGTGAGGGAGAACCACAAACATTTTATAAATATTACTTTTCTATAATAAAAAAAAAGTTGATAACAATAAAAATACATTAACAGCAATAAATAATACATAAAACAAGATTAGTTGAAAACTAAGATTGACCTTTTTTAACCTTTAAGATTTAACTTTAAAAAAAAAAAATCTACCATTTTTGAAGGACTCACATTATATATATTTATACAACAGTTCTGTCTGGTTCTTGAATCTGATTAACTGATAGCCGTCCGATATTCCGCAAATAACAGTACTCGTCCAGCCTCTTGACCCTTCACCCTTGTGTATTACTCCACCCAAATACAGCGACAGGCAGAGGACACTCTACAGTTTGACAAATATTGCTGCTGTTGGGCAACATAATGTACTTTTAAGGCTTTTTAGTCGAGAATGTAGCTGTTTAGATTGCAACTATGCAATTTATTTATAAGGATAATGCCTATTTTAAAATATTTATAATTTCTGAGAGACAGCGCCATTAGCCTGTCTTTGAGCAAAGACGGTTGACGATGTTCATCCACAAGATGGCGACAGAGACCGCATAAGCCCTAAGAAGAGAAAAACAGCGTAATTTCAAACTACAGCTGATCAAATCATTATTAAACAGGTAAATGACTTTCTAAGTCGATCTCTCTCTTTTGTATGTTGTAGTGCTGTATTTATACCATAGTAATATTGTGATCTCCTGATTACAACAGAGAAATACTGGGAAATCTTTGTAGACTGAGATGGCATTTCATGCCGTTCAGCCTTATAATCTAAAAATGTAAGCAAAAATCACCTGTTTTGTCTTCACTTTAGACATTATGCTAGAGAATCATTCAAATACTAGCTCTAAAGTGACGTTTGTGAATGAGCAACGGTTTCTGCTGTTCTGACGTCAGCTGCAGATGTGAAGGAATGGCGGAAGAAAGTAGTTCCTCTTACAAAAGGGTTTTTAGACTCTCTGTGTTTGATTTCCTTTTTTTATACACACGATTACGCCGTCGAACTGTTGTATAAACGCAATATCACACGAGTAGCAGTGCGATGTGGCTGTATATCGGCACTGGTGGGAGGCGCTTAGTGTCCCACCAGTGATGATATACAGCCACATCGCACTGCTACTCGTGTGATATTGCTCATATAAACATAAAAAAAATTTCCTTTAAAATCTCGCCAGATTAAAATCGTTGTCTGATAACATTAAAAATATGGCATTACAAAAGTATATGTTTAACAGTTTTTTAGCTATTGGAATATTGACAAGTAATGGTAACACTTTACTTGAGAAGGTGTTCATAAGACTGTCATGACAACCCATAATCATGAGATCACATGAATGTGAAAGAGATTTTATGCATGCTTATGACAATTGTTATTAAGTGTCATTTGCTAAGTTATGTCATTTTACATGCAAAAAATGACATTGTTTGTTATGACAACTTGACATAAAAAATACATTACAACTCATTTTTGTCTTTGTCATGACAACTTGACATTACCAAGACAATTAGTCATAAATCTGTTATAAACATGACATAAACATGTTTTATTTTTTTATTTTTTTTACCAAAACTACTGTGGTACAAGCTGATTTGTCATTAAAATGTCATTAAACATTAATGACACTCTTAAGAAATGATTTGACAGAGTAATGACACTTTTAATGAGACATTTCAATGACAAATACAGTTTGTTCCACTGAGAAAGTGATCAGAAAAATATTAGTAACACAAATACAATAGCCTCATGACAAAAGTTTTGTTGTCTTGGAGATGTCAAGTTGTCATGACAAAGACAAAAACAGGATGTGATGTATTTGTTTATGTCAAGTTGCCATAACAAACAATGCCATCTTTGCATTTAAAACTACATAACTGAGCAAATGACACAATGTCATAAGCATGCATAAAAACTCATTCACATTTCATGACAGTCTTATGGACACCACATTCAAGTAAAGTGTTACAGAATAACCTTAACACATGCATGTATACATAAATACATTATATGTACTAAAGGATACTGGTCCGTCTCTGGCCGCTGGAAGCACTCTGGTAAAAAGGCCTCATATAGTCTCCGAGCTTTGGCGTTCCCCATTTCCTGAACAGACTGAGCACAAACATACACATAAACACATTTATATCATCCATACATTGTGATAGAATAAAAAAAGGTGCACTTTCAATTGAAAACCTTGAAAGCTCACCAGTATCTGCTCTTGAGTCCACTGGTCCAGGTTTACAGATTTCACTCGTGAGATGTGAACACCAAGATTCCGGTGGATTCCAGCACAGCGGATACAAATGAAGATTCCAAGATTCCAGGATGCCCATCTGGGACCTGATTAGAGAAATTAGAGGCATTAGAGAAATAAAACTTTGTTTTTCTCCGCAGGCAGGACTACAGTTTACCATCAGTCTACCATTTTATGTATTATAAAAATAATAATGAATTTGCACCTTTATATATATATATATATATATATATATATATATATATATGATGAACCTGTTATCATTTCATCAAACACGATGGAAGAGTGATACATTTTCTAAAATCCTCTAATTTATTCTACAATTACAAAAATGTTTGAAGGATGAGCTGAGAGTAGGTATTTTATGTTCATTACTTTAGCAAGTTAAACCAAAACATAAAATTGCACAAAAGTATAATAATACATATATAATAATAGTAATAATAATACTTATGTTTTTGAGGATCAGATCAGAATATTCGAATGAGTTTTTGGAGAATAATAATAATAAAACTAATTATTAATATTATTATTATTAGGATCATCATCATCATTATTATTATTGATATGTTTTTGAGCATCAGATCAATACAATAGACCCTTTTCACATTTCTGGATTTCTCAGTAGCAGAAGTCGTCATAGTTGGGAAAACTTAGAGTGCAGTTAATGGGAGAATATAACAAATAATTTTTTTACAATCTTATTTGCTCAAATGATAAAAGAAAATCTCCACGATGATGTTATCAACACTGTCAGAAAAAGGAAAACAAATTGTGTGAGACTGATAATGGCAGCCAGAGGAGAGAATAACATCAAATTTACTGTCCTGTTCCATAGACACTGCTTTGGAAACACCTCGCAGTAGCGGTTATTCGCTTTTTGTAATTTGACGCAAAGATGATATATAATACATACATAAATGCATATAAATGTTCATACGTTTAAAAAAAATAAATAAATAAAATTATATATATATATATATATATATATATAAATTACAAACTTTCAAGGATTTAAGATGCTGATGACCGTTAAACGCGTCATGACAGGCTTGTGAAAAGGGTCCATATAATATTATTTTGGAAAATAATAAAAATAATATTTATTATTATTATTATCATTATTAATATTATGTTTTAGAGAATGCAGATCAGCATAATATAATGATTTTTTCATGAGAATATCAATAATACAAATAACAATGATTATCAGTATTATAATTATTATTATTGTTGTTGTTAAGCATCAGATCAACATAATAGAATCCGTTTTGGAGTATGTGACACCAAAGACTGGAGTAATGTTACTGAAAATTTAACTTTGCCAACACAGAAATAAATTAAATATATATTAAAATCCTAAAGTGTAAAATAACAGGCTATATGTACAGTTTATTTGATAATAAATTTGTCAAATCCTTCAATGCATTTCTAAATTGTCGTAACTTTATTTCCTGGGTCGCTTTTACTGTATTTTTTTACATTAAATAAATGCAGTCTCGCTTAATATGTAATAAAACTCTATCAACTCCACAGTTTTGAACAGCAGTGTATACATTGATCTAATAATAACAATTATTATAGAAATACATATAGATTTTGATCATAATATTCATGTATATACAGTACATCTGACTGACTGAAATTCAGCAAATCATTATTATGCCATTACGATTCAACTTCCTGTGGGGTGTGGCCAGCCAAACTCAATTGATATTCCATCTCACGAACAGAAACATAGCCTTGCCTTCAAAAAAATCTGAATTCATCCAAACTCAAGCAATTTAATGAGTCAGTGAAGGAGAGAATGGCCAGAAAAACACAGACAGAAGGGAGCGAGCGATAGAGAGAGCCTGCTGAGGAGAGATATTTACATTCTCCTGCCTGGCATTAGAAGAGAAAATAAGAAGCTTCGTGCACCGCAATGACTAATCCAGTTTGGGCAGTCATGTGGACACGCTGGCACAACGCTGATAACACATACACACACACCCACCAGCCCCTGCAGCATCTGTAGTCCTTCCCACTGCTCTTAAATCATACATGATAAAGCCCACACTACATTCAACAAAGCCATCTGAATCTGAACGCTGCCTGAAGGTGCTCTTATCCCCATTTTATTCCCCGTTATGTAACCGTACTCCACTGAGACATGAGCAAGCTTCAAAGACAAAGCTCCAAGCGGAAGAGATTTTTGGCTTTTATGACGCAATGCCGTTTTCGTCCGAAAGGTAGCAGCAGCGTGTTGCGTTTTTGCTCTGGTTGGTCTCCTGATGTGATGTCAGAGAGGATTGTTGTGGCAACGTTTCTGCTTAATTGCTTGGTGTTTTCTGGAACGAGCGCACAGCATCATGGGACGGTCATACCTGCTGTTTACACAGCGCACCTGCTGTGCTTATATTCGTCTGAGTGGATCTAATTTGACACAAGACAGTTTTTGGTCTTTAGCTGTGAGTGTAAGCATTAGTCGGTGCGCCCACAGTGTGTTCAATAGCACTCACAAAACTGAAAAGCACTTGTGGAAATAATGAGCTCCAATCAAGACTGTGAGGAATAAAACAAAATATAAAGTCTATTTGTGGTAGTAGTTACTTTGCATAGATAGGACTTATGAAATTAATCAATTTGGATCGAGAGATTTGGTAGCATGTAGGAAAGAGAATCATACAATTGTTTACTGATTTTTAAAGGGATAGTTCACAACAAAAATTAAAATTCTGTCATCATTTATTCAGCCTTTGCTTGTTTAAAACCTATTTATACACAAAGATTTTGATTTTGAAGAATTTTAGTTGCTGGTATCCATTGACTACCATTATAGTATTTTTCCCCCTACTATGGAAGTCGATGGGTCCTAGCAACCAGCATTCTTCAAAATATCTTCTTTTGTGTTTAACAGAAGAAAGAAACTCATAAAGGTTTAAAATCACATGCTGGGGAATAAATCATGGAGGGATTGTCATTTTTGGCTAAACTATCCTTTCAAGAGGACAGTTCGCGCAAAATTGAATACTGAGTCTTCGCTTAATCACTATGGTGTTGCTCTAATTCTATATGAGAGAATTTATTTTTTAGACCACAAAGGAGAAATCAAAAATTGTGTTTGTTATAGTAAGTGATATACGTCGATTCACTACGAATACGACTTATTCGTTGAGGAGTTGGTTGTAACTTTTTGGTTCAATCATAAGAATCTTAAGGCTGATTTGTACTTCTGCGTCAAACACACGCGTATGCTCCGGCGCAGCCGTGGCCGTCGGCGATGCTGACGTGCACCTCTCAAAAAATGTAACTGCACGTCGCAACGAGGCGTAGCGCAAGCTCTGTGATTGGTCGGCTTGCTAGCGCTGTCGAGTGTGGGTGGGACCGAGAGCCGTGCGAGCCCGATGGAGCGAGTGTTTACGAGTGTGGAGTCCCGTGAAGGAGGTCCAGATGGAAACTGTTGTTTTGTGTTTACCTTATGATTAAAGTTGTTGCATGTCCACCGGTTCCCGCCTCAAAATGAGTGAGTTTGAGCCACTTGCACATTAAGGTAGCGTTCAGAAAAAACAAAACACCAGCAAAGAAACTCGACACAGAGGAACATAAACACCTACTGCCAGCTAGCGTTTCGGAAGTGTTATTGCAGAGCAACACAAACAGCGCGCAGAAGTATAAATGCACGGCTATACTGTTGCAATAGTAAGAAATGAATTCCCTAAATTAACTATCTTTGTGTACTCGTTCCACAAATTGCGATGACTGACATTGTGGTAACCAATAATATTACAATAACCAAAATATTATGTTCTGTGATTTTATGTTTTCAAGACGACTTCGCAGATCAACCTTCTGCACTGTGGCCATATCCTCGCATTATAGCTACTAGATTTTTATGTGAGCTTTATACAGTTAATATAGTGATATTTGAAAAAAAAAAAAAAAAAAAAGACTCAAGTCTGGGTTTAAGTTTACTATATATACACTTGTTCTTTTTTTTCTAACAAGATCTGGCAACACTAATGAGTCAACACACACTTTTAATGTGATTTCTTCACCACACCCACAGAAAAGAGAGACAGCTTTTATTTATAAACAGGCGACGCTTTACAATAAGATTTTATTAGTCAATGTGAGTTAATGTATTTACTATACTAACATAAACTAATAATAAACAATACTTGTACAGCATTTATTATCATAGTTCTACATTTACCAATGCATTATTAAAATCCAAGTTCCTGCTTGTAATAGTTAATGTAACAATATTAATGTTAACATGAACTAGCAATATACACATTCATTTTAATGAACTAATGTTAACAAAATAATGAATAAATACTGTAAAAATGTATTGTTAATGTTAGTAAATACATTAACTAACATTAGCTAATATAACCTTAGGTCCCCCTTTATATTAAGTGGCCTTAACTAATGTACTTACAACTTACACTCAAATTAATCATTTGTTACAATGTACTTAGTGTAAATACATGCTTTTACATTGTACTTATGATTGATTAAATACTTGCATGCAATTACACTGTTGACCATCCCTTACACCTTAACCCACCCATACCACTAAACCTGCCCCTAACCCTACCTGTATCCCACCTCAAGAGCACCAGAAGTCTTCTGCAATACATTATGAACACAGTAAGTACATTGTATATTTTTTGCTACAAGTACATACAGTAATAGTATAAATATAAATTGAGACACAACCTTATTGTAAAGTGTTACCTAAAAGTGTAATAAACAACTAGTTAATTTGCACTTCAGTTAGTTTAGTTTCATATAAACTGCATATAATTGAATTTTGAGAGTTATGAAATTAATCACTCCTGGACAACATGTGTACAGAACAGGATTGAGCAATAAAGCATAAACTGGCAACCGAATTTAACTCCAATGTGTACATTAACTATTCCTGTTCTATTATCTGAGCTTTTCAGCATCACTCATCTCTAAACAGTACATAAAACAAATAAACAGTGGTTGGCTTCTGCAAACGTCACTCAGAAGGTCTCTTTCCTGTCTAAATGGCCGGAAGTGGACCAGACTCTATTCTGGAAATCAATGGCGAGACCATCTAACCTGGTTTGCTTTAAACCTTTCTGTCCCAAAAAAAGCTCAGAAAGACAAAATCCAATCATGGGAATTTGAGATCTGATATGTTATTCTGCTATAAAATGTGCTGATTTGGCCTTTAATGGGAGCACCAGGGCATTGCTTTATATCTGCACTATGCTCACGGTCACACTAACATCTGAGATTTGCCATCGGCTTTAATGCGAGATGGCTCTGCGCCAGGGAGGAAAGGGATATTCCCAACGGGATGCATGCAGCTGTATAAAACACACTTTCCGTGAGCTCTTCTGTGCTGTGGGCCTATTTAGATTACCTATTCATCCCCCACCTGCAAATATCCCTCCTCTGTCAGTCTCCGGCTGAAGCCGCCTGCAATGGCAAAGGGGTAATCAGCTTGTGTGGTATTACTGGAGGACGCCGGGGAGAGAGAGAGAGAGAGAGAAAGTGCGTTTATGTGTGGGATGGAGGATGGACTGAAGAACATGTGAGGCTGTAATAAACAGCCAGGTGGAATCAGGCAGGTTTTCAGGGTGAATCACAAAAGAGAACAGAACAGGATGGAGAGATTCGCACATGCAGATCACACTTACTGGCCTATTACAGAGAGAAGCGCCATGAAAAAGGACACGTGCCGAGCCACCTGTTTGTTAGTGGTACTTAATGAACTAAATATCACCATGATGGTCATATTTATGGAGTTGGGATATGAGCATGGTACTGTCTCGTTTAGGATATGGACGCTATAGGTATGATCTTATATGTGTTGTCATTTTTTATGTGATTATGCTTATGACTTTTGACCTGGAAGATAACAAAATAAAACCAAAACCTAAAAAATAAGGATAAGCTTAGGGCTGGGCGATTTAGGGGAAATATCTAATTGCGGTATTTTTGGACAGATATTGTGATTTGATTTGCAATTAAATTTTGTAAAGTTGGGATTCAGCGAAATATTGTAGTTTACACACTTTAAAAGGCACCTATGATGCAAAATTAACCTTTGGAAGCTGTTTGGACAGACCTGTGTGTAGGTATAGTGTGTCAACTGTCATTTTGGAGTGATTCAAACACAACAAGTTTATTTTTTAATAGTGTTACAGTGTTACTGTTTTCATAAGTGAACAACAAATATTTATGGGTGAAAAAAATACACAAGTATAAATATACAAAGGCATTTAATAGCATAGCTTCTAATTGTATGTTTTAAAATGTAATATGGGGGTATAAATACACGATTTATAAATGCTTTAAAATTATTACATTTTTTATACACTTACATTTTTATGAACGTATAAAAAATATGGACTACTGGACAACACTCATTCTTGTCTTAGGACAAACTTCAAATGTTGACTACTGTATATTCAATACACCACACACATAATTCAAATGCCTGGGATTGGTAAGCCTCCATCTTTGTGAACAACTTTAAGAAATAAAAGTATGAATTTTTTGTTTTATTATTATTATTATTATTATTTTAAAATGTGTTTTTAAATGCAAGATTTAAATGTAAGACAAGTAGATTTAAATGTAGACAAGGCGACGCCGTGGCGCAGTGGGTAGCGCTGTCGCCTCACAGCAAGAAGGTCGCTGGTTTGAGCCTCGGCTGGGTCAGTTGGCATTTCTGTGTGGAGTTTGCATGTTCGCTTGGGTGCTTCGGTTTCCCCCACAGTCCAAAGACGTGCTATAGGTGAATTGGGTAAGCTAAAATTGTCCATAGTGTATGTGTGTGAATGAGAGTGTATGGGTGTTTCCCAGTGATGGGTTGCAGCTGGAAGGGCATCCGCTGCGTAAAACATATGCTGGATAAGTTGGCGGTTCATTCCGCTGTGGTGACCCCAGGTTAATAAAGGGACTAAGCCGAAAAGAAAATGAATGAATGAATACCGGTAGACAAGACGCATTTCCTTGACACTCTCCAGACAACTGTTGATCTACATAAAAGAGTGAACAGCTTCCTCTCCGGATTGACAGCAGTCTTGTTTACCGTCTGTGTGGAAATTTACAGGGCCGCAAAGCTGTTTGAATGTTGCTCTTAAAGTTTCATTATATGCTGTGATCTACTGTGTGTTCCTCTGACAGGCGGCACTCAGGTCTGACAAAAGAGTGATGCGTAACACCCAAGAGTGCACCTGAATCAAGAAAAACATGGACTTCGGATGGGTCTGCAGTGAAAGGGTGTGTGATGAATAAACATGGCGTCTAGCCAACACACAGACAGTCAACAAACACTCTTTAAGCACACAGAGACTTAGAAAGAGCAACATGGTCAATTCCTGGGATAAATGGTTAAATTTTGCTACCCTTTTTTGTAGTAGAGGTTGCGCTGGCGCCACTACAAAACCTACTAATCAGACACTGAAATAAACAATGATTAATCAAATAATCATTCAAATAATCATTAGATTAATCGATTATCAACATAATCATTTGGGGTAATAATTTATTTTTTAATATTCTGTTTTAATTAAATTTTTTAGTAATTGTGTTGTTCTTGTTATACATAATACTTTTACTGATTTTCATTTTAGTTTTAGTTATATTAAATTATCTAAACTAAAAACATAAATAAAAGTAAACTGTTGCATGTTCTCCCCGTGTTGGCTCCGGGTGCTCCGGTTTCCCCCACAGTCCAAAGACATGCGCTATAGGTGAATTGGATGAACTAAATTAGCCGTAGTGTATGAGTGCGTGTGTAAATGTGAGAGTGTATGGGTGCTTCTCAGTACTGGGTTGCAGCTGTAAAGGCATCCACTGCGCAAAATATATGCCGGAATAGTTGGCGGTTCATTCCGCTGTCGCAACCTCTGAAATAGAGACTAAGCCGTAGGAAAATAAATGAATAAATGAAATTAAATATATATATATATATATATATATATATATATATATATATTTTTTTTTTTTTTTATCATAGTAAGACTACTTTATTAGGTTAAGTTACTACTTATCTTAGTTAGGTGTGGGTAAGTATATTAATTTTTTTGTTTTGCTTTGGTTTCAGCTGATGATTTTTTTTCTTTTGTTCTTTAAGATTTTTTTATTTTTATTGATGTGTTACAGTTTTGTAATCTGTTCAATCGGAGTGAATTTACATCTGCATCAACCAACTCAAGCTCAAGACACTGCTATTGTCAAAACATGAGTTAAAATTTGTATTTCTAAACGACAGTACATGTAACTATTTTACTAAATATTACTAAATATGTATTTCTTACTGTGTAAAACATATGCTGGAATAGATGGCGGTTCATTCCACTGTGGTGACCCCTGATAAATCAGGGACTAAGCCGAAGGAAAATGAATGAATGATTGAATGAAACGGTTTGTAAATCAAAGTGAGTGCAAACCAACATCAGTCACAACATACTTTTAATAATGTTAAAAAGGTTTAATATGTATTAATGTTATTATTACCCTTACCATTTCATTGGGAGTGCAGTGGATAGTATTTAAACGTTTCTGTCATGTCGTGTTTGGTGCAGACAGACAAATTCCTTGTCGTTGGAATCTTGTCGCATCGCATGCAGTTAGGACACGGTGTTTCCCAGTGATAGGTTGCAGCTGGAAAGGCATCCACTTTAAAAACATATGCTGGATAAGTTGGCGGTTCATTCTGCTGTGGCGATCCCTGATGAATAAAGGGACTAAGCTGAAGGAAAATAAATGAATGAATGATTTCATAGGCCAAATAATCTGCATAAACGTATTTTTATTTTTTGGTGACTGTATTCAAGTATACGTTGAATAATTAAATGCAACTAAAAAAAAAAAAAAAAAAAAAAAACGCATAGACTTCATTGTATAAAAATTAAACGCAATACATTTTCATTGTTATAATTTCTTGTACACAAATAATTTAAAGGCCTTAAAAACAAATCAAACAGGCACTTTCATTTTATGGTTAAACTTCACAATCACTCAACAATGGTTCCTGGTCAGCTATAATTCCACTGAAATTTCCTGGGGGGTGAAAAAACTGAAGCTGAACTTGACATTGCGGATTGTGCGATGTGACTATTGCAAATGATCACATTGCGATATCGATGCTGAAACAATATATTGTGCAGCCCTACTGTCAATAATGTTTTTCTGTATACAAACATACAGACATCCCTGCAGCATTAACCCACAAGGATCAACAAGTATACAAACAAGAACATCTCAAGCTCTAAATGAACCTGTACTGAGGAAAGCATGATGGGGGAAATCACAGAGCTGGCTGTGAACTAAAGACCCAGTTTCACAAACTGCCAGGCTGCCATTTTTTCCCCTGCAAAATACAGGGCTTCTCCATTTCCAAAATATCCAGAGGCCATGAAAAGACAGAGCAGATGGACTTTATGGTTTATTCAAGATGAAAAACCATCAATACAGGCCTCGTTATTAGTTATACAAACATGAACTCATTAACTTTTCTTACGAAAGTATTTTTATATTTATTAGTATTAGTATTATTAATTATTCTGAATAAGACAATATTATATTCCTTTTACAATATTCCTTTAATGTTCCCATTTTACATGTTCTAATTAGGCCTGTCACGATAAGGAATTTTTGTTGTGTGATATATTGTCACAGAAATTGTTGCGATGAGCGATATTATTGTCATTATGAGATCATTTTATGCCACTGATTATATAATGATTATTTAATAGTGCAACAGCATAATAATGCAAATAGCCATAAACACTTTAAAATACTTATCATAAAGTTATTTAGATTCTATAATTTGATGTTAAAAAGGTAAATGTCCTATTAGGTAAATGTCCAATTATAAACTTTGACACCGATAAGGTAGAATGTAAATGTCATTGTAAAATGGCTTTAACGTTATTTGTGAATTTGTAAATGTATATTGCAACGGCAAAAATTATTGATGTCATCTCCACGATAAGTCGATATATTGATCATTGTGACAGGCCTAGTTCTAATACATAGATTGATTAATTACCTTTTTTCATTAGGGTTCCGTACACAGTTATTGTTTTTTCATTTTTTGTGCTAAATGTGCAAACAGACAATGGAATAAATAGTTTTGATTTTCTTCATCAAACTACACTGCCGTGTATTTCCTGTCACAGAAAAAATCCAACATGACAGTAATAGTGTGGTACAGGTGTGAACATGTCTATACAGCACTTTGATAATGTGACCAAATGATCTTAATTCGATCTGTGTTCACTCAGAGTATGACTTTAGCAGAACAAAGATGATCAAAAAAATCTGTTTACATGGTAGATTCTTAATCAGAGTTGTAGATTCTTAATCAGAGCCTGTCACAATAATAAATTTTTCGACTTATCGTGCAATACTTAGAGATGACCTTAATAACTTTTTGGTGTTGCTATATATATATATATAGATATAGATATATACAAATTCACAAATAACGTTAAAGCCATTTTACAATGACATTTACATTCTACCTTATCGGTGTCAAAGTTTATAATTGGACATTTACCTAATAGGAGAGTGGTCATCAACCACCGGGTCACGGACTGGTACCGGTCCGTGGATCAATTGGTACCGGGCCAATCATTAATTATTTACGTTTTATTTATTATCTGAGTCTGAACAATCTTTTATTTTGAAAAATGACAGTATTCTCTCGCTTACATCTCGGTCACTTGAGCGCCCAAATTTAACCCACAAGCTAGCAAAATTAGTAAGAAACAGACGTCTTTGGAAAGTTTCTTTGCTAAGGGGAAAAGGCCCAGTGAAGGACCGGCGAACTGCCGAGGAATAGATCCGCAACCCATTTGTCAACAAATCAAGTGAATCCACCATGTCTGTGCAAGAAGACCAACTGCTGGAGATCGCAAATGATGGCAGACTTTTAGGGGCCATTCGCATATCGCGTCTTTTCTAGAGTTCGTCCAAGTTCGTTATTTCCAATGGAGGTGTGTGGCTTGCACGCACAAGCAGCGTGACACGCTCGCATCTTCTAGACGCACACAGTTAAATGAATTCCATGAGCGCACCGCACCGCGAGTCACATGACAAGAACATAATTTTAGGCTAATTAGGATAATTCTGCATAACACATAATAATAAAAAAAATACAAGCATAGATAAATACAAAAGAGCAAAGATGCAAATGAAACAAAAGTGCTATTTTCTAATTTTCTTATGAGAAGTTGTATAGTATTCACACACAACTTAATTAGTCTTCATCAAATAAACAAACATGAATAATATTCTGAAACAACTTAATTATAGTCTTCATCGAATTAACAAACATAAATAATCTTTGTAATCTTAAGCTACAAGCATTATAACTTTCTTGTGCTTTTAAGCTTTCTAAAAATGCTTAATAAATCACAGGTCTAAAAACATGCACGATAAACTTTCACTACATTATGGATATACTTTGCAATGTTCCTGATCAACTGTAATTATGATTAGACATTGCAAATGCTACGATGTGACCATTGTGGATGCGTACCTTGCAATATCGATGCTGAAACAATATATTTGTCACAGTCACTACAAATACTGCCAGCAAAAGAACTACATATCAGTCATGCACCACTCACACACCTGGCCTAGATCCCCATGATTGCAAACAGACACAGCTGAAGCTGTTCAGGACTAACTACACAGACTATTTATACACCTCACACACACACACACACACACACGCACACGCACACACACACGCACACGCACACGCACACGCACACGCACACGCACACGCACACGCACACACGCGCACACACGCACGCACGTGGCTTCTGTAATGTGAATGGGACGCTGACAAAAGAGTGCGATTCCAAATGCAGGTTTATTAAGAATAGTCAGGCAAGCAACGGTCAACATAGGGGCAAACAGATGTAAACAGGCAATCCTGAGTCGTGGTCAAAACACAGGCGAATGGTCAGTACAGGCAGGCAATGTAAACAAACAAACAAGGCGAAGGTCAAAACATGGCAAGAGAAAACACGTCGTAATGTTCACAAAGACAGTCTAACAAGACTCAGCACTGATGTGTGTGTGTGCGCGCTGTATAAATAGTCCTTGTAATCAGTTCATGAGCAGCTCCCAGCCTGTGTGTAATCTACTGAATGAGAAACAGGTGCGTGTGAACGGTGCTTGACTGGAACTTGTAGTCAATACCGGCGGATTTGTAGTCCTTTAGTGATCCGCGTGTTTACCGCTGGTGATTGTGACAATATTGTGCAGCCCTAGTTTACTATGGTTTACTATCATGCAGCACAAAAATGTATGAAAAAACAAAAAATGCTCATTCTGACTGGCACTTACAACAAAATATAACAATAATAAGTGGTTATTTTATAATAATAAAACATCTTACTGACAAATGATTAAAACCCAGTGGTTTGAAAAACAGTGGTAAGGCAAAAAGGCTTAAAATGACAGTAAATAAGTGTTTTGAAGCGCTTTTTATTCTTTTATTATGTAGTCAAATGATTCTCTCTAAATATGCTAAGTATATGTTCATTCATTCATTCATTTTCCTTCGACTTAGTCTCTATTTCAGTGGTTTCCACAGCGGAATAAACCGCCAACTATTCCGGCATATGTTTCACACAGCGGATGCCCTTCCAGCCACAACCCAGTACTGGGAAACACCCATACACACTCATTCACACACACTCATGCACTACATCCAATTTAGTTCATCCAATTCACTTATAGAGCATGTCTTTGGACTGTGGGGGAAACCGGAGCACCCGGAGGAAACCCACACGAACAAGGGGAAAACATGCAAACTCCACACAGAAATGCAAACTGGTCCAGCTGGGACTCAAACCAGCTCCATTCTTGCTGTGAGGCGATAGTGCTAACCACTGAGCCACTCTGCCACCCCATACATATAAGTTGATAAATAAATTATGTTTACACTGAAACCCCTTTTCTGGGTGTCTTTTGTAAATAGTGTATAAAAATCAGACTTTTACTACTAACATATTCTGCTTTGCCAATGCTCCTGATTTGAAAAAAAGTTCCCTTACATAACAAAAATAATCCTTATAAATAATCATCTAAATTGAGAAAAGCACATCATGTGGCAGCCATGTAAATAAAGGCCTTCTTTCATTCCTTATTCATGTGCAAACTACTAAATGCTCCACAAATGACTACAGGGAAACACAAAGTTTGCAATGAGAGAGAAATTCTTCTAGCGCATGACCCTATTGACCTCAAACACAATCAACATCATCGGATACAGTCAGTTAAACATGATCAGAACACTCACAGAAGACTCTTTGTGAATGCAATCAACTGCTTTCATTGGTTACATCTGTACAATTTTGTGTATTGTAGACAAAGTTACATTATTCATGCTTTTTCCTGAGGAGAAGCAGAGCGGGGAGGGGAATCATTTTTGAGTCAAAGATGTGATGTACCGTTAGTGTCCGCATTAAATTAAATGTACAAAACTGATTAAAGAAGAGTTAAAAAAAAAAAAACATATTAAATGCAAATATCTACATAATGTTTAAATTTAGATCATTTAAACTGTGAAACTGTGGGTGATTTGGATTGAAATAATGTTCCATCATAATTCAGTGTAACATATATACACCCACATCAAAATTAAACCTCAAGTCTGACTTCTTGTACTTATTCAAATATTTGGAGGAATAAGTGATCATACCAAAGTAGTTTAGGTTATAAATAATTAAATAACTTATTGCTGCCAAACAGGTAATAATAATAATTCCTTACATTTATATAGACACTCAAAGCGCTTTACACATTTTTGGGGGAATCTTCTCATCCACCTGGATGACGCGACGGCAGCCATATTGCCGTCTGATTGGTGGAGAGGAGACAGAGTGATGAAGCCAATTATGATATGGGGATGGTTAGGAGGCCATGATGGACAGAGGCCAGTGGGCAAATTTGGCCAGGATGCCGGAGTTAAACTCCTACACTTTTTTAAAGGAGATTTTTAACGACCGCAGAGAGTCAGGACCTCGGTTTAACATCTCATTCGAAAGACAGCACTCATTGAGCAGTATAGAGTCCCCATCAAGATACTGGGGCGTTAGGACTCACACAGCAAGTTGAGCACTCATGCTGGTCTCACTAACACCACATCCAGCAGTAATCTGGCTTGTGTCTCCCATCCAGGGACTGGGCGCAACCCTGCTTAGCTTCAGTGGGCAACCGTGTGAGAGTTGCAGAGAGCTAGCTGCCGGCACTAGTTAAAGCTAGGTAAGAGCTAGGTAAACCTAGAAGATAGCTAGAATGTTTTAAAATACAATTAGTATTAAATAATGTATTTAATGTAATCAAATTATAATTTTTTCTACTAACTTTGCTTAACAGATTTTTTGATAACAACTGCTACACAACCGTTTCAATGATTTTTTTAGTTTTTGTTTTGGCAAAGGTTATTGCACACTGAATCAGGAATTTTCGCCTGTGATATAGGGGCACATAGGGGCTGCACGGTGGCGCAGTGGATAGCATGTTCGCCTCACAGCAAGAAGGTCGCTGGTTCGAGCCTCGGCTGGATCAGTTGACGTTTCTGTGTGGAGTTTGCATGTTCTCCCCGTGTTCGCGTGGGTTTCCTCCGGGTGCTCCGGTTTCCCTCACAAGTCCAAAGACATGTGGTATAGGTGAATTGGGTAGGCTAAATTGTCCGTAGTGTATGTGTGTGAATGAGTGTGTATGGATGTTTCCCAGTGATAGGTTGCAGCTGGAAGGGCATCCGCTGCGTAAAACATATGCTGGATAAGTTGGCGGTTCATTCCGCTGTGGCGACCCCAGATTAATAAAGGGACTAAGCCGAAAAGAAAATGAATGAATGAATATTCGCACATAAATAAAAAATAATTCGACCTCATGTTGTGTCAATCGCATTGACACACTACCTCCGAAACTTTCGTCTGTCATAAAAATATTGAATTTCCTCTTCTATTATCAGCTCTTTGATAAGGAGGTCAGGTGGAACTGTCCTTCCTCTCTCCGCAATCTATAAGGATGGGATGGAGCCAATATTTTCTTTCTTTTTCTTTTGTTAAGCAGGGGGAAGACAACAAAAGCATCTTCACTACTTCACTCAACTATTTCACAACAGACTAATTAATACACATCGAACTCGGTGTGGAAATTTTTCAGATTTGAATACGAAAAAAACATACACAACTTTCAGACTCCAGTGTGCAAAGAAGTGTCATACTGAAAATCATTTTTAAGTGTCTAAGAGGGTTAAATGATGGAGAGAGAGAGAGAGAGAGAGAGAGAGAGAGAGAGATTAACTGTTAGATTAAGAGAGACCTATAGGTGATAAAGAGAAGAAAGAAATAAAGAAGGAAGGAGTGGAGGAGAGGTTCAATTATGTCACTTGCATTGAGCAGAGCTGAACATCTCTTTTGGTAAAATGTTCTGCATACAGCATTATAAGTAGTGTAGTTTTACAGCATAAATTCAGCTATTAAATACGCTTGTTTAACAGAAGTTGAATTAATGCAAACAGATGGCTTTTACAAAAGCACTTACAATCAATTAACAACCTTAAAACTCACAACAGTTCTGTCTTTAAAGGTTCCGTTCAATCAAAAGCACAACTTGCACATCTTGTCAAAGTGTCTATGAAAGTTATGGTTGTAACAGAATATACATCGCTCCAGTCAATCTGTGAGTTGTTGGTTTTTAGAAACGCACAAGTAACAGCAAATGATCCAAGTCATGTTTTATTTCCAATGTATGAATTACTGCCATAAGGAAAGCGATGCAGAGTTCCTTTGTGTAGAAATAAACGCAACAGGAAGTCATTTATACCTGTATCTATTGCCATTTTCAACTGTAAACTAACTTGATGTTATTTTTAAATGTCACTGTTGTTGGTACTGTTAATGTTACATGTTCTCTGTTTTTTTTTCTATATGTGGATTGAGGTCAAGACAAATGTACAGTATGAGTCCAAGACAAATTAATCCTGCATGGGTCAATTAAATCAAATATTGTCAAAACCTGATTTCCCTATGAAGAAAATGAATGGAGTTGTTGCTTAAAGCACACTTTTGGCAGATTTATACACATGTGTTTTAAATAAAACTGAACCCAACTTCAGTGCCTTTGCATGTTTCATTCTTTTAAAGTATTGTGCAGAGTTCCCATTTTAAGCCAAATATCAAATTGCCTGACTTTCACTGACTAAAAAACATCATTTCCATGACATCTAATAAATGGGAAAACAGGTCCCTGTTGTGCTTGTATATTAAAAATAGTAATAACATAATATTAAAATGGTTTTATCTTGAATATTATTCTGCGTGACTTTAATAGCCACTATGGAACAATTGATAATTTACCTCAGATTCTGAATTGTTTTTTATTTATTTATATTATTTTAAAGCTCCTAAATATACAATACATTATCTGCATTTGACTTGATGAGCATGAAAGCAATGAAATTGAGCTTAATAATAGCCTATCCATAAAAATAACTGTTAAGCGAAAAATATATGGTACATGAAAATTACTTTTTAATAAATAAAAACTAAAATTTAAGGCGACAAATAAAAAAATAAAAAAGCCTGACATTCCATAACTTGGACAAAGAAAATACCAAAATTCTCTGACTTTGAATGTCTGGAATACCTTTTAAAAATCCACGATATTCCAGAAATGCCATGAAAACCCTGATTGTGAACACGAGAGTAACTAAATAACATAAAAGTCACTTTTATTCCAACAAAGCAGGGCTGGAACATAAGTACACAGGCTTCTCCTCAGTGGGAGACTAAGAGTGTCTATAAGGGGGCAGTCATCATGTCCTCCAGCATCCCATCCTCAATCCACTCCAGCCTCCACGCTGGTCTCTCCATGACGACCGGCGCACAAGGGAATGCAAATGAGCCACATACCAAGGTGTTCTGGGAGAAAAGGTCGCACGTAAAAGCACTTCCATTTCACTCAGCTGTTCAAACACGGCCTGTTCAACACTTTCAATCAAACTGTAGCTAAAAAAGAAAGAAAGAAAGTATTTGAAATGACCACACACAATGAGCAATGAAAGATAAGAGATAGCCATTTAATGGGAGAAAGAAGGTTCCTGCTGATCCAGCGGCTCAGTGAGTTGATCATTAAAAGATGGCATCAGTTGAACTCTAGATTATTATAGCTCCATGTATCACACCAATGATTGCAGAACAACTCTAAAATACAGACGACTGAAAGGGAGCTTCAGTCAAAACAGGAAGAACCAGCTATAGTTATCGTCGTGCAGAGTTACTAAGGTTGCAAGCTTAAAGTAAACCAAAAAACTAAATCTAATGTACTGAAATAGTCATAAAATAGTGGCTTCCTATGAGAACAGCAGAATATTTGGGCCTATTGGTGAGTACTGTATATACACTGTAAAAATGCTGGGTTCCACACAATTACTTCATGTTGTCCAAACACAAATCGATTAAGTTAACTTAATTGTTTTTACTAATTTAAGTGGATTGAACATAAAACAATTAAGTTGCCCCACCCAAAAAAACTCAAGAATTGTGTTGATTCAGCTCAGTAGTAGTTTAAACAAGCAGCAAAAATCTTTTTTTGGGTGTATGTACAGATAGATAAATACATTTAGCAAATGTATTTAACAGGAAGCTAAAATTATCACTCAGCAAAAGCCACATAAATGTAAAGCTGACTTAATTTTTTTCATTTTCAAAACTTTAAAAGTTTTCAGTTATTAAGACCTTTTTTAACCGAAATAAATGAATACTCTTACTCAGCAAATATGCATTCAATTGACCAAAAGTGACTTTTACTTTGTTATAGGGTTGTCACGATGCCATAAATTCGTCACGATACTATACCAGCTGAAGTATCACGATACCAAGTTGTATTACAATACTGTAATTCATAACTCAAATCTATGAAATGAAGTAAATTGTCAGAAATACTATACTTATATCTTATAATACTTAAACTTTATTCATGATTTCCTTATTATTGGAAGAAAAGGAATTATTTGCACAGACGTTCTCCGTTTTATTTGTATATACGACTTTGTTGCTATTGCCATGATAATAATAATAAAATAAATAAATAAATGAATTATCGAATAAAATTAAAAAACGGCTGTTCTTTTAAACCTATTGGTCAAAATTCTTAAGCAGCCTAATATTGTTTTCAATACTAATAAAGAATGTTTCTAAAGCACTATTCATTCATTCATTTTCCTTCGGCTTAGTCCCTTTATTTATCAGGGGTCGCCACAGCGGAATGAACCGCCAACTTATCCAGCATATGTTTTACGCAGCGGATGCCCTACCAGCCGCAACCCAGCACTGGGAAACACCCATACACTCTCACATTCACACACATACACTACGGCCAATTTAGCTTATTCAATTCACCTATACTGCATGCCTTTGGACTGTGGGGGAAACCGGAGCACCCGGAGGAAACCCACGCCAACACGGGGAGAACATGCAAACTCCACACAGAAACAGCAACTGACCCAGCCGGGACTCGAACCAGCGACCTTCTTGCTGTGAGGCGACAGTGCTAACCACTGAGTCACCGTGTCGCCTTTCTAAAGCACCAAATGCAGAAAATTTGATGTATTTTTAATAAAACTCTGTGTTATGTATGCCAGGCACATGTGAAAAAAAAAAAAAAAAAAGTTACATTTGCAACCTGCATTCAAAACACATGGAAGGCCAATACCAATTTTACCGTCAATCACACAACACTCTTTAACAATAAAAACGCTTTTATGCACAAAAATCCAGAAAGCAAATAATCCCACATGCTACTTAAAGCTGTGTTGTAGCCTGTAAAGAGAAATACTCTTTAGCGCAATTTGCTAATTAGATCTTTAAGCCTATTCAGATGTGTGAAGATATAGGCCCAATCCCAATTCTACCCCTTAGCCCTTCCCCTTACCCCTCGTTTTGCGCATTCACGTGAAGGGAAAGGGCTAGATACCCCTTGAAATGGAGATTTTCAGGACCACACTCGAAACCAAGGGGTAAGATAATTTCCCAGAATACAACAGCTACAACGACAGCATGGCTGCACACGGAAGGAGATGCACAAATTAGTATTTTTTGTCATTATTACAAATTTGTACAACAAACAAGCCTATGTTTTAATACATTCATAACGGCGTTCATGTTTTACCGTCATGCTTTTTTTTTTAAACGCTAAAATAAAAAACGCAAAATTACGCTATCTATAATCCCTAATAATTCCTATATAGCAGTCCCACAACATACTTTCACATTCTGTCACTCGATGACACCCAGACACCCTGTCAGAAAAGTCTAGTGGCTGGGAATGACCTTTTTACAGTATCTAATATAATGTTAATGTTGTTTTCGTTTGTTTACATAGATTAATATGGCCACGCTGTAAATGCACAGTACAGTTACGATCGTATTGCCACATTATATCATTATGATAACATGATATATGGCTTCAGTGATTTCCTGAAGATAAATACCAAAAAAGTAATGCAACCGAAACAACTACAGCTGTCGCCGTCATCAATCTCATATGAAGCAAGAGATCGCGATGACATGCGCAGGTGTTGTAGTGGTGTCCCATTTCTTAGGGGTAAATTTTGAAGCCCTTCCCCTTCACACTCTGTTTCAAGGGCCAAGGGGAAGGGGATGGGGTATGGGTACAAAAATAGAATTGGGATTGGGCCATAGTATCACTACAGCAGTGCGCTACAAAGCAGCAGAAATAAGTTCACATGAATACTGTAATCTTTGTAATGACTAACTTTCACATATCAGAGTTAGAAGGCAGTTGACCATAAAACACAATTTCAGTGCTTTTTTCTTTATGTGAACAAAGTCCACTTGCGTACACGTGGAAATAGCTTATCACATAATTAACCAAACCTGTTAACCTTGCTTGACCACTACAAGCTGTTTACCACATTATTCCGAGAAAACACCTCGGCTGAGTTTGTAAATGAACTAATGAAGCACATGTGCGCTCTAAATGTCACACTTGATTGTTCCCTTTTCCAAATAGGAAATCCTGTGGTTGTACTACTGCACAACTTCTTCCCTCCCAAATAGAGCTGCATGACAACTCTAAGAGTGTAGTTTTACACACTGTTTTCCAACTAAAATATTTTGTATGCATTTTGGCCATTCAACTACACTGAAAAAATATGTGATATGCACAATTGTTGAAGAGTATTGCGATAATGATATTTCTTATGATATAACATTTCCCTAGAAAAATGCTGTTTCATTAGCTATGTTTTTATTTATTGAATGACAATCAAATAAACAGGTAAATATGTATTTTTCTGATTTAAATCAAATTCAGACTAAAAAACTGTCAAGGTGAAAACGTTTAGTCTTTAAAACACTATGAATGAGTGAAAACCTTAGCAGATATTCTGACTCGGATTGGCTGTTGTCTTTATAAGTATTTATTTTCAGCTGTGGGTTCACATTTGGGCTGCTCCAGCCAATAGCAGAACAGCAAATAATAGGGAGGTGGGGATTAAAATAACAAGGCCCCATCTGATTGGTTGTTTATCTAAATTTGACCAATGCATAAAATAATAGTATAATAGTAATTTAAAGGTGTCACGGTGGCTCAGTGGTTAGCACTGTCGCCTCAAAGCAAGAAGGTAAGAAGTCCCGGCTGGGCCAGTTGGCATTTCTGTGTGGAGTTTGCATGTTCTACCTGTGTTTGCGTGCGTTTCCTCTGGATGCTCCGGTTTCCCCCACAGTCTAAAGACATGCGCTATAGGTGAATTGGATGAACTAAATTGGCCGTAGTGTATGTGTGTGAATGAGTGTTTCCCAGTACTGGGTTGTGGCTGGAAGGGCATCCGCTGCGTAAAACATATGTCGGAATAGTTGGCGGTTCATTCCTCTGAAATAGAGTCTAAGCTGAAAGAAAATGAATGAATGAATAATGGTAATTTATGTCTGTGATACGTATATTGCATATACTATTATCGCGATAACGATAACTTTGCAATATATTGAGCAGCCCTACATTCGACCACAAAACTATATTTTGGGGCCTGAAAACTCTTGAAAATAAAGTGCAAGTTTCTGAAAATAATAATGGAATATTTGGAACAAATTTGTGAAAATGGTTATATGATGAACATGCATGTTAAGTGTTTAGTCTACAGGGATGTGAAATTACTTGGGAACCAAAATAACAACAGAGGAAATACATGATTGCATGTGTATAAAATGACATCGCGAACTACTGGCCTGACAAGGATAATACAGTGTTTTTGGTTATTTTTTCAAGCTACATTTGACAGTGACAAGTGACAACACTGTCATCTTTGAAACATTTTAATAATGCAAAGAAAAGACTGTTTTAAAGTACTGTACATCCTTATCCCTTAAATGTACCCTGATAATCGTTTTTTTAATAGATCACACTTTTTTCATATTTTGAATAAAAAACGCCAAACAACAAAAAATGTATGTAGCCTACTTGAGATTCTGACAAATTTGCTGCAGTCTAGCCTATATGAAATATTTAATTAATCTAAACTAATTCATTTTTTAAAAGGTCTAATAAATGATTCAATGACTCATTCAATGACTTCAGTAATCGCACATCCAGAATCTGTGTTTTGGAACAAATCTTTTAAAAGAATGATTCAATGACACTGATGAAATATCAATACTCTGTGGATGAAAAAACTAATAACTCAACTACTTTCTCACAACAACTGCTTTCTCAGGAACAGCAGCAGTGCAAATGCAGATCTGAATATCCTTTGTGTTTTTACTTCCCAAAAGGTTTACCTGACACTGGTGAATATTTTTTATGTATGAATACAATCGTTTAAACTGAGAAATAACAACATTTACATAGAGTTCAGTATTAAAAAGAGAACTAACAACTGTTACGCAAGCAACAAAACCAAAAAACACATTTAAAGCATGTAGTAGAGCATTCAAAGGACTGAGTACAACTACTGTAGAATATAGTTGAAGGAAGACATTAGAAGTTTTGGATGTCCTCAAGCTCAGTACAGGACAGTTTAAGATGGGGAGGGCTGGGAACAGATTACATCTGACCAATAGCAGCCAGTCGGGCTCTCAGAATAAGTAGAAGAGCTGAACTGTGTCACTTATGGAGGTCAAACAGGGAAGTCAGCCAACATAAAGTGTCTGACAAGCAGATTCACAGAAGCAACATGGTTTGGGCAGTGTAACCACATGTGATTTGTGCAATTTTGTGTAACAAGTTCATGTGAAATTTTTCAAAAGAGAAGGACAATCTTCAGGGCAAGCTCAAACGGAAAGCAGGATGTTATATGAACTCTTTAATGCATAGCTAGATCAATACAGTGGTTATTTAAGAAATAAATATAGATCAACTCTCTAAAACATCTTACCATACAAAAACAAGTTGTGCTGACGCAAATAATAGTTACAAAAACTGTGATTCAGCGGTATTGCGCACTGCCTTACGCTAGCGTTTCACTTGTTCTTGACAAAAGAACCTGTCATAATGGGAGGATAAATGATAGATCTGCTTTGTTGTTGTGTGTGGAAAAAACAACAGGATTCATTCTGTTGTTGTCCTTAGTCGAAATATAGACACAGAAGGTTTAATAAAGGGGTTTTTTTGTATAGTGACACGCTGTTTATGCACCTGTAACACACCTGCACTGATATTAGGTGCGTATGAGGATAGCACACCACCCAAATCAAATTAAGAAGAAGAGTCAGACTCATTCTTCACTAAAACGTGATGATTTATAGCTGAACTGTGATCCTTGGTGGTTCAGAAATGCCAAGCCAATTGCTACCGGCACTTTGTGATTCAAAAAAACACTTATTGGCTAAATTGTTACCCTTATCAAATTAAAATGGTGCTTGTGCTAAACGAAAATGAAATAAAAGTTGTAAGACATTGTCAGTGTCACATTGTGGCTTTGCATATAGTGTGGATAATGCAGTAAAGCTGTACATTAAATTAATTCACTTGCGAAGACTGAACTTTTTTCTTCATAACACCATGTCAAAAGTCACAAGTATTAATTGTGTTTTACCTACAAATTGACAGTAGCCATTACCAAAAGAGATAAATATTTATATTGCCATAACTTAATTTGTATTCACATACAATTTAAAATTCACTCACAGAAACAATAAAAAGATTAGTACATAATCTTTCATGTTTGTTGGCAAATACAATCAAGTCATACTCGTATTTACTGTACATTTTGTAACATTTCTCCTC
The DNA here is from genome assembly GCA_903798115.1 of Danio jaintianensis. Taxonomy (NCBI): domain Eukaryota; kingdom Metazoa; phylum Chordata; class Actinopteri; order Cypriniformes; family Danionidae; genus Danio; species Danio jaintianensis. Next base: position 12,894,979 of record CAIGQV010016734.1, read on the forward strand.
ATGGCGACGAGTCAGACTTTTTTGAAAGATAATATTTTGGTTTAATGAACTACAGTATGTTCACTATAGATTTTTGTTTCTTAAAAAAAGGATTTGTGAGTATAAGCAGATCTTAAAAATCACTCACAGCAGTGCCTATAAGATAAAATCATTAGGATTATTTTGAGGAAGCCCAGCAACTGATTCTTCGAAAAAGATTCGATTCAAAAGAACGATTCGCCCACGAATCGAATATGAACAGACACAATATGATGCAAAATACACAGGGCCCAACCTAAACAGAGAACACAACTGCACAATAAACTATTTCTAACTTAAGAAACGGAAAACTGAAGTAAGAATTGATTAATGCAAAGCTCTTGTGAAATACAAATCTTACCTTTGGTGTAACAATCAGCGCAAAACTTGTTTTCCTCTGACGTGAGAAGGGATGTGAGAACCGCCTGATAGCGGTCAATGTCTTTGACTGATTTGCCTGTCATCTTCAGAAACCACTGATCTACCTGCTCGGTAATAAATAGTCCAAAGCCGTGTAGGAGATGATGAGATGTTTGTCCGTTATTGAGATACACCGGGAAGCGAATCGCTATCTGTCACAACCGGCTGCAGCTGCTGCGGATGGAGAGAGAAAACGCTACAGTACTGCTGGCTTCCGCTAATCTTACCAGGAAGAGGACAAAAGCATTGAACCACTGTTCACATGAAAGCACCATATTCCCCGGTGCACATTCGCTGGTCCTTGACACCCAACTTTCCTCCCGCAGAATCGGACACACATCGAGCTCAATCTCTACACCAGTATTTACTCTTATCAGCTGCGCTTGCTCACCGCACGGCCCCTGTCGTGTCCAGACACGTGCTGTTTAAAATATTGAGAATATAAAAGATCACACAACTAAATCTACCATCAGATGGACAATTGCGGTCGTGATGTTCGCGGTCCAATGATGTGAATTACTGCCCCTTTGTGTATTTTCTAGAATATGGGAAATTGCGCCCTCGTGCGGGGAGAAACGACACAGCGCACATCCGCTCGTGTTGCTTGTTGATACACAGGGATGATGTCTCAAGGACAGCATCATATTTTTCGTTGTTGTTTATTTTACTAAAAGTGCATTGCTTGAAACACCTTGAACAGTTTTTGTCTTTATATTAAATTTAAACCACTAAAACCACACTGATACAGACAAATGTCAGTCATAGGTGAAACATGTTTTCAGTATTTGAAAAAATTTAATAAGAGATGTTTAAAATTTATCAATGTAATAACTTTAAGCCAAAACATCAAATTTGTTCAAATAAATGTATCACCCTTTTAAATAGGTTACTGTTTCATTCATTCGCAGACTTTCGATTAAAAAAATCACTGAATTTGTTTTTTCATCGTTTATGGAGCATAACCTATGCCTCAAATGATTTCACATAAAATAAGCATGCATTAGGCTACTTTCATGACAGAATAAGTTACAGAGGCAATCATTATTCTTGCTGCCTTGTTTAAAGTTTATGACCCACACACATTTTGGGTAACACATTAATATCAGTGTTTCCCAGTAAATGCAACTTCATATGCTTGGAAACAACAATCATTCTGACAGCATGTGAAGGCAACATATTAAAAAGATTGTGGAAACTTTCATCATTTGTAGTTTGTGTTAAAGGGATTAGTCACCCCAAAAATTTAGTTCTGTCTACATTTACTCACCCTTTCTTCAAACCTTTCATAGTTCCTTTTTTTCTGTTGAACACAAAAGAAGATATTTTGAAGAATGCTGAAAACATGTAACTACCGACTGGTATTCGTTTTTTTTTCCTACTATGGAAGTCAATGGTTACATGTTTTCAGATTTCATCAGAATATGTGTTTCATCATTTGTGTTCAACAGAAGAAAGAAATTCATAAAGATTTGGAACCACTTGAGGGTGAGTAAATGGTGAGTATTTTCCCTTTAATCTCAGAGTTTAAAAAAGATTTTGGACACTTTATGGTATTTTTTTGAAAGCTTGTGTTAAATGTCTAGTGATGCAAAAAACTGATTAAGAAAAGTCACACCTTTTAGGGATATATGTCCAACCTTCCTATAATGCAGACGTGACTCAAAAACAAACATTCTTGTGTCCAGAAGCTTGTACGCTAAATCAACAGCGCACATATTCAAAAACCTCCTCAGGTATTCAGTAAAGGGAGGAGTGTGAGAAACACACAGACACAGCTGCGTCCAGTCAGATTTCTGTGAGCTTCGCTGGACACACCGAATCTCCGCCTCCAGCACTGCCGATGGTTCCTGGGGTCCGTCCGGTCTCAGTCTGAGGGTCTCTCTGAGCTCTCAGGGGCAGGCTGTAGGGCTGGGTTACACCTCTCTCATTCCTCCCCTCAAGTCTCTGCCACTGTGTTTTTCTTCCCCGTCCTGGGCACAGCGCACACGCTCACGTACACACACCTCTCCTTTTTCCCTGGATCCACCATCCTAGGCTGAGAAGCCAGGAGAGAGGGTGGCAAGGTTTGGAGGAACCGTTGGATTTTGGATAGTGAATCTTCACCATGGCTAAGTTCTTCATCATCCTCAGGAGTTTGGTTCTGCTGCAGGTCCTCTGCTTGGCCTTATCGCAAGTGGTGAGTTTGGCTGCGGTTTGACTATGTTTCTACTGATGCTGGACGATTTAGGAGGAAAACATACGCTCAAAAACTGGCGTTTGCTGTTTGTTCTAACTACTTTTTTAAAATAAGCTGAAACAACACAATTCTTGAGTTTTCTTGAATTCTTGGACAACTTAATTGTTTCATGTAAAATCCACTTAAATTAGTAAAAACTAATAAGTTAACTTAATTCCTTTCATGATGTCCCAACACAAATCGATTAGGTTAACAAATTTAAGTGGGTTGAACATAAAATAATTAAGTTGTCCCCCAAAAAATTCAAGATTTGTGCTGTTTATGCTCATTTTAAATAAGTAGTTTGAACAAGCACTGTAAAAATGCTGGGTTCCAGTTGGCTAAACATAAAACAATTAAGTTGTCCCCCAAAAAACTTAAGAATTCAACTCATTTGAAATAAGTAGTTTGAACAAGAAGATAAAGTAATTTTTTTAGTGTAATATTTTTTGAGTGTACTTGTTTGATGGATTGTGACGTGATTTACTGTGGATGCAACTAGGCTGTCAGTCAAACCTCAAACAGATCATTCAAACACTTAGTTAAACAACTTTTGATCCTCAAAACTTGAAGATTTCCAACTTTTGGGGTTTTCTAAAATGCACACAAGTGATTATACTGCTTTCTAAATCATGCAGATACTGGAGGCCTGTTTATTTTTAATTTATGTATTATTTTTTTAAAGCAGAAGACTTTCTCCAGTCAGTAATATCTTTTGACTCTCAATGCTTAAACCGTTTGGTTCAGTAACTGAAATGAATAAACAGAGAGCTGCTGAATAAAACATGAAGCCCAAATTAAATATCAGGCGGATAAACAGAGAGAGAGGGGAGACGGTGGAAAAGGAGAGACTACAAAGAGGCCATTGAAAACACACTGCTATTCAATCAGACAGAACCTGAAGCTGCTGTCAGCCCAATAACACATACTTGTTGCATTTAGCTGGATATCCACAGCCTAGCGCTCGCTTGAAGATCATATGCATAAAATGGATTGAAAGTGCACACATCATGTATTAAATTGCATAAAGTAATGCATTAAAAAGATCAATCTTTGATGCTGAATGGGGGAGGGTCTGAATAAACATTCCCATCCCCTTTTTTCCCACCCCGGCTACCCTGATTGCACAGCTTTGGCTTTTGATTTATTCTAATCATAAAACTCTACAAAAATAAAGTGTTTTGTATGTAATATGGATAATTCTGAGTAATAAATATGTAAACGTGTGAAGAAATGATTGCATTGGTAAAAACTGAAGTAAGCAGTACTAAATGTACTTTTAAATTGAAATAACAACGAATTAAATATAAATATACATATTTTTACATGATAAAATAAAATTTACTAAAGCAAAAATAATTACATAAAAAATAAATTTAATAAAAACAAATATTACTAGAAAATGTAAAAAAAAATGAATAAAACATGAATAAATATAGTAATAGAATATACAGTAAATAATTAGGAATTTAACAGTGTTTTAACACTAGAGAGATTCACCTGTTCCTCTTTTTTCTTTAATATTTTTGAAAGACATAAATGTAGTTTTTGTTTAATTGTTGTAAACAAAACATTAATTAATTGTTTAATGGTATTGTTACATGATATTATTTTACTATATTTTTACTATTATTTGCTAATTAAATTGTCAACCAATAAATTAAATAAAAGCATTGATAAAATTAAATATTAAATTAATTAAATAAAAGCAAAGATAAAAGTTCAGACACAAAAATACCACTACATTTTCTACAGACTTTCTACAGACTACCGACTTTAAAATAAAACACAAAATTCAGAATACTGATACAACAGATCCAGATTTTTTTTTTCATTTTCATTATTTTTCACAGGGTTTTTTCTTGTATAGAATGCAATTTAGACTTAATGTGTGCATCCTTTAATAATGCCGAAACTAAAACTCTGTGTTTAATTTTAGACCGGTCCCCCCGGAGCTCAAGGCCCCGCTGGTTCCCCTGGTCCTGCTGGAACTCCCGGAGCCGACGGCATTGATGTGAGTATTGAAGCTGAACTACAGGTCGAGCTCCTACAAAGACACTCATTGTGCACCTTGTTTCATGAGCCCTGCGTTCATCTGCACTTACAAAATCTTGCCAACAGAGGGCGCTTGAAATAAAAATAACCACACAAAAGGGTTCTGTTAGATGTTGCCCCTTTCCCATATTGAGAGAGGGTGAGAGAGATGGTTATTTGATACAGTTGAGGCCTATGCTGGATTTAGTATAAAGACACTCAGCAGGATAAACAACGAGTTTGACCGATTCATAACAGAAACAGAATCCAAATGTTTCTCTACACTGTAAAAAAAGAAATTGTGCTGCCTATTGTTGTTGTTGCTGTTGAATCAAAGGAACTTTTCTTGTCATCTCAACTTACATCAAGTGTTTCTGACTAAAAATATTAAGATAAACTTTGTATTACTAAAAAAAATAGAGTCGAAATCTGATTAACTCATTATTATTAGTTAAAGTAATATAAAAGCATTTGTTTTCATGACTTTTTGTCATCATTTTTTTTTTTACAGTGTATGAGATTCTACAAAGGTTTAAATAAATGTATTATTTTGATATTTAATTGTAGTCATGAATGTCAGTATACTGTAGAGACAATTTAATAAAAATTTGACTTCTACACAGAATTCTGACACTTATGGCAAAACTGTTAATATGACTAATAAAAAAAATAACTAATAAAAACTAAAAGTTTTTTAGTTGAATTAAAT
>CAIGQV010016734.1:12900384-12927625 GCA_903798115.1 Danio jaintianensis
AAGTTTTTTAGTTGAATTAAATGAACTTTTCTAGTCATCTCAACTTAAATCATTCAGACTTACTAATAATATTACATTAAACTTTGTATAGCTAATAAAATTGAGTTGAAACCTGATTAACTTATTAAATTAAGTTAAAGTAACATAAAAAACATTTGTTGTTGTGACTGTTTGTATAATTTTTTACAGTGATGGTATTGTGTTTTTTGTTGTTGACTTTCTAGCAGACAGTAGGGTTGCACTTTATTTTAATGATTTTACATTCTGTTAAATACATCTCAACTAAGCTTCACTAGAGTATTAGTAGACTATGATTAGTAGAATAAGTTGATGTACTTGCAGTTACTTATAGTCAGTGTGTTTGTGTGTGTGTGTGTAGTTGCAAAGCTTCTAATAGTCAATAGTTACAAATCTTCTAATAGTCTTGTTGAATCGCTGAATGCCTTCTCAATTGTAAGTCGCTTTGGACAATATAATATATAAGCGTCTGCTAAATGAAAATTTAATTTCCATTAAATGTAAATGTAGTCAATAGTTTGTCAAAAAAAGAGCAAAATACTTATTACAACAAAAAAAAATCTCATATATACTAGTACTTTTTCTGCCACTTATTTTTCTTTTATTTATTTATTTTTTACAGGGCGAGAAGGGCCCTCCTGGACCTCCTGGACCAATAGTAAGTAGTGATCAGAATTGGGCTTTTAAATGATTATTTATCCAGTACTACCATTCTGAAATAATCCAAATTAGCAAATTTTGTTACTGAAGAAACATACTTCCTTTTTTTCTGGTACTTCCAACGTCCCAAATTTTCTGCTGCCTAATGCTTTGTGCAAAACATGGTACATTCTTTCAATATTATTTGATGAATAAAAAAGATCAAAAGACATCATATATAATAAATAGAAAAGTTGAAATATGGTCATTACTACACTGTAAAGAAATCCTGGTTGCCTTACAGTTTTAAGCTGAATCAAATTAACCCATTTAATTTATTATGAGTCCATTGAACTTATATTATGTTAAACCAACTTAAAACAGCTTGAGTAACTTAGAAAATTAAGTTAGAACATGATTAACTTAGTTTAATAAGTTACAATGAACTAAAAACATATGCTGTCATGACTAATTGATCATATAATTTTATTCATTCATTCATTCATTTTCTTTTCGGCTTAGTCCCTTTATTAATCTGGGGTCGCCACAGCGGAATGAACTGCCAACTTATCCAGCATATTTTTTACGCAGCGGATGCCCTTCCAGCCACAACCCATCACTGGGAAACATCCATACACACTCATTCACACACATACACTACGGACAATTTAGCTTACCCAATTCACCTATAGCGCATGTCTTTGGACTTGTGGGGGAAACCAGAGCACCTGGAGGAAACCCACGCAAACACGGGGAGAACATGCAAACTCCACACAGAAATGCCAAATGACCCAGCCGAGGCACGAACCAGCGACCTTCTTGCTGTGAAGCGATTGTGCTACCCACTGCGCCACCGCATCGCCCCTCATATAATTTTATTACAGTGTAATTAAATCAATGCATCCTTGTTGATTAAAGGGTAATGAGCTAAAGTTCATATAGTTTGATTTCTTTATATAACTTATGCAATAAAACCAAGTTCATCTAATTATTTTGTACCAGTTATACATTGTAAATATCTGTTCATTCATTGTTGCTCATAAATCATGATTCATAGTGTTTTCCATTTATTTATGCTTTTGAATTGCATTATGGTACCTTAATGTCTGCTCTGAAAGCTTATTATTATTATTTTACAATGACAATACCATATTCAAATATTCTTACTTTGTCACGTGAACCACTTTTACAGGGTCAAAAGGGAGAGTTGGGTGAGCCTGGGCCTGACGGACCCCCAGGAGAAGATGGCATTGACGTGAGTTAGAATTTTTAGGAGTTATTATTACACATTTGAATAACTCATTTGGAAATAAAAAGCAGCTCTGGCAGTGATCTGACTATATTTTTGCCATCAAGCTTAATCTCATTTTCATTCAATGCAGCTGCTCTGAAACGAACACTGGCATTTGAAAGGCTGTTCTGCTGAAGGTTATTCACACCTACACTCGGAAATGTTGCCATTAGTCTGAGAAACGGAGATGTTTTCTTCTAATGAGCCAGACTTTCTCAGTCACATGCTAAGAAGCAAACATTCCTTATTGGATTTAGCGGTTAATCTGCTCAGGAATGTCAATCTCTGGGTTTCCTCTCAGCGGACTGTTAATCTGAGGAAGTCTGTGTACGAATAATATAGATTTTGTTACTGAATAAAATATCTACAGATCTTTACATATTACTGTAAACACTATGCTTATAAATCACATGTTTAACCCTTTAAATTAATGTAGTGGTGTTAATATGAACCAGTGAATGATTCGTTATCATGATTATATGATTGTGTAAAGAATTTTAGAGTCACTGATTTTGGTTGTTCTGCTTTTTCTGTAAGAGTTGCTAATAATTTTACCAGATACATTTGAAATGAATAAATTAATTAATTAATACAAAAAATATAAATGAAAAAATTGTAAATAAATAAATACAGTAAAAAGGTGTGTATCAGGTGTGTGACCATTAAGTGTGTGTGTGTGTGTGTGTGTGTGTGTGGGGGGGGGGATTATAATTTAAATCTTCATGTAATTATTTTATTTTGATATTGTGTTTATGTTTTTGCTATGTGATTGAAATTTGCTTTGTAGCTAATTCTGGAGCAGTTTTGATTGTCCATTGTCCTTGTCAAATAATTAAAATAATTATTAATTTAACAATATTATTAATTAATAATAAAAAATGATACATATGTAATTGCTATCTGATAATTATTGTGAAGGCTTGTTTTACTGTTTTCTCTCCAGGGTTTGATTGGGGCGAAGGGTGAGAGGGGCCCTCGTGGTAATCCTGGACCAAAGGTGAAGAAATAATATTATATTTATTATATTATGGATGCAAAATTCACACAATTTATATTAATGTGGGTCAACACTTGCCAAACAGCACACAGCATAAATACAACATATCTTTCTACTATTAATAAAATATATACTGTTTCTTTCCAGTCATCGTTATTCTAAAAGAATTCTAATATTCATCTAATAAACATTCTAATTCCATATTATGTTTTATTGATTTTCACAGGGTCAGCCAGGGCCTATAGGACCAGCAGGACGAACTGTAAGCATGAAATATTTTATGAACCATATATAATGCAGTAAAAGTGATAATTTACCTCAAAACTAAATTTTATACATTTACTCACCCTCCACTTGTTCCAAACCTTTATAAATTTCAGTTTTCTGATGAATGTTGTAAACTGCTAGCCATTGACTCTTCAAAATATAAATTTGTAAAGGTTTGGAACCTCTTGAGGGTCAGTAAATAGTAAATTAGATTTTTTTTTGTGTGAACTATCCCTTTAAGCCATTACTTGCAGTTACTCCACCTATTCAACAGGTGGTGCTCTGGTACAAAAATATTTTTTTTTTGCTAATGGACTACACTGGAGCTCTGTTTCTAACATTTGTTATATATCTTTTTTTAATCTTCAGGGACCTGGACTGCCTGGACTTCCTGTAAGCAATCTAGTTTATTTATTTTTTTATCATTTTACAGGTCAATAACAATACAATACCAAACTATAAATTGGAAACTGTATTACACATAAAAAAATGGGTATGGGTTAAGTTGTATGGGTTAAAAAAGTACTGTTGGGCTAATATATATATATAAACAGTACACTGAAAAATGCTGGCTTATGGTAACCCAACGTTGGGTGAAATACTCAACAGTTGTGTTAAAATGTAAATAAAATTTAATTGAAAACATTAACCTAATAGTTTGTCCAGATTTGACGCAACATTGGGTTAATACAACCCAGTATTTTTTAGAGTGTGGGAACTGTGAGACATTTGTGATATCTACACTCTGAAAATGCTGACTTGTTTTAACCCAACACTGGGTAAAATATTGACAAACCCAACAGTTGGGTTGAAAAATGTAATTTAAAATTGATTTTAAAAAATGACCCCAGATTGGCTTTGTCCATATCTGACTCATTGTTGTGTTAAAACAACCCAGCATATTTTTTTACATAGTGTCAGGATTGAATTTAAACTAAATTCGAGCTGATTTTTTTTCATCATTTCCTCACATGCAGTTTCAGTGAGAATAATCTGCGCTACATTTACATGCAGTACAAAACCCTACAATTCCTCATGAATCCTAATGAAATCTTTGCCTGCAGAGGTTCCTTCTGTTCTGCTCTTGACAGCACACCCTTATTTATGCATTCGATTAATCAAGAAGTATGTCATTTCACTGTTCATTATCTCATTATAGGGAGCAGCAGGGCCCATTGGGCTTCCTGGACAAATTGGACCAACAGGATCAAAGGTGGGTCTCAATCGAATACATCCTCATAATAACATGACAGTATACGAATCTGTTCTGCTTAAGAATGCTATTTAATACTTAACCTTTGTTACAAGCTAAAACCACTGTTTCTGCAGATAGCTTAAAAGTGATTTAAAGGGACAGTTCATCCCAAAATGAAAATTTACTCACTATTTACTCATTCCCAAGTGGTTCCAAACCTTTAAACGTTTCTTTATTCTGTTGAACACTGAAAAAGATATTTTGAAGATAGTTGAAAACTAGTAACCATTGACTTATATAGTAAAAAAAACAAATACTATGGAAGTCAATGGTCTTCGAAATATCTTTTTTTTGTTTGAACTGAAGAAAGAAAGTCAAACAGGTTGGGAACAAGTGAAGGGTGAGTAAATGGTGACAGAAATTTCGGTTTTGGGTGAACTACACTTTGAATTTAGAATTTCACTTTGTAAAGCCATATAATCAGGGTGCGCATTACAGGGAGGTTTGGGGGGGAGTTGACCTCCCTAATTAACGCTTGGTCCAACCCTGAAGGATGATGTATGGGGGGGGAAGGGGGGGGTCAGCCCTTTGATAGAGAGAAATAGTATTAATAATAATGTTAATGTAAATGATAATGTTAATAATTAAAATAATAGATATACATTTGACCACCCCTATGACAGTTTATACCATTGTGAATGCATAATCGCGCCAATCAGTCTATGCGAGAAAATATTCATTCAACTGGCAGATCTAGAGCAACAATAGACAACGTAAGTGTTCACAAGACTGTTTTCTCGTAAAGTAAGTGTTTGTTTCTACATACAGCCTAAAAGTAAAGTCAGTAGATGCAGTTTAGATGCATAGTCAGTTAGATGCATAGCTTGTATTCTTTGACCTACAGTAACCTCTGAAATAGCCGATACTGTAGGTCAGATTACACTAAATATCCCTCAAAACACTGAAAACTCAAATACATTTTATTAATAAATTAGACGTCATTAAAAAAAAACATAAATTTGATTCACTGAAGCATGTATTACACAAACATTACCAAAAAAGTTGACCTCCCCCTTTCTCCCAAGTGTCAATGTATAATTCGCACCCTGCATATAATTAAATGGACCACTGATTTGGTGTCTACATGCTCTTAAATCTCTCCTCACGCAGGGTGTCATGGGAAGTCTCGGACCTTCAGGATTACCCGGACCTCCAGGCAAGCCTGTAAGTCACAGTAATGTTTCATTTACTTCCCTTTGAAATATAGTCTTCTCAAGTTAAATCACAAAATCCAATTCTCTGTATAAAGCTGTGGGGCTGATAATAAATCAGTGTCAGAACAGTGTAAAATGACATCTTGTCTCATAACTGCTGCATTCTGGGTGAACGTTTTATTTCATTTTCTACTCTATTTCATTTAATTTCTTGAAGGCATCCATCTGGGATCTGCTTCAGAACTGTTTTACTTCATAATAAATTATATTCTGTTTCTCTTTTCTTTCTATGCAGTATACAGTATATCTACCTGTATGTAAATGCTCTTTCCAAATTTGTTTATCCTATTATGTCATTTTCAGGGTCTCCCAGGGAAGTTTTTGGGTGTAGAGGAAGGCAGTGCCGACTTTCAGGTAAGAACAAACTACAATGTGCCACCGCATTCTAGCATTTTCTCCCCAAAAAACATTTTAAAAGCCTGAAATGAATCATTCAGCTTCAGAATTGATTATAAAATTATTATAAAAATTGGACAAAAAACTTTTGGAATATTTATTGTGAAAAATATTTGACTTCACTATCAGTTCTGAATTTAGATTAGACAATTTAGACTAAGCTGGAATTAATTTAGATTTAGACAATTTTAGATATTCTTGCAAATACAAGTTAGTTAGTAAAGATAGTAAACATAATTGTAACTTTTTTCACATAATTGAGAAAAATGTATTGATTTAAATTGATATATACAATACATTTTAAGAAAGAAAAAAAAAGTAATAAATTAAAACATTTTGAGACATACAGTTAAACATAAAAATTATTAGCCCTCCTGTGAAATGACTTAAATGATATTTAATGGAGAGAAGACATATTTTAAACATAACAGTTTTGATAACTAATTTCTAATAAAACATTTATTTTGTCTTTGGCATGATGAGAGTACACAATAGTTTTCTAGTTATTTAGCAAAATAATAGTATTTGGCTTAAAATGACATTTGAAGGCTTAATTAGGTTAACTTGTCAGGTTATATTAATTAGGCATTTTTTTCTTCTGCCAATTAAAAAAAAAAGTCTTAAGGTCAATATTATTAATTTCTAATAATAGCATAATCCATAGCAATTGTTGGGAAATATTGAGAAAAAAATTGAAAAATAATTCAAATTTCATAGGAGGGCTAATAATTATGTCTTCAAACTGTTAATCTGAGGTAAAGCTATTTAACATACGATATAGATATGTTTAAAAATCATAACAAAAAAAATGACAACAATTTGATGCACTTATGCTGTATTTTACACAGGTATACTTTTGTCTTGATCACAATATTCATTCATTTTCCTTCGGCTTAGTCTCTATTTCAGAAGTCGCCACAGCGGAATGAACCACCAACTATCCAGCATATTCTATTATGTTTTACGTAGCGGATGCCCCTCCAGCCGTAACCCAGTACTGGGAAACACCCATACACTCTCACATTCGCACACTTATACACTTCGGCCAATTGTGTTTACCCAATTCACTTATAGCACATGTCTTTGGACTGTGGGGGAAACCAGAGCACCCGGAGGAAACGTGCAAACACAGGGAGAACATACAAACTCCACACAGAAATGCCAGCTGGCCCAGCCGGGATTCAAACCAGCGACCTTCTTGCAGTGAGGCAACAGTGCTAACCACTGAGCCACTGTGCCACCTTTGATCACAATATATATTCCTGAATTCTTCAGTCCTGCACAGAACCGGGCATTTCTCTGATCTAAAATGCTCTTAATTACACTTCTTATCCGGTCTTTCTAAATGCTGCCCTCTCAGAACTGGCCAAAGAACTTCTCAGTATTTGCTTCTTCTCAGATGTTGCCCTGTTAGACCTTCCACACCCTCTATGGATCTGGCTGTTCATAGATTTTCTTAATGAGCTTCATTAAACGAGTGTCCTGCTCATTAGCACCTCTGCGGATGAAGAAGATGCTGTGATCTGCATGCAGGCCACTTGACTGCTTGTTCTCCTCCAGCTGGAGCCTTGCACTGTCTGGATCAATCCCCATCATCTATTTACTGTAATTAGAGGCTGGTGGTCTGAGATCTAGAAACGGCCTGTTTTCACTCTGCTGGGATGCTTCGAGCTAAACTGATCTGACAGTTTGCTTGTTTAGCCTGTGCGATCTAGAGTGCTGTACTTGTTTTTGTTTAATCCCATTTTTCTACTGTTTTCTAGTGTCCAACCAACTGTCCACCGGGACCGAAGGGTCCTCAGGGCCTGCAGGGAGTCAAGGTATGAGTCTGCGTTTTATTATCCACCTTTTTCCGATGTCCAATGACGCATTGCGTGAATTATTGGTTAGACTGGCCTTATGAGGTGCGTTCCAAATCGCATACTTATGCACTATTCTATGCCATTTTGTAATATAAATAGTGCATTCACTCTAAAAAGAATAAGTGCACTTTTAATAAATAATATGTCACTAATTTGGCAACTGTTACACTTTGTCTGGGAAACGGTTTGATTTTCTGTTTAGTAAATAAATGTTAGTGTACCATTTGGAATGACACTAAACTCATACTAAATTCTACATAAGTGCATACTGTAAAGTGTGCCATTTGGAATGCAACTAGTCATTTATAGCAGTAATAATACTGTAGTGTTTTTGAACCATATTATAGTAAAGTGTATTATCATCATTCCTTTTTATTTCCTTTTATTCCATATCCAAAAACATGCCAAATCACAAATTCAAAAAACATCCAATACCATACAATCATAAATATACATATTTATACATATTTACATATATTATACTGTATATTACAGTAGTATAGTATTTACAACACATTATTATTGGATGCTACAGCATACTGTACAATGTAAAAAAATGCTGGGTTGTTGTAACCCAATGTTGGGTCAAATATGGACAAAACCAACATTGGGTTAGTTTTTCAATGAACTTTAAATGACACTTTTAAACCCAATAGTTGTGTTTGTCTATATTTGACTCAAAGTTGGGCTCCAGCCACCCATCATATTTTAGACTGCAGTGTTAAATATACAGTGTTAACATTTCTTTGTAAATTGCACAGTATTTAACTGTAATATGAACTGAATTCTCATCTCATCTCTCATCTGAAATCTCATGTCAATCATAAATATGCATTTATACATATACATATAAAAAAACATTTATTCCAAGTATTATACTGTATATAGTATAGTATTTACAACATGTTATTATTGGATGCTACAGCATACAGTATAATGTAAGAAAAATGCTGGGTTGTTGTAACCCAATGTTGGGTCAAATATGGACAAACCTAACATTACGTTCATTTTTCAATTACATTTGAATGACACTTTTTAACCCAACAGTTGTGTTTGTCTATATTTGTGCCAAAGTTGAGTTACAACAGCCCAGCATTTTTTAAACTGAAGTATTAAATATACACTGTTAACAATGTTTTGTAAATTACACAGTATTTAACTGTAATATTAACTGATTTTTACTGTAGGACAGTTATGCAGTAAGTTGCATTGTGAAAATGACTTTTAACTGTATTTTATAGTGAAGATATACAATACTGAAAATACATATATAGCAAGATAAATGGTGCTGTAAATATAAATTTACTGTAATTGATTTATTTATTGTAATTGATTATTATGATTACATTGACTGCTGCCAGTAAGTTACTGTAGATTCTACAGGAAATTGTTAATAGTGTAGTGAACTGATGAACTGTAATAAATACCGTAGTATACTTTAGTTTTACTACAGTAAACTGTGGTGTACTGTAGTATAATATACCCAGTACTACAGTATTGGATCATTTGTTATTATTACTACTAACACAGCAACTATACAATTACCACAACAGATTAATTCAAGTATTTTACTATAGTATGGTTCAAAACAGTATTGTATTTACCATAGATTACTATAGTATTTTATTTCAAGAGGGTGTAAACAATCAGGGAAATGCTTTTGAAGGTTTCCATTATTCTGCTCTCAGTTCATTTATTGAATATTAAAAGAGAACTTATTAGAATAAAAACTACTTTCAGCAGATCACGAATGACCCCAAAAACTCGAAATAAGTCTTTCCATAGTGATATTCTGGAAAAGCTTAAAACTACTGTACTGTAGGGAATACAGAGAAAAAAAATAAAGAACAAAAGAAAAAACTTTGTCTACAAATATGCTTGTGATACTAATGTCACATTAAAATACCAAGCATAACATTATTTTTATGATGGCAAAAAATAAACTATATGGATTATTTGTACAGTAGCGCTGTCTGATTAGTTTCAGTTCTTCTGAATGGAAGTTTCCCAATCTGCAATTTTAAAGGCTGTAGTCACGTGCAGAAAAAGGTGGAAATTTGTAGTCAAATATGTTGTCAAACTGCTGTATATTTAAACCAAATAGCACCGCCTCAAGTGCTTCATTGCTTTTATATTTGCATAATGAATATAATATTGATGAAATGTTACTAAGGACAGCACAGGTGTTTTGCACCATGGTTGTTACTATACTTGTATGTGAAATGACATATTGATCAGTTAGCATCTGGGACTACTTAAACATTTTATGAAGTGGTGATTAATCATGAAATTATTTTCCTTATAGGGACACAAAGGTCGTTCTGGAGTGTTGGGAGATCCAGGAAGCATCGGAAAAATGGTATGCCTTTTTTGTCTGATGAATAACTGAATAATGTTATAAGTACAAATGTTTTATTATTACATAAAAACACCAATACGACTGCTAGTAATATTATTATTATTATTATTAATAACATCAACAACAATAATTATAGATAATATTTGTATTTAGAATCAGAATTTAGAATAATATTTACAGTATTTATTAGTATTAGTACAGTTACTATTTTGATTATTATTATTAGTAGTAGTAGTATTATCAACAACAACAATAATAATAATAATAATAATAATAATAATGTTATTATTATTATTATTATTATTATTGATTTATACTGTAGAATTAAAACATCATTTAACGAGTTTAAAAAACTATTATTTTCCTTTTTATTCTTCTTAGTATTAGTGGTAATAATAATAAAATAAATAATAATAAATGACAAGGTATTTCAGTGTATATTTATGTTTATGTCCTGCCTACTATAGGCATACTATACATACTATCGATGTGTTATTTACTGTTATGTACAGTTATATTCAAGTAATAGCCACACGGTCTGTACACTTTTCAACCACAAAGGGGCGCTTGTGAGCACCCTTCTGAATCATAAAATGACAAATGAAACTTTAAACTTCACAAATCACGTCATCACAAAATGACATGCAGAGAAAATATACTGTCTGTTTAAAAAAAACAATGTCTATTATTAAGCATCCCGATCATGCGTTGAGCAGCCCCAGTATCTCTCCCAAAACACATCATCCAGAACAGGATTATGTGTTAATGAAGCCCCTCAAGGCATATAACAGCCTCTAATCTGAGTGTGAGTCACAGACAGAACACATTGACCCAGATGAAGGGAAACAGGGGCCCGGCAGGTACTGAGACGCTGCTGCGCTGTGAATTAATCAGACTTAATGAGCCCCACAAGGACATTAGAATGGACTACAGGGACAGAGCGGATTTACCCCTAATGCAGAGCATGGCTGTCCAAGCGCAAGCTTATAAGTCTTTGGGAAGTCAAAGTGTGGCAAATTCAGGACGCACATATCTAAAATGCGCAACCAAATGGTAAAAAGTAACTGAAGCAACAACATCAAAGTGACCGGCCACATAATGTCACAAAATGTGTTCATAAAGGAACTTTTTTTTTTTTTTTCAAATAGGCTTATTTTACAACTCCCCCACAGTTAAACAGTTGTGCTTTACCAATTTTTAATCCATTGGAGAACTTTTAGCTTAGCTTAGCATACATAATTGAATCGGATTAGACCATTAGCATCTCGCTCAAAAATGACCAAAGACTTTTGATAATTCTTCTATTTAAAGCTTGACTTTTCTGTAGTTACATTGTTAGGCAGCGACTGAAATAGTCTTCAGCTAAATTGCTGAAAATGTTCAGTTGCTGCGTAATATCATTGCACCTGCTGCAGCCACAGTAAAAGTTCCTTGATTATTACGCTGGAACGAGAATATAGTTCCTAGCCATATCAACCTAGAAAATAGCAACTTTTCACTTTGTCTTAGTACACTACGTAACTACAGAAGAGTCAAGCTTTAAATAAAAATGATCGAAAATTATCTAAACTATCTAAACTATTATCTAAATTTTTTTTAGCAAAATGCTTATGGTCTAATCCGATTCAATGATCTATGCTAAGCTAAGCTAAACTTTTCAAAAAGGGTAAAACTCATCTGTTTAACTCTAGGGAAGTTGTAATATGAGCCAAGGGAAGTGTTAACTTTAAAGGGGTCCTATTATGTTTTCCAATTAAGTTTTTGTTCATGCACAAAGCAATGTGCAAAGTTAAAGAGCACTCCAAGTCACTCCAAAGGGAGTCATTTTCTATGTCAGTAAGCACAGTTTCTAAACTCCCTCAAATGCCTTGATTGTAGTTTAAATTTGTTCAGAGAAAGTGAATGTCTCAAGATCCCATTTGTTTGTTTTTTTGTTTGAGTTGAGTTTGTACTGTTTTGTCTTCATGTAAAAAAGACACTGTTTCACAGATCTAATATACTGAAACATTTGATTCCTTCCTCCAGTGCTATATCAGTAAGCACCATTTCTAAACTTCTTCAAAAACCTTGATTATAGTCCTCAGTTTTCCTCAGAGAATGTACAATATCCCCTGTAAGACACAATATCCCGAATATAAATAATTTTGGTTGAGTTGAGCTTGTAGAGTTTTGTCTTCATGTAAAAGAGATGCTGGTGCACAGACTTAATATGCTAATACATCTAATACATCTAATACACATGCGATTTCTTCCCTGACTGATGACATTCACAGACACAACTGACATTTTGATAACTTAAGGCCCAATCCCAATTCTATTTTTGTACCCCTACCCCTTGGCCCTTGAAACAGAGTGTGAAGGTGAAGGGCTTCAAAATTTACCCCTAAGAAATGGGACACCACTACAACACCTGCACACGTCATCATGTGTCATCGTGATCTCTTACTACATATGAGATCGATGACCGCGACTGCTGTAGTTATTCCAGTTGCATTCTTTTTTTGGTATTTATCTTCAGGAAATCACTGAAGCCATATATCATGTTATCATAAGGATATAATGTGGCAATAAGATCGTAACTGTACTGTGCATTTACAGCGTGGCCATACTCATCTATGTAAACACACAAAAACAATATTAACATTATACCAGATACTGTAAAAAAGTCATTCCCAGCCACTTGACAGGGTATTCGAGTGTCATCGAGTGACAGAATGCGAAAGTATGTTGTGGGACTGCTATACAGGAGTTATTATTAGGGATTATAGATAGCGAAATTTAGCGTTTTGTATTTTAGCGTTTTTTTTAAAAAGCATGACGGTAAAACATGAACACCATTATGAATGTATTAAAACATAGGCTTGTTTGTTGTACAAATTATTAGTAATGACAAAAAATACTAATTTGTGCATCTCCTTACTTCCGTGTGCAGCCATGCTGTCATTGTAGCTGGTGTATTCTGGGAAATTTTCTTACCCCTTGGTTTTGAGTGTGGTCCTAAAAAATCTCCCTTTCAAGGGCTATCTAGCCCTTCCCCTTAGCCCTAGGCCTTCAAGCTAAAGAGAATTGGGACACCCCTTTCCCTTCACATGAATGTGCAAAAAGAGGGGTAGGGGGAAGGGGAAGGGCTAAGGGGTAGAATTGAGATTGGGCCTAAGTGTGTCTGTGTGCTTCTGTCATATACTTTGACAACTGATGCAAAAAAAGAAATTAGTTTAATACTCACACAACATGTCGTCTGACTGGCTTTTGTTTGTTGAAGGAGTAAATGAGCCACAAGCTGTAAAGGCTCCGCCCTTCTCTGGAAAAGGGGGTGGGGAGCAGCTGCTCATTTGCATTTAAAGAGACACATAAAAAACATTGTATTTTGTTACCATTCAAAATAGGAATTTATAACATGATATAATTAATAATTAAATGAAGTTTTATAATCAAATTTTGAGAGGATCACGTGCTATGATTGACCAAGGCTGGTCTCACATCATCAATCACTAACCAACCAATCAGACCTATCCAAATGCATATAAATAGTCCGCCTTCCTTACCTTTGTCATCCTTGTTTTTTCGACAAAACCCCCCTTTCACCCTGACTCCTTTTTAAAATCCAATAGCAGGGGAGTTCTCGAGACCTACCTGAGCTCAGACTCCTCTCTCTCCCTCCTCTCTAAACGGAGGGAGCCCCGGGCTTGTGGATCCTCAGAGCTCAGGGCTCTCTCCCGGTACAGCATGCCAAATACGTTTTTACTTATTCAAGCATTAGCTAAGTGTGAACTCTTGAAATGACCAATGACCAAATGACACATTATGGGGTTTTCTGAGACTTTTATCTTGTATAAAAGAAGAAAATGCTAAAATATGCTTTGCATTTTCCTCTTTAGGGTATCAAGGGTGAAGTCGGCATCTCCGGTGAACAAGGGATACCAGGCCCTCCAGTAATGTATTTATTTCTGTTCTGGTTTGCCTTTGAATTATTTAGGCATCATTTGCTGTTACATCAGCGCAAGTAATTTTTTATACATTTTATAAATGTCATGAGCTCACCTGGAAAATAAATAATCTACTTCTCTGTACAGGGCCCTCAGGGTCTGAGAGGGTATCCAGGAATGGTGGGGCCAAAAGGAGAGATGGTGAGTCACAGCTCCCAAAATACTACCCATTATCTGTTCATGCCTGCAACACAATTACTGAAAAAATTCATTATTCATATTAAATAATTCAAAATATGAATAAATACTAGAATAGCTCATACATATTACTAAAATAACACAGGGCCATCCGTTGCTCTTTCTCGACAATTGAAAACAGGACTGTAAATAATACACCTTCAGCATATCTAGAACTGAACATGAATATGAATAGAACTGAATATGGGTTTTATTATTTTTATTTTAAAAATAAATTTCATTCACTTCAATTACATTTGTAGGTCAGCAAATCTCCAAAGACTTGACTTTGTTTTACAATGTAGTGATTCATAACTTCTGTGACAGGGACCACGTGGTTATAAAGGCATTTTAGGATCAATCGGCATCCCTGGACGCCCTGTGAGTATTTTTAAAAACTATCTTTCATTCTCATAACTGACAAAAACGTAAAAAAAAATAAACGTTTACTGTGCAATACAGGGTGAAGAAGGACCCCAAGGACCACCTGGAGAGCCTGGTGACAAAGGGGACATGGTACAAATCAGTAATATTATATGCAACTTTTCATCCAATCATTAATTTCTCCATCCATATGTCAGCTTATCAACTTTTTCTTATCCATCTATGTACTTTTAGGGAGAGCGCGGTATTCGAGGGCCTCAGGGAGTGGTCGGAAAGAAGGGAGATAACGTAAGTAAAAAGGATCATTTCAGGGCAATTTAAAAGACGTACTTAAAACATATGCTCTTAATCTTTTGATTAATGTTCTTTGTCAGGGTCTTCCAGGAATTGATGGAAAAGATGGCACTCCTGGCATCCCCGGGATAAAGGTACGGATGGCTCTTTTTCAGCTCTTAAATCAAAAACCACAGCAGTCATCATTATTCAAGGAGACACAAGACATATGTAAAGGATAAAGCACAGTAAAACTGAAGGAGGAAGTCTTGTGTCATTCAGAAGGTGTCTCTTTGAGGATTAATAACCAGTTTGCAAGTATTTATTTAGCTTATAATATTCATATTATATTATAATACGAATTTTTATTTGACTGTAGAATAAAAAAACAACAGAAAAGTGGAAAAAAAAGAAACACAAAATAGCGGTTAATAATGCAGTTTTACAGTCATCATACAAACTGTAAAACTAGAGAAAGCGTTGACTGGCGAATTTGAATAACAATATTAATAATTGATATATAACAATACAATATAACAACAAAAACAATAAAATATGAATGAATGAATAGCTATTACTATAACTTACTACCTTTTGCTATTTTAAGTGTTATATCATTCATTCATTTTCCTTCGGCTTAGTCCCTTTATTTATCAGGGGTCGCCACAGCAGAATGAACCACCAACTTATCCGGCATATGTTTTACACAGTGGATTATTTATATAAAACATCAAAATCTGAATTCAAGAATGATGCATTTTCTTATCTCATTTTTTAGGGTGCTGCGGGACAAAACGGAAGACCTGGAGCTCCTGGCAACCAAGGAGATCCTGTAAGTTAAATTTCAAAACTCATTATCTTTTCCATTTCACATTTACACCAGCATTAGATGTGCAAGGAACCCTTTCCCATCTTTCTCAAACCTGTCCAGGGGGTTGCATTTGCTAAACGAGGATGATTAAAGATTAAAAAAAAGTAAAAGTTTAGTATATTTTCCACTTGCAGTCCCAGTGTGACATTCATGCCCTCGCTGTTTTGGAGCTTAAACCACCTTGAGATTGCTCTTGCTGTTAACTATTCATCATCATCAAACTTGACTCTCCTGGTGACTTGGGGTAATGGAGCATGCTGGTTATGATACAAAGCATCACAACGTACCTGCGCAAGCCGTAATGCAGGCGCCCTCGCTAACAGGATGAGTTATTGCAGTCTTGTTCTGATATCAGCATAGAGTAGAGGACAGACATGAAGATCTCCATGGAGGTCTGCAAGGGTCACTACATTCATTCTTCATGGCCTTTCTCACATTTGTTTTAGGGTTTGCCTGGTATGCCTGGAGCCAAAGGTGAAGTGGGGATTAAGGTGAGGTTGTGTAGTTATTTTATGACGCTTGCATGTTTTTGTGATAAATAATAATTGGTGTAGAATCAACTTGCCCATTAAACTTATAAGTTCACAAGAGTGCATTAGAACTGGCCTACTTTTTCAACATTACTGTTTTCAGAAATATATTTTTTCATTTATTCTTCCTAAACGGATTTGAAAAATGCCTTTGTTAAAGTGTTATACATATATACACACACCCCTAAACCCAACCCTCACAGAAACATGTGCCAATCATAGATCATAAATACTAATAAAAAACAAATTTGGCCTATTTTTAAGCATTTTATGTCCTCACTAGTGTGTCGTTTTTGATATCTCACTATATAAGTGAGGAGAATCGAGCCCTCTCAAGTATAGCTAAACCTGTACACACACACACAGCTATCTTTCCTAGATGTAATGATTTTACAAACTTCATATATTACCCCCCTAACCCCAACCCTCATAGGAAACAATTTGCACTTTTACATTTTCAAAATACTGAATTCTGTGTGTTTTATTAGCTGTTTTCCTCATGGAGACCAAGAAAATTGTCATAAAAGTCTACATTTACTGGTATTGGTATGCTTGAGGGGACATTTAGTCTCCACAACATTAGGAATACAAGCTACACACAAACGAAAGGGGTCTGGGTGCAGACCTGGTGCAGTTGCAATCTGAGCTGCATCCAATGCTTTTTAATGCGCTCACCTAACCCCACCCCTAACCCTACCCCTCACATCACTAGCTCCATTAAGTGCATTGTGTCTGACTGAGATATGCAGTCTCAGCTTGCATCATCAAGGCTGCATCCAGATACTATTGACACAAACACACACAAATACAGAAGTATTTTAAGAATTGTTGTTCACTTTCCTCACTGCAGCTCTCTGATTGGTGGAGTTTTCTGTACAGAATTATGGGTAATATAATTTTTGTGCAAGTTCTGCAATCCAACGTTTAAAACTAATTGGACTAAAGCAAACGAATGGGTCCTACAAAATCATATTCAATCGACAAACAACCTTGGAACTCAAAAGGTCTGTTTTTTTAAATGTGTATCAGTTATTGTTAAAAATCTCAACTCTGGAATAAATAAATGGAGTTTTGACTTCCTAAACTTAACTGTTCCCTAAAATAGTATTTTCTTGTTTTAAAATAAAAGTCTGAAATTTTGGTGTTCAGAAAGCCTGCTGATACTATATATTATGCACCTCCAACAGTTTATTATCTATTTTGTTTTTAGGGTGAGACTGGACCCCGGGGTTTGATGGGAATGCAGGGATCCCCAGGACCTCAAGTATGTTGGATCATTCAGTAACAGTTTTTACTCATGAACTAAAATGGTTTCTGGATTCTCCTGATGTTTGTCTTTCTCTCAGGGAGAGCCTGGTCCTCCAGGTGAAGCTGGCATGGAGGGAGTCCCGGGGGCAAAGGTCAGCTGCGTTCACCACTGACAAACCCTTTCATCAATACTGAATCAAACCCTATTTTCTTACACTTTTGATCTGTGCCTGATAGGGTGACAGAGGTGAACGAGGACCAGTCGGCCCTGCTGGGATTATTGGCTTGCCTGTAAGTTTCTTTAATGTTTATTTCAAATACATGCATTTCTGGGTCACTGAAAACCTCACAATATAATTCATTCATTCATTTTCCTTTGGCTTAGTCAGGGGTCACAGCGGAATGAAGCATTTGTTTTACGCAATGGATGCCCTTTCAGCCGCAACCCAGTACTGGGAAACACCCATACACTCTCACATTCACACACACTCATACAGTACGGCCAATTTTGTTTACCCAATTCACCTTTAGCACATGTCTTTGGACTGTGGGGACAACAGGAGCACCCAGAGGAAACCCACGCAACACAATATAATAGAATTGATTAAATAAATCAATGTTAACAGTCATTGAGGCCTCATTCATTCCAATATAACATTCATATAATGTTTTCAAAATGATGAAATAGAATGTTCCTCTAATGTTCGATAACCAGTAAAAACAAAGTTCACAAATAAAAATGGGTGTTTTAAATGTTTTAAGCATGTTGGAATGTACATTATCATAATGATGTTTTCAAAATGAATAAATATAATGTTACGTTAACATTCACATGACCAATACAATTTGTATTTTTGTTTCATCTATTCATATTGAACATCTTCATATTGTTTTCAGAATAAAAAATGGTTCATATAATAATTGTGGGTATCGTAAATACTGAATGATTAATCAAATTTAAAATCTTATTTGTTTTTAATATCACACAGTACAGTGCAATGTTTTTACCTGTGTGTAGCATGTTTATCACAGGCAATATAATAAATAAATTATAATAAATAAATATTAGAAAGATAATTACAATTCTATATGTCTATATGTGTCCATATATAATCTGTCAAAATCAATCCTTCGCTTATGTTGTCTGTTTTATTTTCAGGGTGGTAAGGGAGAAAGGGGGCCCATGGGGGTCCCAGGAGCTCAGGGTCTAACTGGAACTAAGGGTGACAAGGTTTGTAACATTATTTACAATCTAATAATAACAAAAATGAACTTTTTAAAGGCATAGTTCACCCAAAAATGAATATTTACTTACTATTTACTCTCCCTCAAGTGGTCCTAAACCTTTATGGGTGTCTGCTGAACACAAAAGTTAATATTTGAATGAAAGCTGAAATCCTGTAATCATTGACTTCTTGACAGAGTAGAAAAAACAAATACTATGGAAGTCAATGTTGACAGGTTTTCATCATTTTTCTAAATATCTTATTTTATGTTCAACAACAAAAAAAAAGAAACTCATAAAGGTTTGAAACAACAAAAGAGTGAGTAAATGATGACAGAATAGTCATTTTTGTGTGAACTATTCCTTTAATCCAGCACAGTTTGACCACACGAGGGCAGTCTTCACTCACAATTGATAACAATTTTCCAGCAGAGGACATCTACTGTATGCTTTTCCACAATTCACGTCCACGTTTCCAAATAATACCCCTCAATTCAATATGAAATATCCTCTTATAGACACTTTAATGTTTGTTGTCCTTTAATCTACAATATCCTTGCTGTTTAATACACTGAATGTCGGCGGTAAAAGCCGGTTGATTTAGTGCGCTCAGAGAGTTTTACGTAAAAATAAGATATTACCGACAATAAATTCCCCGCGCCTCAGCTATTAGGCCTGACACTGAGAGATATCTGATGTACACTTGCATCTCCTTACAGGGATTCCAAGGCAAAGTGGGATCAAAAGGAGACGTCGTGAGTACACCGTCCGATAAATACGCACACTTATTTATGGAGTGAAATAGAAATCATACATCACCGTCCACATCATAAAAGACAACAACTTAAGGTGACATTGATGGATCTCACCTGCTCCTTTCACAGGGTGATCCCGGTGTGGAGGGATTGGCTGGGGAGAAAGGAGAGAAGGTAAATAACGCCGTCGTCTGATGCTTTGATTTAATATATTGGTCTTGCAGGAGACTTCTGTTCATCTTCAAATTGCATCTCTCTCCGTCTAACAGGGACAGTCTGGGGAGCCTGGGCCTAAGGGACAGGTAAGGACAGCGTGAAGAGCATAATGCAAAGTGAAAAGCATAATTTAGCTTTTGCATTTTACTTTATAATGCCGGACATGCCAAACTGTTTTAAAGGTAAGTTGAGTTTTTATTTTAAAATAGTTTATGCCGGACTAGTTTTATGAGGAGATAAAAAAAATAATAATAATAATTAAATAAAAACATTTTGATGTAAATTTTTTTGTCCTACAATTGGAGACAGAGTATTTAGTGTGTGCTATTAGCGAAAAGGACATACACATAATTAAATAAATAAATAAGACATAAATGTTAAATAAAAAAATATATGTAAATAATACGTTTTTTAAAATCTTTTAAATGTATTATTTTTTTACATTTTTACTTTTTATTTCTAGATACAATTTATGTACAAAAAACACTAAAACAAAAATAAATGCTAAATAATTATGTTTAAAAAATAATGAGAAAGACAAAATACCAAAAAAAGGATAAAACATTTTTTAAACGACAGCTCAAAATATGAAAAGAAAAGCAAAATCAAACATTTACACTATAATAATAATAATAATTATAATAATAATAATAATAGAACATTAGTTTGGTAAACAAGTTTTTACTTACAGGTTATTAATACAGTATTGATACAATAAATGATCACTTTTCATCTTAAAACTTTAGCAAATTTTGTGCTATCAGACTTATGATCTTCTCTTGATACACTGTAAAATATAACAATAAAAACATTATCATTACCATATTGTTTTTATGAAAATGTCAAAATTATTTTTACTATTCCACTAAGTGCCCCTAGTGAATATCCACACTTCACCTTTAAGATGCTTGATTTTGATTTCAGATTCATTATGTGAATCAATCAATAGTGAAGGGAACACTCCAGTATATTTCTGTAATTACTGCCCCCTCTATCAACAGCAAGGTGGGACAGGGGATCAAGGGTCCAATGGGCCTACTGGAGATCCCGGAAAACCAGGAGACCAGGGTCCCGCAGGCTTACCTGGCCCACGTGGCCTTGGTGGAGAAAGAGGAATTCCAGGGATGCCAGGAATACAAGGACCAGCTGTGAGTGTTTGGCAAATCATTTCCAACATAGCATTCCCAGTCCTATGATCTATTACCCAACAAACAATTCTGTATCCCAACAATAAAAAATATTATGCCTCCGATACTACAAAGACAAAAAGTGTTGCACCAGCCAGACAGGTTGCAGAAGCATGCAGTGCTCAGCCATATAAGAAAACACTTGCCAAAAATAATGAGAACTCTTGGTGAGAAAGACACAGTCTCTTTTACTCAGAGGGATAGTTCACCCAAAAGTTGTTCCAAGTGTTTAGCATATTAGAATGTTGAACATTTGGGGTTATGATTCACTTTCATTAAAGTCGCCATTAAACGGAAGTTAATATTGTGCTTTATTTCCAATATCGTGATGTACATCCAATTGAAACCGTCCTAAAATTAGAAAGAAATGTGTCCTTTCGAAGGACGTTTGCTAACAAAATGAAGGAAGATTGATGAATGATCATTGGAAAAGCAAACAAATAGTCCTGAACACTATTAATACTTGATCTAAGACTTACTGAATGTAACATTTCTGTCTCCTGACCTTCATTAGACATATTCCAGACAAAAAGGAAACCCAAACTAGTTTTGAATGATGGATGAATTGTCTTTTTTTTTTAGAGGGAAGTACTGTTTTTTGAATTCAGCAATTTTACCATTTACATTTCCAGGGTCGTGATGCTTCAGATCAACACATCATTGACGTGGTTCTGAAGATGCTTCAAGGTGAATAACAATCATTGTTCTTCCCGTAAATGGCCGCAATTCAAATTGGCGACAATCAGTGTGTCAAAAAAAGGGCAGCTGTAATCTATCGAGTTAAATCTACACAGTACTCTTCATCCATTGAAATATATTAACGTGGAACTCATGACTCCTCAGGGACAGCTTTCCTGCCAAACGCTGCAGACTGTGTAGTCTGCAGCTATTTATCTGCTGCTCAGAATTTACTTCTGCACAGTCCTGTTTTCTGTGGGATTGTCAGTCTCTGCTCTCTGGCCTTCTATTTTGCAAGAGAGAGATGACCTCAACTGGTCGGTGATAACCTTCATTGGCTCCCACTATTTCACAATGTAATCCCTCAGCCTTTTGGTCAACGATTGCAAGCATACCTTCGGTTCTACAAAACCCACACACTCACCTCAAGCGAGAGGAAGGATTTCTTTCTCACTCCCCATAGGGAGGCTGATTAGATGGGGAAATGTTGTCACTGTGACACCTTGAAAACTGATCAACTGATCAATCCCCATCTTTGGATCGTCATCATGTATAAAACTAAATGCATCCAAAAATTGCATGTTGTATAGTAAGTACTATTTATGGAATCAGATTCATTTGGGGGCTCCGTACACTAATGAGAATAGTAAAGACCTAAGTTGCCAATATGATTCATGAGATCAAGGAAATGAGGTTTACTCACACAGCTCCTGTTAGCTGACCTCCGTTACACTTCCCTCAATAAATCTCACTCCTATCCAGGTCACAGCACAAATGGTATCCTTCTAGTTCTACTCACACCATTACACGTAGGATTGTACGGGCCATTCCAGCATGGCAGCTAGGTGCACTAACAAGACAGCTAAACACCACAAGCATTATGTGCCTTTTGAGGCCAATGGAGAAAGGTTTACTTACACAAATAAAAAGTCCCTGGCCTCTGCTACACCCCTCTCCAAACCTTCCGGATCACGGCACCAATATACCTTCCCCTGTTCTGCTCACACCATTCCAAGCAGGCATTCACTGGAATTCACAAATTCTGTCTTTTGGCATCATGGGGTCATAAAGTGTCCAGAATCTCTACATAAATAATCTTAACAATTTTAAAGAAACTCATTTTCATGTTCCTGTATTCCTCTGACAGAGAGGTTAGCAGCAGTAGCGGTGAGTGCTAAGAGAGCGGTGCTGGGTGGAGCAGGTGTGATGGGACCTCCAGGTCCTCCTGGACCACCAGGGCCTCCTGGACCTCAAGGTCCTCATGGCCTGACAGGTGGCCGTGGAATTCCTGGCATCCTTGGTGCCCCAGGCCAGATAGGAAACACTGGGCTAAAAGGTAAATAAACCTTTTAATACTTCAGAGAACCTAATAACTGTAAATTACATCCCAATGTTTATCTTTTTTTTTTCAGGGAAGAGGGGTGCTAAGGGAGAAAGGGGAGATCCTGGGCGACCACATCCTGGACAACCAGGACCACCTGGACTGCCAGGTAAATTCAAATGTCCACAGTCCATTTGTTTGCACTTTAATGTAGTTCTGATATAGGTGTATTGAAATTAATTTGATAATGCACTATGGCTTTGTGCAATTATCTAATCTAGTGGGATTAAAATGTCCGCAACCAGTTGCAGATTGAAGTGCGTCGTTTACACACCTGTAGTTCATATTAGTGTTTCAGAGTCTTAGAATAGCTTATGTTACCCCTTCTAGTTCTACTTGCAATGCTTCAAGTGGAATTTAAATAGCTGTATCCATAATGGGAGGTGGATGAACACTGTGATGCTAGGAAGACCATGCTATTGAGTAGCTGGTGGCCAGGGGAGCGAGGTTTACTTGTTTGCACAGTGTCTAGTAGCTCAGTTACACCTCAAACCCCTAAACCTCCCTTCCATTTGAGCCAATGTAACACCTCTGGTTCTACCCAGGTACCTCTGACATCTTGCTATTTTTATTCCCTTTTTCTCTTTGCAAATGCACTCTAAAACAAAATCATCTCACCTCAATTATTCCTGCCAAATGAGATGTATCCAAGCAATTAATTGGAACTACTGTACCTATTTTTATATTGTAATGTCAATGTTTGTCAGCACTTTGCACCCTCAAGGTTAATTAGGTCATTCATCACTTCATCCTGCTTTCTCACAGGTCCTCCAGGTCTTGATGGTGTGGCACGTGATGGTAGACCAGGTGAGCGAGGACCTCAGGGTGCAGCAGGTGAGGCGGGCCGTCCCGGAAAGGCCGGTCCTCCCGGTCTTCCTGGATTCTGTGAAGCAGCTGCTTGTTTGGCAGCCTCTGCCTATACTTCTCCCAGACTACAAGAGGCGGGAACAGTGAAGGGCCCATCCACTTAAATCAAGTCCTCTACTGGGGCTTAAGAACATCTGGGAGAGAGAGAAAGTCAGAAAGAAACAAAGAAAAAGGGGGAAAGCAGAAGGCACACAGAATGAGTGGCACACAAGCCTTTTTTTCATTGGACAAATTGTGAGGGGGAGGGGACAGCCATTGACTGACATTAGTGTATTAAGTTTGTATATGTATTAATTGACATCTATGGAAAGCAAGTTTTAAGTTGGCCATGTTAGCTGCTGCTGCTCTGTCCCACCTCACAGTACAGAGAGATGCGAGTATATTGCCAGTGACATCACCAATGACATCACACCGATGAACCAGAAGAACTGCAAGAATGACAATCAAACAAAGGTGCTGTTTTTGTTAGTGTTTTATTTTCATTTCATGCATCTGATGATGGCAAGGTTTTTACATACCAGGAATTTTCCCCATGAACCAATAAAAATGTATGCAAAGCTACTTTATTAATAGATTAATTACTCGAGTCGATACCTCATGTGGACATTACTTCTGTTTGTACTGTGCCCGTCTCCGCCATGAAGCAGTGCCTTTGATCTGTTCTTCTCGGTGAGATGCTGACGTTCTTCCATTAACGTTATCCTTGATTCCATGCTGTAAATCTTTGTAAATGTGTATTAATTTTGTATGGACAGGGTGGTTTTAGAATATAAAGCAGATCTAGGTTAATGAATTTAATCAGCAGTACTCAAACAATGCTCAGACATCTGGTGAATTACAAACATGTATGCCACTTCCAAGTTACTTTGGGTTGTGTACTTAGAGAAGAACTGATTATCTTCATTAACAAACTATTTATTGTTCTTTTTTTGTCTGTAAACTCAAGTTTTTTTGCCAGGTTGTTCAGGTTTACCCCAATCAATAAAAAGGAACGTTTTAAAAAGGAACTCAATGTTCTTCTGCATCCGAGAAGAATGTCTGTTTAAACTTTTGATACTTTTTTTCTTTTTAATCTGACAAGTTTTTGTTATTGTAATAAATATATAAATGTTGATGTCAAGCAACATGATTTATATGCACAAGGATGCTATCTGTTCACTTTTTTTTTAGGTAATTAAGTGGGGATGATGGGGAGCTAAATAAGGCATGATGCATTTTTTTCTCAATCAGGGATGCAACAGCAGACAATTGGTATTCAGTGATCAGATATTTTGCAATATTCTCAAGGACCATTAGCACTTCAGGGACCACTAGTTACAATACTGTAACAATTTTACATGCAATTTTCATACTTAACATCAATTTCTAGAATAAATAGTGTGTTAGTGTTCACACTGAAAATGACAAGAAAACCTCTACTTCAGATTTCCGAATGAAGCACATGTGAAATGGGAGGAATAATGTTACTGTATATAAGTCATATACTACAGTCAAAGGTGACTTTAGAGTAAGACAACAAGCAAGAATAAATGTGATAGAGTTTGGTCTCCATTTTGACGTAGACTACATTTTACAGTCTGAGCTGGATTCTGGTTGGGCATCATGTTGGGCAAGATTTCTAAGTCCTAAATATTCATAAACATGTTAGATAAAGGTTGTTGTTTCCTGAGTTAAGATGATCTGGAGAACCATTAAAGAGTTATAGTTCACCCTGTTATTAATGAATCACCTTCATGTCGTCCCAATCCCCTGAGACCTTTGTTTATCTTTGGAACATGTCTATGTCGTCTATGTCTTCCGTGTCAGATTAGGGTGCTCATTTACTACAAGCAATACAACACTTGTGTGTTGTGCTGCTGAATCTAATGGCAAATAGGTTGTATTGCCTGTATAAAACATGCACCTTGAATTGTTGTGAAAGAGAAGACAAAGGCCAAGTATTTTTAAGTGCACAAAGATATTCTTGGAGCTTCGTAGGATTACAGTTTTACCACTTTGGAATCACATGGAATGTTTGACAATGTTTTTGGTTTCTTTTCTGGATGTTGAATGATTGAGGATAAGAGAGCTCTCAGATTTCATCTAAATAATATTCATTTGTGTTTCAAAGATGATAAAGAATTGGAACAACATTAGGGTAATTAATAACCAAATTTAAATTTTTGGGTGAACTAATCGTTTAAGATAATGGGGGATTTTACCTAGGATTGTCAAGGGTGAGTTGGGCCCAAAGTTGTCCTAATTATTTTGTAGCATGTGGGTGCTTTAAACCTCCCTCCCCTGGTCTCAAGAGGACAGGAACACCAATGACTAATTGCAAGAGATTGTGGTTTGTACCAACCTAGTTAATGTGGCCAGCTCCCGTACCGGTTCAAATCCTGCTTGGAGTCGGATGAGTAAAACTAGAGGGGTTACATGGAGTAAACCTCTAGTAGGAGCTGTAGTAAAAGCAAGAGTTGTTACAACTGCAGCAATCAGTCTTCCCACCATTGCATTTAAAGTTTATGGCATGTCCAATATAGAAACTCATTCATTCATTCATTCATTTTGCTTCACCTTACCGACAACTATTCTGGCATATGTTTTATGGATACTCTTCCAGCCGCAACCCATTACTGGGAAACCCCCATACACACTCTCATTCACACACACACTCATACACTACGGCCAATTGAGTTCATTTAATTCACTTACACCGCATGTCTTTGGACTGTGGGGGAAACCGGAGCACCCAGAGGAAACCCACGCAAACAGGCGAAGCACTTCAAGTATTTCAGTTCGTTCATCCTTTATGAAAGCAAAACTTTCACTATGGTTACAAACTGAAGATGGATATATAGATATGTTGGTTTGGAGTTGACAGACCAGCAAGTGAACAAGCCAGTAGGACTTTGCTTTCAAAACCTTTATTGCTTCTCTTAAGTTTCTTCAACAGAATTTGCACACAAATGACTTTACTTACAATGGGGGAGATGGGGGAGATTAAAAGATTGAAAGGCCAATCTGAAATCGGCATGCTCGTAATGTTCATGAAAGCTGCATAATTTGACAATTGTAAATGGCTCTGCCTAAAACTTTTCAGCTATCCTCCCAATACAGATTGAGATTCATTCTCTCCATCCTCGCACACACACACACACACACACACACACACACACACACACA
>CAIGQV010016734.1:12927635-12939118 GCA_903798115.1 Danio jaintianensis
CACACACACACACACACACACACACACACACACACACACATACAGACCGAAGGAGTGACAATGAGAGGATAAAGTGCAGTGTAAAAGCATCAGACTAGCTGACGCAGCAGAGAATCAGAGATGCCATTTGCTTTAGAGATGACCGTGAATGTTGGGGATCTGCTGGGTTTTAGGATGACTAGCAAAGCATATTTAAGATTAGAGTGTTCTAGAAGCACATGATGGTTCAGATGCAAGTGGTACAGTATATCAAATGTAAATTCAAGTTTAAGAGTCCAGAGTGGTGGAGGAGGAGATGTCGTCACAGAGCTCATCAAGAGATTGGTGTCGATGAAAAAAAGTCTTATAAAAATAAAATCTCGTTCCATCCCAAATTGCAAATCGTATATAAAACCTACCTTTACAAAGCAACCATTTGTTAAGAGCTTACAACATTATTCCAAAATATAAAACAACAATAGAAAGGGCTGCCATGCTGATGTTAATTTTCTTTCTTTTTTTTTAAGTACAAAAAGCCATTACATATAAATATGAATATGTACAACATAAGCCCTTTGGGGAGTTCACTTTGAATAATTAACATAATTTATTAGGGCAACTGCATCTATGCCTAATGGTAATCTCAGGCTATTTTATATGAAATGGCTCACACTGTAAAAGGACTGGAGTAAGATGGATAATTATGCCACATGTCTTTACCAAAGCACTAAAATACAAAAATTTGCAGCTGCCAAAATAACCCCCTCACAACAAATAGCATTAAACGAATATTCTGTATTCAATACAAGCACTACCAACTGTATCAGTGGCATGAAGTCAATTTCAGAGGAAAATCATTTTGAGTGGTACCTTATTTTGTACAAAATTAGACTTAGCCCATAGAGTTCCACTATAACTTCAAAACTGTGAGGTATGAGTCAAAATAATTCCTGCTGTAACAACATGCCGTAGGTGATTTTTAACTCGTATTTAACTCAAGGATATTTCTTTAATAGATAATAAATGGCCTTGATGTGTCATTGAGAAACCAATATCCTGTGGGGGTAAGTAAGAAATTAAAAATTCTGAATAAATCTGGAAATGAATAATGACGGTCAAAGCCTTATATGTCCAGGAATCTAGAGGTCTTCAATTTACTGCAACAATAAAAGCACAATCTCTACTGCAAGTGTGGCATTGTGGGACATTACTCAGGGGTTAAGGCACTTGGTTTGGAATGTTGCACTAATTGTAGTGGTGTTAATGCTGGTTCAACACAAGACAATATAAAATTCCCCATTGGTGGCGAACCAGTGTTTTGGCTTTGCGGAACGAAAATGCACATCAATCCTTTGGTTCTCCATGGAGCCTTAGAGCAGGTACAGGTAGGTAATTTTGAGAATGTCAATATTTGGGTACCATCCTCCAACTTTTACTTCTCTTAAACCCTCTTTTAGTACATGGGACCTTTGGGAGGTGGACCCTTGGGATTGTATTCCATAGGCATACTCATACAGTCTGACGGGTGACAGCGGCCATCCTTGCCCTTCTGTCCGGATTGTCCTGGAGGTCCGGGAATGCCAGGGACTCCCTGTTGACCAGAAGGACCTGGTGGTCCCATCTTACCATAACCAGGAGAACCAGGGACACCTGAAAGGGATGAAGGAAATGAGAAAATAATTACAATATGACAACAGAATAAGCAGCTTTCAATTTCAGAAACTTGAAGTCAAACCTGGAGCACCAGGAGGGCCACTGTCTCCCATTTCTCCAACACCCTTATCTCCTTTCTCTCCCTTAACTCCAGGACCACCTGGGGACACATTTGAAAGCATCCATGTGGAAGACTGGACAAATGGAAATATGGATCGCTGTGGGATACAGAAGCACATTAGTTCCCCTTACCGGGTGGACCCATGGGTCCCTGCCTTCCTTCACGCCCAATCTGCCCAGGACGGCCTGGCATCCCTGCAGGACCTGGAAGGCCTTGATTTCCATCTTTTCCTGGGGGTCCCGGTCGTCCAGGGGATGCAACCATCTCCACAGGCATCTGCATTCGTGACATGTAGTAACCCATGCGCTCTGTAGGAACAAATGGACTCTGAAAAAGCACTCTCATTCTCTGTGAAATAAACCATCTAAAAATAGAGTTCCAGGGCATTTCTGAGCATCCAGTTATGTCTGGGGAATAAAAGTCCTCTCACCGTCAAATATCTTTATGACCTGCTGTCTGATGAAGGATCTTAACTCATCATAGTTCACAACAGCCTACAAAAAATAGACACAAATTTAGGTTCAAATACTGATATACTGCATCTACTGTTCTGCAAAGTTTATAGTATACTGAATAAAAAAACAATAGGATTTATTAAACACACACACACACACACACACACATACACATATTTCTAGAATATATATATATTGTATATTGTACACATATATATATATACACATATATATATATACACATATATATATACACATATATATATATACACATATATATATAAATGAATTACAGAACAAATTTATTACTAATATTCATTCATTCATTCATATTGTATTTATTTAAAAATATAAACCATCAAACAATGAAGCCATCAATTTTTTATTTAGCTGAAATAATCATAATGTAATAATAATTTTTATTACAAAATAATATAGAAATTTCATAAAAACAATCGTAGGTAAAATTACTGTTGTAAACTATATGCCTGTTTTAATTTCTTCATTAAAAAAAAAAACCCCATTAAATCACAATATTAGTAATATTAGTAAAAACTGCCAATACAATATTAGCAAATTCACTATTGAATAAATATATGAATAAAACTAAAAAGTTATTTAACGATAATATATGTTTATAAGTTTGTGAAGATGCTGAGTAACCCATCCTGAAATACAGAGTTTGGGTGGAACATTGGTGAATAATGGCTTCATCCTAAAACATTCAGTGCATGTATAATTTTTATTTAAATCACAGATAATTAAATGCTAATAATTGCTAATTAAATGTTGGTTTATTAATTACTTTCCACAAACTGCAAACCCTAGTGTGTAGCATCTCATAAAATAAAATAAAACAAAACTCACATCATTCCCTGGTATTCCTGGTGATCCAGGGGCACCAGCTTGTCCAGTTGAACCAGGGCTTCCCCTTTCACCACGGGGCCCGGCTGGCCCTATGATCCCTTCTGGTCCTTTGGAGCCAAAACCTAAGCCTCCTCCTGGTGGTCCAGGACGTCCACGCTCTCCTGGGGGCCCTCTCTGCCCCGCAGTCCCTGCCTCACCCTGAACAGTCAAAAACACAGCTGTGATTTACCAGACCACTGGCTGGAGGACAGTGTTGGACAAGTTACCTTAAAAAAGTCAACTCTGTTACATTGATTATACAGAAAAGGCATAAAAATCTTTAAAGATTGATATAAAAAGTGTTCTGTGACTTGTTCCCAGTGATGTCACTTTCTCTGGCGGGAAACATTGGACGGCATTGAGGCATTTATTATTCTCTCATTAATTTGTACATAATGTGTAGGATGCACCAACAGTAGGTTCATTATTTGTCATCTCTGTTATTGTGATATTTCAGTGAGCTAATCATTCACTTTAAAAAATCTGGTATCTGGTTTGAGGTTAGCATCTTAAGCTAAAGCACAAAATGGTGGAAAATGTCAACTCTGGTGGTTTATATATTAATAATTCAGTGTATGGACCATTTTGAGGGATGTAAACAAAAACAATAGTCCTAATGTATTTCCTGTTTTACATTTTTTAGTTTGTATAGCTTCCAAAAATCCAAAAAGAGCCACATATTGATAAATAATGTCATGATAGCAGTTTTAACATTATGTTATGATTGAATTGTTTCTTGTTTCAGTTATGAAATAGTTTGATAACAAGCAGGAAATGTTCACGGGCCAATCACATGACCACATTGAAATGGTTTATATTTCAAGTTGTTCTATTTTATTCAACACTTTTAACTTCTTGTAGTGTAGTTCAGAAAAGAGTAGTTTTAATACTAAGTTTCTAAGTAGTTTAGAAAGCAACACTCATTCCCAACACTGATGTTGTATACGAAGCAGTCTATTGTTTACACACTTCAGGGCTTCTGCTAATGGAATCAGGGAATCGAGGGAAAAGCACTGCTCTTTTCTCATTCACTCCTAACCTTCACAAACCTGACAGTGCTGTCCTGTCACACTGACAGATAGAGGCTCCTGTATGGCTTTATTACTGAATCTAATGGTGTCACTATGTAAGCTGAGAGTGGTGTTCAAACAGGTTACCGTGGCAGACAAGAGAAAAAAATACAAAAATAAAGTGCGTTTAGATACACTCTTGTGTTTGCAGATGGAGCCACCTGACAACAGCTTTGAAGTAATAATAAAGCTGAAAAACTAACAGGATGTGTAGAGGGGTGGGGAAAACACACTCTCCTGCCAAAATAAGACGTATTCGAATGCATGTGAAAAGATGACAGCGTCAATGGTGCAAAGACATTGTAACAGAGATGTGAAAACAATGCACCTTACCTTCACTCCCTGTGGACCAGGCTCTCCTGGCAGGCCCGGGGCTCCCTGCGGTAACAAATAATTAGAGGAGTGAAACTGGGACAAGTAGAGAAGAGTTTTGCAGTAAAAATCATCATCTAGGTGCACAAGAACATTAATATGTTAATTAGAATTTGGTCATATTTTGAATGAAAGATATTTTTCAACAAAATATTTTTTTTGTTCATTGGATTCCATTCAGGTGGCGCGGTGGCGCAGTGGGTAGCGCTGTCGCCTCACAGCAAGAAGGTCGCTCGTTCGAGCCTCGGCTGTGTCAGTTGGCATTTCTGTGTGGAGTTTGCATGTTCTTCCGTGTTCGCGTGGGTTTCCTCCAGGTGCTCCGGTTTCCCCCACAAGTCCAAATATATCCATATATAAGTCCAAATATATCCATATATCTATGTCCAAATAAGTAAAATATATACTAGATAAGTTGGTGGTTCATTCCGCTGTGGCGACCCCTAATTAATAAAGGGACTAAGCCGAAAAGAAAATGAACGAATGGATTCCATTCATTTATTTTCCAAAAAAAGTGCATTTATGTGATGTGTACGTGTTTTGCTGCATGCTGCCGCCTATATAAAAATATGATTACATTTGTGTGTATAATCTCAATTGGATGCATTTGAAGGATGAAGTATGTTTAGTTACTTGCACAAACTCACATTTCAGTTCATTAGACCTTAATGTTTCATCAGGAGCCGCAGGTTTTAATTTTGTTTTCCCTGTATATGTTTTCTTTTGAATCTGAAAGTTCTGGTAACTGTTGACTTGCATTTTATAAATTCCCAAGCAGTGTTGGGCAATAACGTGTTACTTGTAATGCGTTACTGTAACAGCATTACTTTTGACAGTAACTAATACTGTAACGCATTACTTTTTAAATATAGTAACTCCGTTATTATTACTATATGATGCGTTTGTGCGTTACTTGGTAAATTAATTATTTTTGACTGCAGTCTAGCCCACATCTTCCTGTTTACAGGGGCAACGCATTGTGTGATTGGTGGATGCCAACCAACCACTGTAAAGAAGACGCGTTGTGTACGAGGCGCCAGACTGGACAAAAGTAAATAAAGCGAAAGCAGAGAGACCAGGTGCACACGAGAGAAGCCGAATGCGCGCGAGAGAGACCAAATGCGCGCGAGGTAGACCAATTGTGCGCGCGTGCGCGAAAGACCAAGAGACTATTAATGTTACTATTATTAATTACTATTACTAATACTACTATGTTTGTTGTTTCAAATAAATAAGCACACATTTGTTATCTGTATAACAAAATTGATTAGTTTAGTAGACACAGTGACACATTTCGGTTATATTTCAGAACACGTTATTTAAATGTATAGTGTTTTATTGCTCAGAAAAATGCTTTGATTATTTTTTTTATTGTTTTACATATTTTTATAGCTGTATACAACAGATTTTGCACTTTGAATATACACAGCTTACTTTCCATGAGTTTCTGACATACCACGTTTAATTTTTCAGATTTTATTTTTGAGCAGCTGCATAAAATGTACAGTATGGTTGACTATAATAGCAGTTTTTTGGTGCTGAGTTTCACCACATTGATTCTGAATGATAATTCAGATTACTTTATTTATTTCATAAAGGTTTTTAAAAAAGTTTTCATACTCAAGCTGTGAAGGAACATTTTTAAGGGTTAAATACAAACTTTTATGATGCTGAAGTAACTTTAATTTTTGCTTTTTTGTTTCTGAATATATTATTCAGCTGGTTTATCACCTTGTGATATTTTCATTTTTGTGCTGCTGGTCTGACTTAAATTAGTATTTAAAAATTACTTCATTTAAGTTTGTCTTGTGTTTTAGTTGTGAGAATGCAAATTAATTAAAACTGTGAAGTTGATCAACAGTGTATTCTCCATGCAGCACTGAAGTGACGTTATAAGGGCATTAATGGGAGCATTCTTTGGAAAGTAACTCAAATATTATTTTTAACAGTAACGCATTACTTTTTGGTGTAAGTAATCGATAAAGTAACTGAGTTACTTTTTGAATGAAGTAACTAGTAACTGTAACTAGTTACTATTTTTTAGTAACTAGCACAAGGACCATGATTACAGCTTAAAATTTGCTTTAGTGTTCTAATGAAGAAAAACAATCACCATCATCTTGGATGGCTTGCGATGAAGTAAATTAACAGCCAATTAAAATTTCTAGGTGAACTATCCCTTTAAGCCAGTTTCTAAAATTCTAAACAAGACAGCTGCCATTTAACTGTGTGAATCTGAAGTCTGTCATGTAAACCGCTGACATCTACTGTAACTGATCATTAATTCACATCTGTGCGTGTCGAGATGAATGTAATTCTGGTTTCTATGAGAAACAGTCAGTAGTGAAAAGACTAACACACTGAGAAGTACAGTCTTGGACCAAGGTGGAGACATTTTTCGTATATTGTGTTATATTTTAGTAGTACATCATGAAATACTTACATCTTTACCCGCAGATCCATCACTTCCTGGTTCACCCTACAGATAAAAAATAATAAAGAGAAAATGTAAAACAATTATTTCAGTAAAGTTATAAAACATATGGTTAATATTATGGTAAACCAGCAAAGTTTATGTACTGACCATCAGTCCTGGATGACCTGGGAGTCCTGGAGGGCCAGGTAATCCACCCTGTCCTCTCTCTCCTGGCTCACCTTTGTCTCCCTTAGTGGCCTGGCAAAGAACAAGAGGAAATAGAAAAACATTCAACACTTAAAAAAAACAACAAGTTATCTATTTTGGAAGAGAATTTTGCTTACAGCTCCAGGTGGCCCAACTGGTCCCGGTGGCCCTACGGGTCCGACAGCACCCTAGAAATGAGCAGTTTCAAGCATTAAGCTGTCACATTACAAATGGATTTGTTTAAGTATTTAAGTGAGATTTGATCAAACATGACAGTCAAGACATGTTACAAAATCTTTCTGTTTAAAAATAAATGATGTTACTAATCATTCAAGAATCTCCAAAAAGATATTATTAATGACAGGAAATGTTTCTTGACCACCAAACTAGAATATAGGTATGATTTATAAAAGATCATGCGACACTGAATCTGGAGTACATTATTAGAAATTAATAAATTAAATATATGTTTTACATTTTTAAAAAATAATATTTTGTGTACTGTATTTCTGATCAAATAAATGCAGAATTGGTGTTAATTTACCCAAGAAATAATAAATATACCATACTGTATATGTACAAGCACAAAAAAGTGAAAACTGTAAAATAGATTTAATTTTTACCAAATGTCCCGGAGCTCCAGGTGGTCCCTGAGGTCCAGGGGGACCAAGATCACCCTGAAAATTAAAATGATTTAATCATCCAGACGTGTCAAATCAAAATTCCTAGTATGATGCATAAGGGTCACCATATAACATTATCGTATTGCCTTCTACTACTATCATGATGGATAAGATGATTTTCAAAAAACATTGCTGGATATTATTAACATAAGTATGTCTTCAATTCCACTCAGTTTAAACATAACAGCGAAAAGTACTGGCAAGAAAGGGCTTACTCTATTGCTCCCTTGAGCATTGAGGTTTGTTATTGACTCAGTAACATGATAACACACACTTGGCATGTACAATGGGATCACATACTTGTAAAGCATTTGCATCTGTGTTTGCTTGCTTACACAAAGCGGGTTTCTAACCTAAGGGTGCAGAAACCTATTTTCAAAGCATTTTTTCATTATCTGAAATCTATAGAGCATTTAAAGGTGCAGTCCCAATATATCTAACAGTAGACGGCTTACCTCAAGACCAGGCCTTCCTGAGGCTCCGGCTGGTCCCTGTGGTCCTCTTTCTCCCTACAGAAAACAATGAACAAGAGAAAACAAATTCATAAATGTTGCATAAATTAATAATAAAAAAGTAAAAAGACAGAATTATATAAAGAAACAAAATTGTGTGTAATTGGTGCACTATTAAAGGGACAGTTCACCCCAAAAATGAGAATTCTGTCATCATTTACTCATCCTCAAACCTGTATGAGTTTCTTTTTTCTGTTGAACACAAAGGAAGATGTTTTGAAGCTGTACCCATTGACTTCCATAGTATTTTTTTGATCCTACTATGGATGTCAATAGCTGCTTTTTTCCCAACATTCTTCAGAATATCTTGTTTTTTGTTTTTCTTTTTAGGTGAACTATCCCTTTAAGGCTTGATATAATTCAAAACAAAATCAAAGAATGAACTGGTGTGACGTTAGTTTAAATAAAATATGGCCAAAACGAAGTTTATTTGGGTTTTATTTCAGAAGTTCACATTTGAGCTCCAATTGGTTAGCAGTGATGATGCATTAGGTGGGTGTGGCTATGTGGCCACGCCTTCATTACATTTACAACTTGTTGAGGTAAATAAGGTTAAATAACATAATTTTACTGGACAGTAAATCTAGTGATATAGGCTGAGCTCAAAACTGACTTTTTAAGCAATGCAAACAATCTGATCAATGTGAAAATGCAATGATTCCACTTTCCAGCTCATGCATGGCCTACTTCAGGTTATATACAGAAAGCACATCATGATTTTGCCAAGTACGATGCGATCCTGGATTAACATCTATGCTGATCCTGGAACATAATTTTTGTTCGAAAATGTAATCCAAACCCTACCCCTAAACCCAACCATAACTGTAATTTATTCCCAAAATCAGATGGGAATAATAGTTGGATAACAATCATGTAGAAGTGCATAAACCTAACCGTAAGCTTAAACTTATTATAAACTGTAAACGTATCCCTTGATTCTGATTGGCTGATTCGAATGTTGTTCCAGGATCAACATAGATGTTAATCCAGGAATTTGTCCTACTTGGTGAAATCAGGTTGGCGATACAGAAATTAGAACGTGAAATTCAATACCTTTAAGACATTTTTAAGACTCTTTCCATACATTTTAAGACCTCATCGCTACTTTAGGTTTCAACTGGTAACATTTAACTTACAGTATACTGACTAAATACTGATTGTAAGAAACTAATCCTAAATTAAAACGTTATTCATACACTAAATAAAAATGCTAATACAGCAGGTGGCGCCTAAAACAGCAGGAATAACGGCGTTTCCTTGATTACTGCAGTAAACAAAGCAGCGCTACGTCAGGATTTTATTGATTTCATAAACTACACAGCATCCCAATATTTGCTGATTAAATTCAGGCAAGCTTTAGCATACTGATACAAAATATAATACCTTGTAAAATAGCATTTAAGATCTTAAATACTTTTTAAGGGCCTTTAATTTCTCTAAACTGACTTATCAACTTTTAATACTTTTTAAGACCCCGTGGACACCCTGTACTTGTAGTTGTCTCCGCTCATTAGAAAGCATTAAATCATCAACTTTTAAACTTTACTCATATCAGCTTTAAAGACACGATCAATGGAAAGAGTATTTTTTTAAATTTATTTATGCACTATACACTTTTCAAATAGAAATAATAAAAAGGTTACGAAGCTCAAAGAGAAGGCTCATACTTTCATTCCAGGGAGACCCGTGTGTCCTTTGATGCCCTTGAAACCCTGCAATGAGAAACAGTAATAAAGTAAGTTTCATCCAATCACAGAAAATTGGGTTTTGAAACAAGTCAAGCTCCTCCTTGGAGAGACCTAATTAAAGTTGACTTTGTTCTTTGTTCTAGTCTTTGTTCAATCTGTTGATTTTGGTATTCATGTGGCACTGATGAAATCTACAAAGAACTTGGAAAGTCAAAACAAAGAAGGAAAATATGGCAGAGTTAATACCGGGATTCCCCTGAGTCCAGGCTGGCCAGCTGGTCCTGGTTCACCCTGTTTGATTGTGAGAATAAAACACAGAGAGAAATGGAAATGTTTGATTATTTAAAGATACAGTAATAATAATTTATACAGCTATGATTAAATTAAATTAAATTCAGTTTAATTAAATAAATCTTTATTTCTTTTTACAATGTAGATTGTGCCAAAGCAGCTTAACATAGATGAATAAAATGGAATAAATAAATAAATATATATATATATATAAATGATGACAAATATAAATAAGCGGCCAATAGAAAAATTCAAATTTTCTCTGGATTTTATTAAGTACTGTATGGGTTCATGTAAAATGTTAATATTTGTTTTATTCTTTTAAGGTCAGATAATATTTGTGATTGAAAAAAGAACAAAATGAGAAAGGTATGATGAAATTTCAGTTAACTGTTTGCATTACTATGTATTTTATGTTATAAAATATAAATGTACAAATGGTGAATTAACCATATAATGTCAAAGATGCCAAAAGGATGAAATATGTCTCATGTAAAGCTCATGTATGTCTCATGTAAAAAGAAGAGATAAGTAAAAGAGGAAATAAGTTGAATGATGAACAAATGATGTGTGTGGTAATGGGGTGGGGAAAATAATAAGCTTGTGCTTCATCCCACTCCATTTCGACCATGATGAAATGTATTTTGTTTTAAGAATTGTTTTGTGTATGATTTTTGTTTTTGTTTGAAAAAAATCAAATCAAATCAATCAAATCAAGTCAAATCAAATATTTCCTCCAAATTTTGAATAAGAATGCCATTTAGAGCATTTTAATTTTAGGGGACAAAATGGTCAGAATAACAAATGTTTACAATTTTTGTGATTGAAAGTCAGGATTATTCCACTAAATATTGATTTCAACTCTTCTGAACTGAAACCATTTGTACTGTGTGGTATAAAAATGAATATACACATTTATAAACATAAAACAGGGCATCTGTTTGTTATTTTAAAAATTCTCTAAAAAATTATATTAAATTTGTCAAGTAAGTTGCAGAAAACAAAAATTAATTAATTAAATAATTATTAATATTAATTAATTCAATCAATTAATCATACATTTATTAGCATAAATTATTAATTTAAATAGCTGTACATATATATATATATATATATATATATATATATATATA
>CAIGQV010016734.1:12939218-12952492 GCA_903798115.1 Danio jaintianensis
ATTCATTCATTTTCTTTTTGGCTTAGTCCCTTTATTAATCTGGGGTCGCCACAGCGGGATGAACCGCCAACTTATCCAGCATATGTTTTACGCAGCGGATGCCCTTCCAGCTGCAACCCATCACTGGGAAATATATATATATATATATATTAAATTGTATATTAGAATACAATACTGTATTTTCAGAATATGTTACATTATTTATCAATAAATATGACTAAGATACCAATGTAACTTGTGACTTTCTCTTAGCAAAGCAATTTTCACATGATGCAACTTATAGTGCTTATTATGAGGTGACTTATTTTCTAGAAAAACTATGAAAAACTGTATGAGAGGGTAATTTTTTTTTTCTTCTGACCCTTAAACCTGGTTTTCCATCTTTGCCATCAAGTCCTTCCATTCCAGGTGGTCCCTTTAAACAAAGACAAAATGCAAAACAAAACAGGATGATCATATAAAGTTGTAAATACATACAGAGTCATGATAGGCTAAAAGTTTGGAGGTGTTGATCTCCTATTGGAACTCACAGGCATGCCCGGGGACCCTCGTGATCCTGGAGGACCTGTAGGCCCTTGGGAGCCTGCAACTCCAGCAATACCCTGGAGGAACAGAGAAAAAAAATAAGAATGAGTATTCGATAAAGAAGCATTAACATCCAAAGCATATATTTGGGAGTGTTTGTTTGTGAAAGTGACCGTAAGAGATAATGCAGATGAATATAAATGTTGTGTCAGACTCATCCATCAAATTCCAGTGCTCATATGAACACCAATTTCAGGGTTCTTACACATATTTTAAAGTCAAATTTGAACAC
The DNA here is from genome assembly GCA_903798115.1 of Danio jaintianensis. NCBI lineage: Eukaryota > Metazoa > Chordata > Actinopteri > Cypriniformes > Danionidae > Danio > Danio jaintianensis. Next base: position 12,940,036 of record CAIGQV010016734.1, read on the forward strand.
TTTGCTGGTACATTTCAAACTTTTTAGAACTTTACAAGTGTGGCAAATGACATATTTACATACACATAAATACTTCATTCAGCTATTTGTTAGAATTCTATACTATACACTGAATTACACTTTGAACCAACTTAAAAATAATTTGTTACAGCAAAATTGTTTAGTTTTTCTCAAAGTATAATTTAACTTTGGTTCAAACTTAACATTTTATTTAGTCTAAATCACAAATATTTATTGGGGTCAAGACAAAAATTACATTCACACAAACATGGGCGTAAATCCCGGGGGAGGGACGTGTCCCACTGCATCCATGTCCCCCCAAAAAATATTTAAAAAAATTGCAGTCTCTATTGTGAAAAATATATGTATGTATACCTAAAATAATTGTGTAAGTACAAAAAAACAAACGCAAAAATGCATTTAGAAACAGTTGAGTTTCCCCTCCCCTTCCTCACAGTGGTTTGGCCCACTGCCAGCTTTCCCAGTTGATCTCACCTACTTTACACACACACACACACACGAGTCAGGTGAAAGTATAGTTCAAAGTATAATCTTGGTTTGGACCAACCTAAAAAAATACTGTAATTTGTTACAGATAATTTAATAAATTACCCTTAAATGATAGTTTTGAGCTGGTTGAAAATGAAAAATGTATTTTAATATTAATCAGAATATTTATTCTGCCCAGGGAAAAAAAAATGCATTGAATATTGTTTTTATAGATCATGAATTAACTGAATTACTTTGGTTTGACTTAACTATACTAAACTATAATAAATACATATACTGTTAGGCTATGCTATTGTGGTTATTTTATTTTATTTATTATCTGCTGATGATTTCATTATGGTTATACATGTCATGCAAGATGGTAACAGCAAACCACTTATTAGAAATACATAAAAACTAAATGCACATAAACTACCTTCTTTCATGTGGTCACATGACATAAAACCTGCTGGTTTAATGTAAAAATATTACTTTGAGGAAAAATTAATGTTTTTAAGTTTACCTAGGGGTTAGTTTTTTGCTTTAAGGCAGATTGAATAAAACAGGTTATAATGAGAAACCCTGTTATTGTCAGCATTTTCAGAAAGGATTGTCACCTATGTGGCATAAATTCATTCATCAATGCATTACAATACTGTCACTTGCCTTCTCAGCCTGTGGTCCTGGAGGGCCCGGAGGTCCTGCTTTCCCTGGGAAACCTGGAGGACCCTGGAGAAATGAAGGCTAAAGTAAGAGATCTGCTTTGTGCCATTAGCATTTTCAGAGAGGTGAAACTTATTTCTAGATTAATATGTGATCTCAGCCTCAGAAATCATACCGATAGGCTGCTAGCGGAACATCTGATGCATTTGGCAAACGAAATTGGAAACACGTCAAGAGTTTCGAATAATCTGACTGGATGAATTCAGCTGGATCTCCAGGAGATGTGTGTGCTGCACTACAAAAAAATGCTTTTATTACTTTGAGTTTTTGTCATGTTTCTAGTCCAAATATCTAAACATTCTTAAATCAAGAAGCATTTTCTAGACAAGTAAAAAAACATTGTCTTGTTTTCAGAAATAATGTCAAAATTAAGTGAGTTTTTTATTAAAACAAGCAAAAGGGGTAAGCAAAAGAATCTTATTTCAAGATTATTTTGCTTGTTTTAAGAAAAAATATGAATTTAATTAATTTTGACTTATTATTTCTGAAAACAAGACAATATGTTTTACTCTAGAAAATGCTTCTTGATTTTAAAAAATTGTAGATATTTGGACTAGAAACAAGACAAAAACTCAAAGTAAGAAAATCATTTTTCTGTAGTGTGGAAATGAAGGCACCACTACAGAAAACCCCCTTATATGGAAGAAGAGCTGTTGTGTTTATCGTCATCAACTAAATGCTGGGTTAACCACACATTTTTAGAAGAATAGATTTCAATATAATGACCTGAAAATCCATTTTAATGACATTATTCTAGCAATTATGTCTTACTGAAAAAAAAAAAACAGACATTGACTTCCATAGTATTTATTGTTCCTACTATGCATGTCAATGGCTGCTTTTTTAACATTCTTCAAAATATCTTGCTTTGTGTTCAACAGAATAAAGACATACATAAACATTTAGAACCACTTGAGTGTGAATAAATGGTGAGGAAATGTTCAATTTTGTGTGAACAATCCCTTTAAGAGGGCCAGATTTATTAATGAAACCCTGTTTGATCTGATTGGTTAAAATGAAAAAGGTCTAATATAGTTTCCCACTCCGAAATCCCACCTGTTGTCCTGGAAATCCTGGGGATCCTTGAAAGCCCTGTATAGAAAATATACAGTGAAATTTATAATCACAGATGATTCACCTGGGAATTGATGTTATACATATTTATTTTTCAGAAAAAAAAGTATATGTTTAGAGCTTCTTCTTGTCTTAGGCTTGTGCATTTGAAAACGCAAGCAGAACCTGCTCTATATTGTTGCAAGAATGTGATATCGAGGGATTTGCAGATAGAGAAATATGCTTTAACAAGATGCATTTTGTAGGTACCACTGTATATCCGTGACATTATATACCTGATCTCCCTTTGGTCCCCCAGGTCCTGATGTTCCAGCTTCCCCTTTAGGACCCTGGTAGTCAATGAAAAGTAAGTTATTTAGGGCAAAAATCACATACCTGTTAATTTGTGGCTTTTTCATGTTTTTTTTTTACAGTCTAATGTAAAGAAAAGATCTAAAATACACTTTTAAAATGTATCTTTTGTCGCACTTTATATTTGGATCTATTTTGATTACAATAAATCTCCACTTTAGCAACACTTACATCAAATTTTACAGTTTTATTCATATATTAAGATTTTGAAGGTTTCTATGTAGTATGTTCATACATAATGTGCCTGATTATGTCCAAATTTAATAATAAAAAAAAAACTTGTCACAGTATTTTCTTTATTGACTCTAATATGTCAAAACAAACAAAAAAGGAATTTTAAGTAGACTTCATACTATATTCATATTTTTGTACTGGGAATATATGTAAATAAATGCTTATTTTATGAAATAATGCTTAATTTGCATATTTAAACAACATTTCAGAAAGATTTGCATTAATAATCAAATGGGAAAATATAATAATAACTATTAGTTTTTTTTTTTACCTTTACAGTAGGCTGATGTTTTCCAAGTTACCTTAAAACCATTTCAGTGATGCAACTTTGTGAGAAAGGAAATAATAAAAAAGAAAAGAACTGAAATCAATGTTCTCCTAACAGTTTTAACACTGACTCGCCAAAATGTTTGAAGTTTAGTTGTTTGATATGAGAGTTATTACTCACATAGAGAATAAAAAAGCAATTCTGGTTTCTAATATATTGTTACTGTGCATCATTATCAGCTCTGCAAGATGGTGTGTTTTGAAAAGAAGTCAATGATAAAGAAGAAGAAAGCATTACAATGTCAGAAAGAAGTTGATATACAGTATATATGTGAAATAATAACAGCATTAAAAAAAGATGTTTACTTACTGCTGCGCCGACCGGCCCTTGATAACCTGGAGATCCCGGTGGGCCCTGTATCAAAACAGTGCAATGTTTCAAATACTGTTTGCCCAGTCATTATTAAGATTTCCTGTGGAAAATGATTGTGTGTAGACTGAACCCCCCTCCCCAAAATAAAGCCAAAATAAAAGATTTAGGTGGTCTGAAAAGTATTTGGTTGAGGTCAGTAAGATGAATTGACTGATTGATTGAATAATTAACTACTTTTAAAAGAAATTGATTACTGCAAAAAGTTGATTACTGCATAGAGTCAGCATTACTACCATAAGAATATTTTTAAAATATATGTTCCCTGTATAATATATATATATAAAACCTGTTGTTTTAAATTATAATTATCCAGTAAAGACATTAAATTGAAAAAAAAAAGTTTATATTTGTAACTGTTATTTAATTCAACTGTCTTCATTTGTATTTTAAAGTTTTTTTTTTTTTTAAATAAAGTCTTTAAAAATATTTATAATTTATTATGTTTTAATAGATTGTATGGTCACACTTTATTTTAAAAGTACAATACTCGCTAATAGGGCGGCACGGTGGCTCAGTGGTTAGCACTATCGCTTCACAGCAAGAAGGTCGCTGGCTTTGTCAGTTGGCATTTCTGTGTGAAGTTTAAATGTTCTCCCATGTTCGCGTGGGTTTCCTCTGGGTGCTCTGGTTTCCCCCACAGTCCAAAGACATGTGCTATAGGCGAATTGGAGGAACTAAATTGGCCGTAGTGTATGAGTTTGTGTGAATGAGTGTATGGGTGTTTCCCAGTACTGGGTTGCAGCTGGAAAGGCATTTGCTGTGTAAAACATATGCTGGAATAGTTGGTGGTTCATTCCGCTGTGGCGACCCCTGATAAATGAGGGATTAAGCTGAAGGGAAATTAATGAATGAATGAATCCTCGCTAATAACAAACCATTAAGAAAGACTTTTAGCTAAATAAACAACTAATTAGCTGCTTATCAATAGCTAATAAGGTAGTAGTTGGACTTAGGTATTGGTTAGGATTATAGATGTAGAATAAGATCATATTTTATAAGTAATATAAGTATAATATAAACAGCCAATATCTTTGTAACAGGCAGGTAATAAACCACTAGTTATTAATAATGGGAATTAGTACTTCAACAAAAGCGTTACAGATTTTTTAAAATAATTTTTATTTTGAGTTACTTTTAGTTTCATTTTAGTTACTTCAGTTTTAAAATAAATGATGATGACAAATATGTTGGTCTTGGCAGCCAGCTGAAATAAAATACGCTACATTATTTTATTCATCCATTCATTTTCCTTCGGCTTAGTCCCTTATTTACCAGGAGTCGGCACAGCGGAATGAACCCCCAACTATTCCAGCATATGTTTTATGCAGCAGATGCCCTTCCAGCCGCAACCCAGTACTGGGAAACACCCATACACTCATTCACACAAACTCGTACACTATGGCCAATTTAGTTCATCCAATTCACCTGTACCGCATGTCTTTGGACTGTGAGGGAACTGGAGCACCCGGAGGAAACCCACGCCAACATGGGGAGAACATGCAAACTCCACACAGAAATTCCAACTGACACAGCCAAGGCTCAAACCAGCGACGTTCTTGCTGTGAGGTGACAGTTCTAACCACTGAGCCACCACACTGCCCTACTTTATTTTATTAAATTCATTTTTGGAAGCATATTTATGACCAAAACTAAATTGGCTCTTTGTGAGCTAAATACTTCCATCAAACTATAGATACACATTATAACAGCATTTTCAAACATTTAAACATATTTGAATCAAAAATGAATGTCCTAAAAAGCAGAAGAACCAAAAAAAGTCATGAAATAATCTAGAACATTGTTCAAACGCTGTACTTACTGATTCTCCTTTCAGCCCCACAGTGCCTGGACTGCCACGCTCTCCTTTAAGTCCCTGAAAACAAAAAAAAGAAAGAAAAAAGCAAAACATAATCCTAACTTTTAGCAATTATTCAACAATATAAAAGCACAATTTGTGAACAATTTGACAATAGGATGTGACTACTCACAGGGAGACCGGGTGGTCCCATAGTTCCAGGATAGCCAGGATTTCCTGGTGGACCCTTCATAAACCAACAAATGCAACTCATTTAAACGGTACTGTAAAATCTATAAGTTCACCTATAAGTAGAGTTAACTTACCTGTTCGCCCTTCAGTCCTGGATTCCCATCTGTCCCTCTCTGACCTTGCTGACCCTAAATTTTATTTAAAAAAAACAAGAAGGCATGTGACAAAGCACCCTAAAAATTTTAATTCAGTTATTGTTCATTGAATTTTTGACACAAGTAGTAAGTGATTATCAGGCGTCTTGTGGATTTGGCATTTGCTATTTTTGACCAATGTTGTGCAATCTGAACGAAACCACATAAATCAGAAGCTTGTGGTGGCTTTTGCACTCTTGCAGTGTTGCCATATCCTCTTATTATAAGTGTCTATAAACTTGTTTTGAGGCTTGGCTTGTAAATCAATCCTGTTTATAAGAGTTTTTTTTAAGTATCTTGATTTATTTCAGTTTGTAATGACCTTGTTTGTTTTTGTTTTTTTTCACCAAGATCTGGCAACACAAATGAGTCAAAGTTTGTACTTATTATTTCTTGCACATTTTCAGGAGAGACTGTAAAATATGTCATTAACAGCAAGTTGTTCAGTCTGGTTCCATACAAACCATTCAGCCCTGTTTATAAGTAACACTACTTCGCAACAGACCCTTATTTTATTTTATATATATTTATTGATTAATTTTATTTATTTATTTATTTATTTATTTATTTAATTAATTAATTTTATTTATTTTTTAATTTATTAAATTTTTGCTGAAAAAGACTTGTGATCTTTATGGGATAGTTTAAGCAGTTTTTTGACAAACTTAACACAATATTCCAAAAAGAAGATATTTTGAAGAATGTTGGAAACTGGTAGCCATTGACATCCAAAGTAACAAAGAAAAATACCATGGAAGTCAATGGCTACAAATCAATGGGAACATTCTTTAAAGTATCATCTTTTGTGTTCGACAAAAGAAAAAAAAAAACTCAAACAGGTTTGGAACAAGTGGAGGTTGTGTAAATGATGACAGAATTTTCATTTTTGGGTGAACTATCCCTAAAGGGAACACAAAACAATTTATACACCTGCCAGCTTGGGATTTATTTGCTAAGCGTAAAGTAAGAGGAATAAATTAATGAATCCTCCTGTACTGTCATCTGTATTCCAGAAACACAGACGAATGACGCAGAGTTTTTGTTTTTATTGTTTACACCTATATAATCACAGCACAAAACATGGCTATTAGCTATCGCATGCATAATGAAAAAGGTGCAGACCTGAGCTGAATCTCATATTGGAGAATCAATCAGTAAATGGAAAACACTTGCTTAAATACCACATTCAGAGTTTTGCAGTCTGTTCTTAATCGATTTGACACATTTTGGCTAAACGAAGTTCAATGCTCTTTCAGCAATAAACACAGCGATCGGAGCAGCTCATAATATTCCTAGACAGACTGATCATTTGATTTTTCTAAATGCATTGACCTTTGTTTAAATTGATTGTGAAAAACTGTACGTGAAGTTACAGCCTGTGGGAGGAAAACATTTTTGTTTTTATTCGCAGGACAAGGACAAAACATTAAGATTATCCCTTAAGAAAAATAAAAGCGTGTTAAAATAAGTTGAAAAGTTCAATTAAAATAATTAATCAAATGAATTTCAAAAGTTAAATGGGACCTATTATGCCCCTTTTTAGAAGATCTCTGATGTCCCTAGGGTGTATGTGAAGTTTTAGCTCATAATACCACACAAATAATGTCAAACTGCCCCTTTTAGGCTTTGATCCTAATTGTGCCATTTTGGTGACTGTCGCATTAAATTCAAATGAGATTGTGCTCTTTTCAAAAGTGGGCGGGGCTACAAACGCCTATTTCAAAACGCCTAGATTCAAAAACAAGACTAAAGTCCTATGCTAATGAAGGAGAGATCGTCACTAAGGGGTGGGGCTTTCCCCCCACTGATGACATGTATAAAGGGAGAATGTCAATCAAAGTGTTTCTCCAGACTGTTTTTATGAAGTGTGATTATAAAAAAATAAAATTAATAAATGTTTACCATCAGAAGCTGGTTATATTCATAGATTGCTGCCACACAACTTGTGTTTAAACCCTTATAAAAGTGATTTTTGCATAATAGGTCCCCTTTAAAAGCTATCGACAGCACGTCTGAATGTCCAAGATCAGCTTCAAACATGTTAAATAATTCTATAAAAATCTGATAAAAAAAAAATGTCAGTCATTAAAAGAAATTGGTTAGAATAACAAATGCTATCATATGTTTTGATCGGAAAAATATAGTTATTCCAACATAAAGCAATAAGCCCCACGGAGTCATGATTTACACTGAATTTATTACAGCTACACTGTAAAAAGCGATTAGTTTGCTTTACTTAAAAAAAAAAAAAAAATTCAACCTATTGCTTTTAAAGTGATTAGTTGACTTAACTTAAAAAGTGAGTAAACCCGTTGCCTTAGAATTATTAAGTAAATGAATTATGTGCATAATTATAAAAATGAACTAAAGTCAACTTAACCATTCCAAGTTACAATGAATTTACTTACTTTCTAAAGTAAAGTCAACTTGTTGCTTTAAAGGCACATACTTTACTCACTTTTTAAGTAAAGTCAACTAATCACTTCAAAAGCAATGTGTTTACTTGTTTTTTTTTAATAAAGTAAACTAATTGCTTTTTTATAGTGTAGCTGTTACAAATTTAGTGTAAATCATGACTTTGTGGTGCTTGTTGCTTTATTTTGGAAAAGTAACTAATCGCTTTTTACAGTGTACCCCCTTTTGCTGATATAAATTCACTGTAAAGGGTAGCGTCATGGGGTTTATTGCTTTTGTAAAAGGGTTATTCCATATACATAGCAACAATAAGCACAAAATTAAGCATTACACTGCTTTTTGGCAGAGTCCTGATTGTGGTATGGTTGCCAAGCAACAGTGAAGGGTGTATAGTAGAGTATTTAACAACAGCTCCAAATGCAGCTCAACCAATCAAAATCAAATACCAAAACTGTATTTTATAATATTGATTTCTTAGCATTGGTATTGTGTTGTCTATAAATAAATATAAACACATGGTACCTTTATTTATTTTATGGAAAATATTATAAAAAGAGTTCTAAAATGACTATTCAGTTCTAAAATGTGTTCAGGAGTTTACAGAATTAAACAAAAATAAGTACATAAACTCTGTAAAAATATTTGCTGCATTAAATGTTTCTTAAAACAAATGAACTTTTCTAGTTCTCTCAAATTACATCAATCAAACTGACTAAAAATATTAAGTTAAACTTTGTATAACTTAAAAAAATTCAGTTGAAGCCTGATTAACTTATTAAAATAAGTTAAGCAACATGAACATATTTGAAGTGTTCAGATGCAAAAACCTCTAAGTGCCATCTAAAATTTTCTTCTAATATTAGCATTTTTCTCAGGCTCCTATGTCTTGATTCAGTAATTTCACTTTTATGGCAAATAATAGGTTATTGTCATTGCTTTTAACATGAAATAACTGAACATAAACATAAGAGGCTGAGAAAAATGCTCATTGTAGAAGAAATGGCACTCTTCATCTGTTGTCTTGACTTTTTGTCATTCAATTTTTTTAACAGTGTACTATTTAATTGCTGAGATGTACTATTTTCTTCTTTTCCAAAAATGTTTTTTCAAATGCAAAAAAGCAGATCCAACCCAGAACTTTTAAGGTGCGTTTAATACAACTCGAAGGTACAAGACTTTGTCACCTAACAGACGGTTGTTAAAAGCAAAAAAAATATGATGAAAGTAATCGGTTTCAAACTCACACCACTGCTTGAGCCAGAGTAGTGAAACTGAGTCAGTCTTTTCAGGAACTTAATAATGACTCACTTTTAGTTGTCTCTGCACATTAAACCAAAACAGGAGAGTGAGTATTTGACTTAATCTCTAAATAACAAGAGGAAAAAATGCCTCTTTTAGCGGCGTCTTTCTGTTGTTCTCCGGAATATTGCTGACTGCACAGTCTCCTCAGTGCCTCAGTTATATATCATTCTATTAGTGGATCAATTCCACTGAAAATTTCAATTTGGAAAAACATCAGCCTACTGTAAATCTTTATTTTCTGCTTTTCTGTGCTAATAGGAAAATAAAAAAAAAGCTGCACATAACCCACGCTGAGTTGTTGTTTCAAACAGATTCGATTTCAGCAAATTAAAGAGAGTCAGATAAAGCTCACGAAGCATAAACCTGGATGGCATTAAAATAAAATCCATTCTGGCTCAGGCTCAATTCATCAGTAGGTCTGAATCTCTGCTAAAACATGCCGTTTGAGATGTTGCGAAATAAGCTGTCAGCACCACATATACGCAATGGCTATGGAGAGATAATTGAACACGCACCACGAGCGTACACTTTTATTAATCTGTCATGACATTCATTATAAAATGGCAGTTTTTTTGAGGCAATTAAACATTTTCTGTATGTGTTTGTGTGTGTTGTGCTTTGACTTACAGACAAGCCTGGAGGCCCTTGTGGACCAGGGAAACCAATATTGCCCTGTGAAAAACAGATGATAAAAAAACAATGTAATGGACAATAACAACAGACAAATGAAAACAATCCTATTAATCCTGCATCATAATCCGTCTCATCATTTATTATAGAATATTATAAGTAAATGTGAAGTTCTAGTTTGACAAAATCCATAATCGTCCATCAAGGACAAATAATTTGTGCGGATCACAATCCACTTTAAATGAGTTTCATTGCTTTCAAGGTGATAACTAATACAGATTTGTCAGTTATTCGAGTTTGTGGTGGTTTTTGTGCAAACGTTAGGTTTTTTTTGATGAATAGAAAATTTCAAACAAACTTTTTGTTGTTGTTTGTTTTGTTGTTGTTGTTGTTGTTGTTGTTTTTTTTAATTAATTTTAAATAGATCTTTGGGATGCATTTTTGATGAACAAAAGCATTAATTGATTCATTCATATGTAATATATCTTAGTTGATATTTAGCCGCACCTTCTGGAGGACCAGGACATACACACATTCACTACGGACAATTTAGCTTACCCAATTCACCATCAGCACATGTCTTTGGACTGTGGGGGAAACCGGAGCACCCGGAGGAAACCCACGCCAACACGGGGAGAACATGCAAACTCCACACAGAAATTCTAACTGACACAGCCAAGGCTCAAACCAGTGACCTTCTTGCTGTGAGGCGACAGCGCTACCCACTGTGCCACCGTGTCGCCTATATATATATATATATATATATTATTAATTAATATGATTTTTATTTACCTATTTATTAAAATATTACTTTGCAATCAAAATAGTTTGATTTTGATTGAGTTTGAAAAATGTAACGTTTGTAATCAAAATGTATTTTACTTGCATAAACATTCACTTTCAGATGATCAATCAATATTTCATTCTGCAATTGTTTGTCAAGCGGTTAACATATGTATTTATCAACAAAATTTAGTTTCAAAAGTGGCTAAATATAAATTATATTTATACAAATATATTATATAAATGTTTTTTGACACTGATTTGAAAATAAAGTCACTTCATATCAAAGGAGCTGCTATTTTAATACGACTTCTCCCTATCCAGTGCACACAAAACTCTCATTTCCATGCTGAAATTTGGTTAAGACAGTTTAAGACAAGGCTTTCTGTGAATCTGGGCCAAACCTGTAGGGGGCTCTCTAACCTCACAGCAAAGACATGAAAACATGCTTGAATCTAAAATAAACTGGATCCTTCAAAAAAACACTGCATTGTGGGACACTACAGGACATTTTACAGTATGGGCTGAGCATTGGTTTAAGCTATGGAAAGACATCTGGGGTCACTGAGTCTCGGCTTCTAAGAAAAGAAAGCTAAAAAAAAAATCTTGACAGAAATGACCTTTCAGGAGACAATCTGGAGTATAACAGGAGACTCAGAAACTTACCGGGTTTCCAGAAGACCCAGGAGGTCCTCTCTCACCTCTAGGACCCTAAAATGAATACAGACAAAGACCACAGTTATGTTATGGCATACAGCAATCAGTGTGATTAGGGCAAAGTACAAAGATTAATAATGAAAATGAATTAGTATTATGGAGCTGCACTGTGATCCTTAACACTAGAACCGCCACATGGTAAATTTTACCCATTGCTGTTTTTATATGCATAACAAACCTTCAATAAATCATTAAAGCCTCCCAGTCTTTGATTTTTACTAAAATTATTGTATTTCCAATTCTCTGAAGGTACAAAAGTGATAAGATAAAACTAGATAAAATGTTATAAAAATGCTTGTATTTATGCTCTGCTTATGTTCAAATTTATTGTTTTTACGTTGCTCCGTAATGCTTTTCATTCACTCAATTAGTGGTTATCATAAATAAATAAATAAACTCACACTGAGTAAAAGAAGGTGATTTGTAGAGGTATTAGAAGCACAAAATGCCATAAATGATGGAGAGTCTTATGTTGGGGAAATAAGTGATGTGTATCTCAGTATCTGACGTCTTATCTTATAATGATCCAGAGCCTCTGAGACTCAACACACCATAAAATCTACATGTTTTAGCCTACTTTATTTATACAAATAATCACACTACAGGACTCAAAGCAATGATTTTTAATTTATAATGTATGTATGTATGTGATTGATGTATATCACTTTATATGGATGTTTATATAGGTATATGCACTCAGATGTGTATATATGTATGCATATATTCTGAGTATGTGTATTTATTGTTTTTATCTATACTTATTTGTGGATCCTGCTGGAATTTATGAATTTCCCTTTGGGATGAATAAAGCATCCATCCATCCATCCATCCATCCATCCATCCATCCATCCATCCATC
>CAIGQV010016734.1:12972833-13017996 GCA_903798115.1 Danio jaintianensis
TATATATATATTTACAGCGCTGGTGAGTTTTAGAAGACACTTTTTTTTTTTTTTTTTTTTTTGTATTGTATTGTATTTCAAAGAGTTAAACCCATGTGCAAACATTCAAAACCAAGCTACATTTTGTGCACTTACAGCAGCTCCAGGAAAGCCTCTAGGTCCCTGCTCACCCTGAATGAGAACATCAAAACATTACAAACAGCTTGTACATTCAAAGAATTCTTCAAACACAAGACCTTCACACATCAAGAGCTTTTCGGACTGATTTCAGTAGCTTTTTGCACTCACCTGTGGTCCTGGAAGGCCAATACCTGCAGGCCCAGAATCCCCCTAATAAAATGAAAAAACATCAGCATCACTCTATAGTCAATTTTATAAGTAAAGCACACAGATGTGACTGAGATACGTGTTTGTAACTTTACCTGACTTCCTTTGAGTCCTGGAGGTCCTTGAACGCCAGGTGGGCCTGCTCGACCCTACAGAAGTAAATAAAGGAAGAGTCCAGATTTTGCAAGATGTATTATATAAGCAAGTAATTTTTGGTGGGGCTGTTGATTGATTAAGAATTCAGAGTGTAAATACATTGAATTTAGTTCTTTAGTCACAATTCAATCTAGCATTTATTTGCTCTTACCTCAAAATTGACTGTGATTCATTTACAATTTGATCAGATTGCTAGGCTTTTCATTGATTTATGGGTTTAACAGTATTATGTGTCTATTTACGCTTATATTAAATGCATAATAATATTTTTATAAACTCAAAAGCATATCCATAATATAAAATTAATATTTAAGTAACACAACACAACACAACAGTGAAGAAAGTCTTTCTTTGCTCTCTAAAACATGCAAATATAGATGTTTAAGAACATACACAACAAAATAAAGTATTCCGGCTGTTTTTATTTGCTTATAGTTACGTGTCTGAGTAAAACACTCATTTTGATTTAATCTGTGAAAATGTAATCAATTTCTTTCCAATTTAAAATAACAAGCAATGAGCAATGCAGCAATGAGACTTTTTTGTTGCTGAATAAAATAATCAATTTTCAGAGATGTTTATATTCATTTTCAGACAACATAATACCTTTCAACTAAGGAAAAAGTCAAATATATATGGAAACCCTTTAATTTGAGTAACAATTCACACTATTAACATCTGGCTTATTACCTGCCTATAATTACGATATTAACTGTTTATTAGCACTTATAAATTATGATCTTATTCTACATCCTATAATATAATACCTATTCTAAATACCTAAACTACCTTACTACATCTTAATAATCAGCTAATTAGAAGTTCAGTGAGGTAGTAGTCTTTAAGTTAATGATTTGATAATAGGGTGAATTGAAGATTAAATTAAAGTGTGATCATATATATTTGTTTAATATTGTCCATTTATTAAGTACTATGTATAATCTCAGACATAAGCCCTAAATGTTTTATACTTCACTGTTCATTTGATCATCTTCAATCCAAAAATCGTGAGTAACAGCACAACATCAGTGTCACAAACTGTCCACTGCGAAGTTAAATATTTGTGCGACATGAAAAATATGTGTAATAATCACAACAAAACTACTAATTAATTGAGAGAATGACAGAAAAAAAATGTGCACCTGTTTCCCTTCTCGGCGTTCGCCTGGCAAACCTGGCTCTCCTCTCTCTCCCTTAGGTCCTGGTAAGCCAACAACATCTCCATTTCCTTCAGGGAGTGACGGACAGCTGTCACACGCATCTCCCTGGTCATACAGACACAGACAGAAATCTAGATGACCAAGCATGTTTAAATAGTAATGCATTTCTTGCATGTATAATACTTTTCTAAAGGCCTAATCTATTACATCTACTTGATGAATGATTATTTAAATTCCCAGCGACGGCACATAATTTACTGCAATGTAATTAATATGAGGTCGCATGATCAATGTTATGTGACAATGACCTTTTCTCCTTTTAGTCCATTAAGGCCATTCCTGCCCTGCTCTCCTTGAAGTCCTGGGACTCCAGGTGTACCAGGTGTACCTGAGTCTCCCTGTAAACCCTGATCACCCTACAGACATAAATGGGATATTTAATGGCAAGAAAAAGTTGAGGCACTGTTAACATATTTTCATTTGCACATTTTATTAACTTACTTTCTCTCCTTTGAATCCTTGAAGACCTGGTGGCCCCTGTTGAGACATGCATTCTTAAGGTAAGTTTACATTTTAATAGTACATTTGTTTTGGGTTCCTCAAATTAAAGATGTAGATGGATTGTTGACGTGACATTGCATTATTGTAGTCACACATGAAAAAAATTTGTTTTGTCGTCATTTAAAATGCAATAAACGGTTACAAATTTCTTTGTCTTCCATGGACCTCTTGTTATTTTAACTGATGTGTTATACATTTAAAAAAATATATTTTTGTGCCAAATCTATGGTATGACTGTCTCAATAAATTACAGCTCTTATAAATAAATAAAACAAATCTTAAAACTCATTAATAAATACCTCAGGCCAAATTTTACAAGTGGTTATTCATTCATTCACTCATTCATTCGCCACAGCGGAATGAACCGACGACTATTCCAGCATATGTTTTACGCAGCGGATGCCCTTCCAGCCGCAACCCAGTACTGGGAAACACCCATACACACTCATTCATACACACACTCATACACTACGGCCAATTTAGTTTATCCAATTCACCTGTACCGCTTGTCTTTGGACTGTGGGGGAAACCGGAGCAACCGGAGAAAACCCACGCCAACACATGGAAAACATGCAACATTACATCTTGCAAACTCCACACAGAAAGGTCAACTGGCCCAGCCGGGACTTGAACCAGCGACCTTCTTGCTGTAAGGCAAAAATGCTTACCACTGAGCCACCGTGCCACGCACAAGAGGCTATTTTAGTAAATAATGTTTTTGGTCCGTATATTTCTAAAAACATAGTAACTTGATACCTTTTGTACTTGAAAACCATGTAATCTACTAACCATGACACTACTGTATATGCTCATTTTAAGTCTGCAATTCCACTGAAAACTTTAATTTGTTGAAAGACTCCATTCAAGATCATGTGACTGAAGCCCCCTGCAATGCGCATGACATGCACCTGCTCATTTTTGTGTCCGAATTTTTTCGAACCACTATAAAATTGTTAAGTTTTGTTGTCCAACAAGTCCGACAAGTCAAGGAGAAATTTTATTTTTATTTATAAAATAAATAGCACTATATGAAGATAAGTGTTCAATAATGAAGATACATCCCTCTCATGCTATTTGTCTAGTTTTAAGAGTTTTTTCTTATTTTTTTTCTCTGCCACACCATGACATACAGTTGAAGTCAAAAATATTAGCCCTAGAATTTTTTCTTTTTTAAATATTTACCAAATGATGTTTAACAGAGCAAGGAATTTTTCACAGTATTTCCTATAATATTTTTTCTTCTGGAGAAAGTCTTGTTTGTTTTATTTCGGCTAGAATGAAAGCTGTTTTTTATTTTTTAAAAACCATTTTAAGGTCAATATTATTAGCCCCTTATCAATATTTTTTCTCTCGATTTTCTATCGATGACTTGTCTAATTACCCTAACTTGCCTAATTAACCTAATTAACCTTTAGTTAAGTCTATAAATTGCACTTTAAGCTGAATAAAGCTTTAAGCTGTTCTCCTGGGGTTCCTCTGGGAGCTCCGGTTTCCCCCACAGTCCAAAGACATGCGGTATAGGTGAATTGGATGAACTAAATTGGCTGTAGTGTATGAGTGTGAAAAAGTGTGTATGGGTGTTTTTCCAATACTGGGTAGCGACTGAAAGGGCATCCGCTGCGTAAAACATATGCTGGAATAGTTGGTGGTTCATTCCGCTGTGTCGACTTCTGAAATAGAGACTAAGCTGAAGGAAAATGAATGAATGAATGAATGTATGTAAATGAGCTTGATCTCTATTGACTACTTCCAGATCTGTGCAAAACACAGATTATAGTTGTCAACAACATGCATATCATTCAGTTGCTTTCCTGCTAATGTAACATGGGTCTGCTCATTGAACAGTACTTGTGCACTGCATTGAAAGTAATGGAGTGTGGCTAAATTAGAGGGAAGTGTTATGATGACATCTGCTCACAAGTGGTCACAAGAGAAGTACTTTAACATGTGTTAATAACAGGTGGAAACAGGACCATAGAGTCATCCTAAAAGAGTCAGGTCTACCTGTTTGCCCTCAGCTCCTTCTCCTGGTGGGCCTGCGGGTCCTGGAGGTCCACGTTCTCCTGATAATTTTATTGTAGGTGGGCCACTTCCCACTTCAGAGGGAGAGGACTGGCACACGCCACACGAGTCTCCCTTAAAAAGAAGTCGCATTGTGTGTTTTTGAGTAAGCACATCCATGTGAAGCCAAGAAAACAAAAATCGACTTACCTTTTCACCTTTTAGACCAGGTGACCCTATACCAGGTAGGCCAGTATCACCCTGTTGGAAAGCATGAGACTATCAGTGAAAATGCTTTTACTTTATATATAATAAGGTATATTATGTGGTTAAAGTGGAGGCTAATTTTTAGCACAGGCTTAAAAGATAATTGTAAATTATCTTAAAGTTCTGACTTTGCCCCCTCACAATTCAGAGGTTTGTACATCACAATTCTGACTTCTTCCACAGTTCTTAGTACATGTCTCACAATTTCTCACAATTCAGATAACCAATACATCTAAACTATGTGATAACTTTGAAATGCGCAAACAAAACAGTGTGTTTATACTGTATTTTGCAATTACATGTTAACATCTCATTAACTTTTACCTCAGAATTTATCATTCTTCAGAATTCATTATCACATATTTAACGCATAATAACAATTTACTAAGTTTAAATGTTCACAACTATAGTATGAATTATTGCAATTTTGATCAGTTATATAGTTACATAATCAGCTTAATAGTTTTTTTTTTTACTTTTTTAGTCATGATTTTTACTTATCTCATAATGATGACTTTAAAAGTCATAATTTTGTCGGTCAATATCAATTTAGTAGGTCAATTTCAACTTTAGCAAAATTTATACATTTTATATCAGATAATTTTGTAACATAATTTTGTTAGTATTTTGATTTTTAAAGTCAGAATTTTGACTTTTTATGCCTGTATTTTTTCCTTATATGTTTTGTTTCTTATGTTTTTTCCTAATAGGCTTCCATAGAATTCTGAATTTACATCATGCAATTCTGATTTTAAATTTACACAATTTTTTATACTAAAATATATATATATAATATATATATATATATATATAGTTATACTGTATATTATTATATAAATATTTATTATATGTTATTCTATATATTATATATTATTATAATAGCAAATTTTTTCTTCTCAGACTAAAGGAGATAAAATTGCATTTGAGAGATATAAATCTTGCAAGTTTATTAACTGTGAGATGCAAAGATGCAGGTCTGGGAAGAAAAGTCAGATTTTGAGTCCAGAATATTTGGAAATGATCAAAAGAGCATCAAGTTCAAAAAGTTCAGAATCAATATCAACCTTTCAAAGCCAACTAACTTCTATGACATTTTAAATTGCATTTCTCTCTCCAATTGTCCTCCTTTTTCTGTGTCTCCTGGTGATGTGAGGTTACTCTCAAAATACTTTACAATGACTGCAAAATAAGAAATTCAGAGTTGAGCTAAATCACCTTGGCTCCTTTATTTCCATCTTTCCCACTTGGCCCTCTTGGACCAGGTTTGCCCTAAAAAACATCAACATCTGCATATTAATCTAATCCTGAGGTCAGTCATAAATCACAGAAAAGAATAAAAAATAATAAATAAAAAACGGTAACATACAGTTTTACCCTCATTTCCTCTGCTGCCAGCATTGCCCTGTAAACAAGAGAGCCAATAAACTTCAGAAAACAGGACAGAATGTATTGCAAAAATAAGTGAAACAAATGAATTAATGAATAATTTCTGTCACTTTATTGATACTGAAATGACTGCAGTTTTTTTTTTTTACAGTGCACTTCTTATAAAGCTTGCTATAAAACGTCTTCAATGATTAACATAAGCCACTTATTTGTAAATACTTATAAATATTATTCATTCATTCATTCATTTTATTTTCGGCTTAGTCCTTTTATTAATCTGGAGTTACCACAGCGGAATGAACCGCCAACTTATCCAGCATATGTTTTATGCAGCGGATGCCCTTCCAGCTGCAACCCATCACTGGGAAACATCCATACACACTCATTCACACACATACACTACGGACAATTTAGCCTTTGGACTTGTGGGGGAAACCGGAGCACCCGGAGGAAACCCATGCGAACACGGGGAGAACATGCAAACTCCACACAGAACTGACCCAGCCGAGGCTCGAACCAGCGACCTTCTTGCTGTGAGGCGAACGTGCTACCCACTGCGCCACCGTGCAGCCCCTTATAAATATTATAAAATATAAAAATATTTTTATTTATTTTTCTTATTTGTACAGTTAAAACAGTCAACAATGCGCATATTACACAGAAACAGTTGTATATATATATATATATATATATATATATATATATATGTATATATATATAATTTATATATCTTTATATATCTTTCTGTCCCCTTGTGTTGATATTTATGCATGTACCCTGAGCTCCTGTAAACCAGTGGTCCCCAACCTCCGGGTACCGGTCCGTGGATCAATTGGTACCATGCCGCACAAAAACTCATTAATTATTTTTGTTTTATTAATTATCTAGGTCTGAATGATCTTTTATTTAGAAAAATATTTAATTTAAAAAAATGACCGTATTCTCTCGGTTATATCTCAGTCACAAAATTTAACTCACATGCTAGCAAAAACAGACGTCTTTGGAATGTTTCTTTGCGAAGGGGAAAAGGCCCAGTAAAGGACCCACGAACTGCCAAGGAATAGATCCGCAACCCAACTGTCAACAAATCAGGTGAATCCAGCATGCCTGTGAAAGAAGATCAACTGCTGGAGATCGCAAATGACCACGGCTTTAGGGGCCGTTCACATATCGCATTTTTTCCATGCGCAAGTTCGTTATTTCCAATGGAGGTGCGCGCATATTTGGAGCGACGTGCGAAACTAACATCTCCCACCTAAGCCCCCCAGGGCAGCGGTAAAATTATCAATCGTTGACCGGTCTGCAGTGCTGAAAATGTTGGGGACCACTGCTGTAAACCACAAAAAATCCCTGTGTGTTTGCGCACACTTGTTGAATATAGCTTATTCTGATTCTGATACACACACTGCATACATGCACAATGGAACAAAAAGTATTTGGATACATAAGCCAAACTCATAAGCATAACAAATATTATTATATTTAAAAAAACAGCAACTGACACTGGTGAAAAAATGACAGTTAAACTTTTCTTAGAACTAAACTTTTGCAGTTACTTTCAACCATCAGGTTTCCAAGGTCATAGTTAATGGATATCTGAAGTCAGTTTTTCTCCACACAGGTGCCCCCCCAGAGTGTCGTCACAGGTGTAGTTCATCACATTAAGCATAGAGATGTTCCACTAAATCTTTTTTTTTTTAATATTTGCTTTTTATTGCGCAATGGCATCCAAACATTAAAATGTGTCCAAATACTTTTTTGGGGTCACTGAATATGCTTACGCTATCTAAAATAGTGTTAAAATCTGTCAGAATGGAGGAAATGCAGATACCTTTTCTCCTTTAAGTCCACCGAAGCCAATCTGTCCTGGTTCTCCCTGTATACAGCAATATCAAGTAAAAAAAAAAAAGTTATAAAATAAAAAAAGGTAAACAAAGAATGACAATTTGGTACATATTTTAGTTTTATCTAAGTTAAAGCACTGTACATTTTCAGAACAGAAGAGAGGAAAATAAACAAACAAATTCCTGTCTTTAAATAAAGTCAATTATAATTAAAGTTCCGTGAACAATCAACAGATATAGATCTTAAGCTATAAACTATACAGAGAGCTCTATTACTTTTTCTATTACTTGATTTTATTATGATATTAAAAATGTAACAATCAAAAAACAATAAGTCCAAACTATTGCATTCAAGAGCAATTTAATTGTAGATATAATAATCCACACTCAATCAAAAATGCAAACTGCACATAAGCCACGTTTTGCATTAACATCGAAATCTGAATCTAAAATGACGTTTCTACTGCTTTCTGCCTTTTTTTCAAAATACATTTATAAAAAAAAAAAAACATTGTTTCAATTTAATCTCAATTTGAAAAATAAGACTTTGTTTCCTGTCAAAATGAGCTAATTTGTATAATTATTGAATAGGATGAGTGGCATATTTTATTTACACATTAACTAAAAAAAAAGATTAAAAGATCAATATTGAGATTTAAGACTAAATTTATTTGTTTATAAATTTATTTAAGACTAAATCTTATTTTCTATTAATAAAAATGAAAATATATCCAACTAAAACTTTTAAATGAAATCCCTAGTGAATGATGGTTAAAACAACACTGTATTTATCATGTACACCAAGTTCAAAATGCCCAAACCAAAAATGACATTAAAATTTACACCCATAATCAGTCCACATTTTCTTGTTCAACAAACATAAAAATGAAAGCCTTGGCTTATTAATTTGCCAATCTGTCATTACAAACAATTTCTAAAAGCATCTGTGCCTGAGGCTAATTTCTGAGCCAAATGCGTGGTTATACAGATCAGTCTTACAGTATCTGCGATTATGCATGAGCCAATATATGCATCCCTGCACGCTCATACGCAGCTGCTGAAGTGGAAATCAAGAACTGTTTGCGCTGTAATTTTCTGCACTTCAGGACTTGTGGGAGAAAGTGATGCGGATGTTTTTTTTTAAATGCTGTGTGCTGGATGTCAATGAGAAATCAGTCCATCACATTCACCTGCTCTCCTTTCTGCCCAACACCAGGATCTCCCTTTTCTCCCTTTTGAGTCTGCTTCAAAATGCCTGCTGGATTTAGTCCATTGGATGGACAGCCAGAACATGGTTCACCCTAGGACAAGAAAAATTATATGACAAGACTTTCAAAGGCACGACTTTGAGAGAATGTGCCAAATTAGGTTGCAATTTAAGTAAAGTAGTCTTTTTGACCAAAACGTGGCAGACAGACCTTTTCACCTTTGGCTCCATCGGCCCCTGCCTCCCCCTAAGAAATAAACACAATGCATGAGACAGATTGGGAAAATGCCACAAACAGTAGATGACATTTTTATTGATTCGGCCCTCTTGAATTTAACAGAGATGTGTTGTAGTTTTCACAAAACACAGGAAGTTGCTAACGACAAAATTGTAGGCTACTGTGATAATGTCAAGTCCCTGTCTTAATGAGTGAACCGTTCACTGAATCATCCATTCAAATGATTCATTCAAAACTGCTGATTTAACTCGCTCAATATTAAAGTCCTCATTGTTCAACTTTTGTATGAAATCAATATCACATGTTCAGGTGCTGATATTTGAGAAGACGGCACCCTTGATTATGCACTGTTAATCAATGTTATAATATCTTTATAAATATATGATTTAATATGAACTCCTGCAATTTGATTCGTAAGGAAACAGTCAGACAGTTGTTAATAATATATTTAGGCTGTACAATATAACTTCACAACACACAACATACATTAGACACCTTCACATCAAACTGAAAGCTGTTTTGTGTCTAATAAGTTTGGAGTGCAAATCGGTGTAGTTTATTTTGAATGTGAACTTGTTAAGTTAGGTTTAACACAGACCTTATTTTACCCATTAAAGTTAATGTAAATTTTAGTACAGTTTAAATGAGTACAAAGACATTAGTGTACCCCAACCTTTGGAAAAGAACAATTGGCAAAAATGTACATTTCTAGGGCACTTATACTAAGTGACTATGTTTGTGCATGATATTAAATGAGTATAAGTGCATCCCAAATTGCATGCTTATGCACTATTCTACGCCATTTTGTAGTATAAATAGTGTAAGTATACTAGTGCATTCACACTGAAAACTCTAAAAATAATTAAGTGCACTTTAATTACCCGGATGATGCACTTATTCAACCGGTAAAATGAAGTGTGGAATGTTGGAGACTTCACGCACTCAACGACCGCAGCTTTGCTCATGTACCGGAAGGGGCGGAGCTATCGGGCACACATGTTGGATTACTTTATTTATTTTGGATTGTGAAAGCAGTATTCTCCTACGAGAGTGATTATACTGCCTCCTGATGGTGAATCTTCATGGCAGGTATTATTTGGTACTTAGGTCATTTATTTCACTAATTTGGCAACCGTCAAACGTCATCCGGGAAACAGTTTGAATTTCTGCTTAGTAAAAAAAAAATTGTGTTCCATTTGAGACCACACTACATTTATATACTATGCTATTGAGTGTGTAAGTGCATAAGTACATAGTGCATAAGTGCATAGTGTATAGTGTGCCATTTGGCCATATCTTCAAAGACTTGAGACTGAATATGTTGAGATTAAGGGTGCACTGTAAAAAATATATATGACAAAAAGTCATGACTACAAACGTTTTTATGTTGTACTTTAAGTTATTTTAATAGGTTAATCGGGTTACAACTACATTTTTAAATTATACAAAGTTTAACTTAATATCTTTAGTCAGTTTGATTGATATAAGTTGAGATGACTAGAAAAGTTAATTTGATTCAACAATTTTTTTTTTTACAAAGTACTCAAACTAATAAATTAATATTAAAAAGTTTAGTGAAGCTTGTTCTTTCAAGCCTAGAAATGATGAAATTCTCACTTTAATCATGTATATACATATACTCATATGATACATTCATTACACAATTTCTGTGCAGTTAGAATCCGAAAGTCAGCCACAAACACAAACCTTCTCTCCTGTTCTGCCATCCGCTCCTGGAAGGCCCTATGAAAAAAGAGACATATAACAGTTCTGTCTTCCCAAACATGACACTAATGTCATCCCATCTGACCGCAACTTCCCCAATGTAAATGTCCCCCATTTGCACCCTGTCACTTTCTGCATCCCACGCTCTCAATCTCTGTCCTATAACTAGGAATGAGGAATGGATAGTGAGTGTATTGGAAATCCTTACAGTCAAATGTGAACCAGAGCTTTACGGTATACTGAATCCTTTTTATTTTTGTCAGAATTTATACATCTCATTCTTGAGGAAGAGAGAGGTGAAATTTTAATGGCTTTCAAAAATGGAAAGACCTTTACCGTAAAATGAAATGTGACATAGAAAGTGCAGTTTAAAGTTTGAAAACTTATGGATTTTGCGGATGGTAGGAGATATCTGAAATTCCCTGAAGTTATAATGAGGTGTGATTGAATATCCGTTCTCCCTGCGAGCGGGTAGTGGATCGGCGACAACATTACTCGTTCAACACAACAACAGCAGGCAAAAAAATGACCTCACTGGCTGTTGGCTTGTTTCAGGGAGCTTGGCAAACACAAATATGGCGGGCACACTGAGGTGAACAGCATCATCAGTCGATCTTGTTTTGCAATGATAATGTGTCTACCAGGCACAGATTTGAGTATTGGAAGTTAAAAAATGTTTCAGGATGCAACGCAGAGACATTTAATCAAACAGGCTGAACTGTTCTTAGTTTATTCTGGTAAAAATGTGCTGCTTTTGGAGTTGATTTAGGGATAAACTCACAGGTAGACCTGGTTCTGCTTTGCCTGGGGCACCCGGTTCCCCTTTAGCCCCCTGTTTGCTCTGCGAGGCCAAGGTGTTGCCAGATTCCACTTGACATGGTTCACACGGTTCTCCCTAAATAAATAAATAAAAAGGAAATTCTGTCATCATATACTCACTTTTATAATTTATCGATGACTCACAATTATCATCTCTTACTAAAAGTATTACCATGCAAATTTATTGATTTATTTATTTTATTATTTAAAACCCCTCTTCTCTAACTCTTCTCTTATCATGATTCAACATGCTTCTAACAGGTTTTGCACGCTAGCCAGTTTCTATGATTTAGCACTCTGCTAATGTGTTTTAGCACAACACTTTTACCACCGCTAGCATATTTTAAGCATAATTTAACACTATGCTAACACATTTTAAGACATTGGTAGAATCATATAAACACTTACACATTTAAATACATTGATAGAATGATTGAACACACCGCTAACGTATTTTATTGTGTTGTTATCATGATTCAAGATACTGCTAACATGTTTTGTGCACTAGCAGGTTTCTATGATTTAACACATTGCTAATTTGTTTTAGCATAACACTATTTTAGCACCACTAGCATGTTTTTAGCATAATTTAACACAGTGCTAACACATTTTAAGACATTGGTAGGATCATATAAACACTTACATTTAAATACATTAATAGAATGAATTAAAACACTGCTGACATATTTTATTGTGTTGTTGTCATGACATTTTTTGCACATTAGTATGCTTCTATAATAAGCACACATATTGGCATGTTTCCATTAGGACTTAATACATTCCTAGCAATTTTCGGGTATGATGTAACACACTGCTAGCATTAATAAAAGTAACATATTTCTAGCCTGACTGAAGCCACACTTCACTTCACTGAAGCCTGACTGAATTTCTAGCCACACTTTTAACATAATTTCACAGGTTTACAGAATTAAGACACACTGCTAACCCGTATTAGTATGTTGCTAGCATATGCTAACATATCGAATACATAGCTCTAATTTAGCATATACAAAACATGTTTATTGCATGATTTAGCACAAAACGGATACGTTTTGGAAGAACTGTCCTTTCTGTGAGATCTGAACAGATAATTACCACAGCAATCAGCAATTTTGATGCAAAATCTAAAATTCAGACTCCTTTAGCTTACCTTCTCGCCTTTAGGTCCCCAAGGGCCTCTTGGACCCTGTCAGCAAAACAAAACACATCATTGAGTATGCATGAAGATTAGAAGCGCAGAAGCTGATTGAGTTTCAAATGCAAATTATGTGCTGATAGCTCCAGTGGTAATAAAACTAATTATGGTGCTGATGATAGTAAACACATTTTGTCCCTTACAGTGACAGAACAATCAGGATAGTGATGGAAAATCAGGATAATTAGCATGTTCTGTATTAGTAATGCAGCACACGTTGCCGTTTCACATTGACATGTCTCTATAGGTCAAAATGATAAAAAACTAACAGGTTCTCCAGGCTTTCCGTCTTCACCAGGTGTCCCAGAATCCCCCTAGACATGTAGAGAATATTTTGTTGTTATTGCATATAACATTGCATATAAAAATACATGGGTATAAAGTGGTAAACATACTTTCTCTCCTTTAGAACCTGAAGATCCACCAGGGAGCCCCTGTGAGATAAAAACAACTGGTTCGTAAGGAAGTATATATAGACCATTTTGAGGGACATAAAAAATAACAATGGTCCTAACGTATTTCCTGTTTCATTTCACTTTTTTTTATTTCCATAGCATCCGAAAATCCAAAAGGGTTCACATATTGATAAATAATGTTATGATAGCTGTTTTAATGTTGAGTTATGGCTGAATTCCCTCTTTTTACAGTTAAATATGAAATAGTTTGACAACAAGCAGGAAATGTTCATGGGCCAATGACATCACCACATTGAAATGGTCTATACAGAGAAGGGGGAGAGATGCACATTGTACTCTATAGAAAAGGATTTTTCAAGAAGAACATTATTTACTTAAAAATTAATACCAGAATGTGTAATCATTTTACAATAATCTAACTCACACTGTAGCCCTAAATTGGTAATTAATTTTATTTTATTCTATACATTTTTTAGCTTTATGCTTCGCCTCTACCCCTCAAACCACTAGCTTTGACCTATTTTCAGTAAGATTTTAATACAAAAAGTAAAATTAAAAATATCTAAACAAATTTGTTGTGCTAAATGACAATGGAACATTTTTTCACCCATACATTGGCATGTTATTTACTTACTTAATATTGTCACATGCTACTTATTTTAATTTATTTAAAGCATTAAGGCAGACATTTTACTCCTATTTAAAATGCTATTTACAGAATGTTCATTAAACCACTTTTGTTAAAGTGCACTAAAATGGGACATCTAATCCTTTTACCCAGAGAAATACTGCAAAAATTCTATGTTGGTATGTATTGTCTTCTACACTTTTTTAAAAGTTTTTAAAAATTTAGTGGAAGCAAAATAAAACAAGAGAAATGAGAGAAAATATATTTATTTACACAGGATGAATAAATCAAAGATGACAAATCAGTTACAGTTTTCCTTAAAGTGTCTTTTTTTTTAGCTGCAGCCCTTCTACTTCTGAAATTCAACATTATTTTTAGAGGTCACCTTTATTTACTAGAAAATAAACTCAAAAACAGTACACCAGAGAAAGCATCAAAAATGCAATAACTTTAAAAAGGTTTTAAAACCTCAATAGAGTACAAATCAGTGCCAGGCAATTGTTTTTCTGTTGAACTGGGTCCAGAAGGTCTTTTTAAAGTCATTATAAGCGAATGAAACTATGAGAAGAATCATAAGATAACACTTTGCAGCAGGAAAAAACAAACAAAAAACAATCAGAAAGAGGCACAAGTCTGAACTTGAGGAATGTACTTAGGGAGAGAACTAAAATATCAAAAAGCACTATGAATGACAAACATAATAAAATGACATATTACTATACTATAAATTCATTTAAAGTGCTTGCTTTTACTTTGAAGTTGAAGACATTCATGGTACTCTATTGGAGAGGATCACTTGGCTGTAGGATCTACAGCCCCAGATTTTGGTGCACTTTTCCTCACTGCAGTTGTCTGATTGGTGGAATTTTTTGTAAAGTATTATTGGTTATGTACTTTTTGTGCATGAATCCTGGTTTAAATAAGCTGAATTCATGCTAACAGTGACTACAGTACATAGCGTCATTTGACAAGGGTGTTGTATAGTACTTGTATATATCCAGTGAACCACCTATTTAGTGCTATTTATTACATGGCTGTCTGGAATACTTGATTCTGATTGGTTAGTCATAACATTTCAAGGTACACTGTAAAAAAAAAAGCTGTAAAATTTACAGTTTTACTGGCAATTTTGCTTTCCAGCAATACTGTAAAATTTATAAGTGCACTGTAAATTAACAATTACAAGTTGTGCTGTAGTTTTACAGCACAATTGTACTTATTAATTTACAGTGCGCTGGTAAAGTTTATAGTTTTACTGGCAAAATTTACAGTATTACTGGCACAATTTACAAGCGCACTGTAAATTAACAACTACAACTGTGCTGTAATTTTACAGCACAGTTGTTATTGTTCATTTACAGTGCACTTGTATATTTTACAGTATTACTGGCAATTTTGGCTTTACAGCAAAATGTAAAAATTTTACAGCATTTTTGTTTTACAGTGTATGCTCAGAGGTATGCTCATCCAGGCACTTTGAATCATCTTGGCCATCAGTGACTGTTTGGCACCATCTTCTGACTGAATAATATAAAAGTTAGTGTATGCTCCAATCAGCTGTTTTTGTTTCTCTCAGCTTTGCCTTTGATTAAAGAATTAATAAACTATTACACCTTAGAACAATGTTTTGTCTATTTTTTTTACATTTTGTGGCAAGAAGCCTTGTAATAAAGTACGTCCAGGCAGTTGTTTTCGCCGAATAAAGCCCTTCAGTCTTAGCCCTTAACTGGAAACCAAAATTGCCAGTAATGCTGTAAATTTTACAGCAAGTTTTTACAGTGTATGCTATTCTGAGGTATGCTCATACAGGTACTTTGAATCATCTTGGCCATCAGTAATTGTTTGGCGCCATCTTCTGACTGAATAATAGGAAAGTTAGTGTATGCTCCATTCAGCTGTTTTCGTTTCTCTCAGCTTTGCCTTTAATTAAAGAATTAATAAACTACTACACCCCAGAAAAATGATTTGTCTATTTTTTACATTTTGTGGCAAAAAGCCATGTAATAAGCAGGATAAAGTACATCCAGGCAGTTGTTTTCGCTGAATAAAGCCCTTCACTTTGGGCTGCCGATAAGCTTGTTAGGATTTATTATGTGATAACAACTGCTTGGATGTACTTTATCTCTTACTTATAATTTTTTTTTAGATTATGTAAAACATGAATATTCTTACCGGTAGTCCTGGTTTCCCAATGCCAGGTAATCCTGGAAGTCCTGGCTGGCCGGGTTCTCCTGCAAGCCCCTCTGGACCAACTACACCAGGAGTGCCCTGTGAAATAATCAAAACTGAGAAACTGTCTGTGCATACCAAGCAGTAAAGATAATGATACCACAAAACTAGAGTTCCTTTATAGTAACCCCATATAGAAGACCCGTCCGTTATACCTTTTGTCCTTTAGGGCCCACCACACAAATAGGATTAGCTCGACCCTGTGACAGCAAAGACCAACAAAAGATCATTAGCTTATAGTTCATCTCAAACGCCGGCATTAGCAGTTATCACACTACTTACACAACAACCTTCCAAACAAGTCAGTTCACCGATGACTCAAGGCTTAGACAGATAAACAGTTTAAAAGCAAATCCCAAATATGCATTAGCGACTCGGCCATATTCGCCATCCCCTTAGCATGCTTTGTATATACGGAATAGAAAAGATTAAACGTAATGCGAGCCGACTATCCATTTAAAAGAATCAATGAGGCTGCATTGATTTGTGGCTCTTTGTTGGCTTATGTAATCTATGTAGCATTAAGAAGATTTAACACCCAAAGAGATATCTAATGAGAAAAAAAAAGGCAGCAGCGAGTTTATGGGTAAGAGTCTAATGCGTAATGTGAGAGCTGTGAATGTATGGCGCCACTTTAAACAATATAAAAGGAAAGAGACTCTTGGCTCCTTTTAAAATGAAAATATGTGAGCAGAGGCATATTATGCATATGATAGATTACATGAGCCTTGAATATATCCCGTAGCTGCACGATTTTGGATGAATTAAGATTTTTTTTCACCACACTACTGAACAGATAGCAAAAAAAAAAAAAAAAAAGTAATCTCCGAAAGGTTCTGACAAATGTTTTATGGCTAGTCTATGGCTGCTCGATTATGAGAAAAATCATAATTACAATTATTTCGGTAATCACGATTATTTAAAACAATTATGACCAAACAATTTTGAAAATATAGCATTTTTCCCATGTAAATAAGGTTGCTATTACACCTATACATTTCAAAGATCATGGAATTTCACAATTATTAACACTGAAGCAGAATGGGACAAATTAAAATACAAATTAACAAAAAGTTCTCACAATTATGGAAAGGGAAAGAATACAATAAAATAAAATATACAAATTCAGTTCAATTCATCTTTATTTCTATAGAGCTTTTACAATTAGATTGTTTCAAAGCAGCTTAACATAGAAGTTCTAGTAAATTGAAACAATGAAAAAAACTGTGCCTTAAGCATTTTCACAGTAAGAATTAAAATCTGTGTTTTTTATGGAAACGGTAAAGCTTTTTTTTAAACAGTGTAATACATATGCCATACCTATATGTGTATATATTGATATGATAAAATCGATTTTGGAATATATAAGCATGTCTGATGGAAGACCTATAGGCATTGCGTTTGCAATACATTTTAACAATTTACAATACACTTAAAGGAGTTTTACCATTTTTAAAAATCCATTCAGCTGATCTCCGGGTCTGGTGGGAGCACTTTAAGCTTAGCTCAGCATAAATCATTGAATCGGATTAGACCATTAGCATCTAGCTCAAAAAGTTCAAAAAAGAGTTTTGATAATTTTTCTATTTAAAGCTTGAGTTAAAACCTACGGAAAATGAAAAGTTTATATTTTCTAGGTTGATATGGCTAGGAACCATACTCTCATTCTGGCATACTAATTAATAAATGGTCTAACCCAATTCAATGACTTTTGCTAAGCTAAGCTTTCATTAAAAGATGTTTGCACACTGACAAAATAAATACTTTTGGTTTTTAAATCCACAAAAACTCTTACATATAGACTGAGCTCTTTAAAGAGAAACCATAAATTGAGCATGTTCAACTTTCACATCAAATGTTAGTCACTTACATCTTTTCCTGGACTACCAGCCAGACCTGGGGCTCCGACTTCTCCCTTCTGCCCTTTTACCCCCTGAATAAGTGAATGAGAGTGACAGACAGTAAAAGAGTGAAGCTGCAAGCTCTAATACACTCATTAACAGGCGTACTAATATGGTGCCATTTTTCTTTACCTTCACTCCTATAGCTTCACCCCAGTTGGCAGCCAGAACCTGAAACATAAGAGAATGAGAAATGGGCGAATCAATAGCCAGAAATAGTATCAAGATATCCACTCTGCTTCATTCAGGCCTGTTGAACAGAAATTCGATCGTGCCAGCCTCTGTTTCTAAGATAAAGTTGGCGCAAACACTTACCGACTCTCCCTTCTCTCCTTTCTCCCCTTTAGCACCTTCCAAGCACTAAAACACACAAGGATACATCATGTCATACAGGTAACTTGTTACACTCATGTCATACTTAAGTAACTCATACACTTTTAGTGGAGTCCAAAAATTCGGATACCACAGCAATAATGTGGCATTGATGATGAAATTTAAATGCTAAACACTAATTCTAATTAATACAAAAATAACACCAAGACCCATGGAACTCACTCATAATTGTTATACAGAGACCCTCTATTTAAAAAGTGTTATAATATAATACTATAAAATATTATAATGCCTATATATTAAAATGTATACTCACTGGCCACTTTACTAGGTACACCTGTCCAACTGCTCGTTAATACACATTTCTAATCAGCCAATCACATGGCAGCAACTCAATGCATTTAGGCATGTAGACATGGTCAAGACGATCTGCTGCAGTTCAAACTGAGCATCAGAATGGGGAAGAAAGGTGATTTAACAGGTGATTTAATAGGTGACTTTGAACGTGGCATGGTTGTTGGTGCCAGACGGGCTGGTCTGAGTATTTCAGAAACTGCTGATCTACTGGGATTTTCACGCACAACCATCTCTAGGGTTTACACAGAATGTCATAAACCTCAAATCATCTCAGACTGGTTTCTTGCACATGACAATGAGTTCACTGTGCTCAAATGGCCTCCACAGTCACCAGATCTCACAATCCAAGAGCACCTTTGGTATGTGGTGGAATGGGAGATTCGCATCTTGGATGTGCAGCCGACAAATCTGCAGCAACTGCGTGATGCTAACATGTCAATATAGACCAAAATCTCTGAGAAATATTTCCAGTACCTTGTTGAATATATGCCACGAAGAATTAGGGCAGTTCTGAAAGCAAATGGGGGTCCAAGTAAGGTGTACTAGTAAGGTGTACCTAATAAAGTGGCCTTATAAATTATTTTTGATAAAAAAAAATACTATAATTACTACTACTACTACTACTAATAGCAATAATAATAAATAATAATAATATGGGTTTCATTTAAATAATCAAAAAATATTAATATAAACAATTAAAAATTAAAATAATTTAATATTTAAAAATAATAATTAAAATAATTGCTTTATTTTCAAATATAATAACTATTATTATAATTATATATAAATAACGTTTTCAGTAAATTATTATCAATACATTATATTAATATCAATACATGCATTTAATACTTTTGAATACTGTCAGCTTTACATGCAAAAACATATTGACTCACTCGTCCAGGAACTCCAGCACCTGTGCAATCCAAACCCTGTGAGATTTACACAGACAATTTAAAATACAAAAACTATATACATAAACATTCCCAACAATACTGCATATCAAGCGTTTCTTGTTTTTATATGCCCCATATAAAACCCTATCCTAAAGACTCCTAATACTGTCTTGATGTGGTGCTATTCATTAATGTTATTAATATATTACGAGTTGATGCCAGTAATAATGAAAGTTTTGAGTAGTCGGCCAAGCTGGATCACTGGCACAGAAGCTCGCTCCTAATGAGGCATTTGTAAAATATGCCAAAATAAACAGCACTGCAGTCATTTATTTCCAGCAAGCCTGGACGGAGAGAAGGATTTAGCACACAAACTCTCACTTCGGTATTATTCAGTGGTTGACATTTCTTACCCGATCTCCCTTTTCTCCCTTAAGTCCAGACTGACCCTCCTGGATAACCTGCAATACAATATAATGATAATGAATACAGTTTACTCTATGCATATAAAACAATGTCATATTGAACAAAACCAGCTTGGGCTAAGCTAGAAAAATCAATCAATCAATCAATCAATCAATCAATCAATCAATCAATCAATCAATCAATCAATCAATAATAATAAATACATACAGCTAAAGTCTGAATTATTAGCCCTCCTGAATTATTCGCCCCCCTGTATATTTTTTTCCCCAAATTTCAGTTTAACGGAAAGATTTTTTCAACACATCTCTAAACATAATAGTTTTATTAACTAATTCCTAATAACTGGTTTTTTTTATTTTTTATCTTTGCCATGATGACAGCACATAATATTTTACTAAATATTTTTTAAGATACAAGTATTCAGCTTAAATTACAATTTAAAGGCTTAATCAGGTTAATTAGGTTAACTAGGCAAGTTAGGGTAATTAGGCAAGTCATTCTATAATGGTTTGCTCTGTACTCGTTCATTCATTTTCCTTCAGCTTAGTCGCTTTATTCATCAGGGGTCGCCACAGCGGAATGAACCGCCAACTTATCCAGCACGTTTTACACAGTGGATGCCCTTCCAGCTGCAACCCAGTACTGGGAAACACCCATACACACTCATTCACACACATACACTACGGACAATTTAGTTTATCCAGTTCACCTATGCCGCATATCTTTGGACTTGTGGGGGAAACCGAAGCACCCGGAGGAAACCCACGCCAACACAGGGAGAACATGAAAACTCCACACAGAAATGCCAACTGACCCAGCCGGGACTCAAACCAGTGACCTTCTTGCTGTGAGGCGACAGTGCTAACCACTGAGCCACCATGTCACCTGGTTTGTGCTGTAGTCAATTGAAAAAAAAATGCTTAAGGGGCTAATAATGTTGACTTAAATTTTTTTTTTTTTTTTTTTAACTACTTTTATTTTAGCAGAAATAAAACAAATAAGACTTTCTCCAGAGGAAAAAATATTATAGGAAATACTGTGAAAAATGTATTGCTCTGTTAAACATCATTTGGGAAATATTTGAAAAAATAAAAAAAATAAACTCACAAGAGGGCCAATAATCTTCAACTGTAAATACATAAATATTGTGCCACAATTTCTATTTTATACATGCAAACAGCATGTGACGTGGTAAAAGCACTGATCAAACCTTGATATTGTGCAAAAATATTCAGCACTGCACAAAATAAAAAAAAAATTAAAAAAAATCAATATCCACCCTTTTCCGGTTTGGGGAACTTCCATTCAATAGAACTAAAACAAATCACTTCAGATAATAATATTGCACTACAAACAATCCATATACTTTATGAAAACTGAGAGGTAAGTTTGGCTTTGTGTTTTACTTTGATCTGTCATGAAAATAACATATTATTTTACCATATCATAGTACCATATTCATTTATTCATTTTCCTTCGGCTTAGTCCCTTATTTATCAGGGGTCGCCACAGCCAACTATTCCGGCATATGTTTTACGCAGCGGGTGCCCTTCCAGCTGCAACCCAGTACTGGGAAACACCCATACACTCTTCCATTCACACACACACTCATACACTACGCCCAATTTAGTTGATCCAATTCACCTATAGCGCATGTCTTTGGACTGTGGGGGAAACCGGAGCACCCGGAGGAAACCCACACGAACACGGGGAGAACAAGCAAACTCCACACAGAAATGCCAACTGACCCAGCCGGGACTCGAACCACCGACCTTCTTGCTGTGAGGCGACAGTGCTAACCACTGAGCCACCGTGCCGCCTTAGTACCATATCTGTAGCCAATTTTTTTTTGTTTTGTTCCTCCAGATTATTATCCCTGCAGTAAAGTAATATTCAACACATCTGTAATATTGCTGCAGAAAATCTTGTTTAAAGTTTTTGAGGCTATTCATGATCTGCTAAACTTTTATATTAAAATCTTTTTAATATATGATGGATGAACTGTGAGGAAAATGATACCACCTCAATTTACCTGGTTTGTTTAAAGATATAGTTCACTCAAACATTTTAATTTACTCACTTTTTACTCTCACTCAAGTGGTTCCAAACCTTTATAAGTTTTTTCTTCTGTTGAATACAAAGGAAGATGTTTTGAAGAAAGCTGAAACCCTTTAACCATTCACTTCCATAGTAGGAACAACAAACACTATGGAAGTCAATGGTTATAGCTTTCCAACATTTTTCAAAACATCTTCTTTTGTGTTTAACAGAAGAAAGAAACAAGTAAATGGTGAGTAAATTATGACAAATCTGGATGAACTATCTCTTTAAAACTCCTCATTGATAGTTTACAGTTTAACAAAAGTTACCACGCAAAGCATCATGGGGCATCGGAAAAAGGTGGATGTAAATCTGCAAGTGCATTGATCTAATGAAGTTCCTGGCCAACCATTAAACATTTATACTCTACAGGTCTCATGAATCGATGCTGCATTTTCCACAATTGCAAATGCATATTCTTTTTTCCAAGGGCGTGAAAACACTCATGCGCACTCATGCATGCAAATTCTGCTGCGTCTCCATACACAGCCATTATGCATGCTGCACACATGACAGACTGAATGGGAATACCCACACTCGATTCCTCACTGAGCAGTACACAGCCTGCACACTGGAAAACAGAGAAAACCAGGTTGTTTTAATCCATCGACTCGCCTTTTAAAGAGATAGTGCACCCAAAATTTAAAATTCGGTCATTGTTTATTCACTGTTTACGTGTTCCAAACCTGTTTGATTTTCTTTTCTTCTGTTGAACACACAAACACACTAACGAAAAAGTCTACTATGAAAGTCAATGGTTACATGGTTTTCAGCTTTCTTCAAAATATATTCTTTAGTGTTCAACAAGGATATCGAAGTAAAGTAAAACTATTGGTCAAAAAACATTTTTGTTAACTAAAATAAAATAAAAAAATCACAATAAATGAAAAACTAAAACTTACTGCAACTGAAAAGTCACTAAAACAATAACTGAAATAATATAGTAATAAGCAAATATTATTCATTCATTTTCCTTTGGCTTAGTCCCTTTTTTTCACCAGTGGTCAACACAGTGGAATGAACCGCCAACTTATTCCGGTTTCCTGCTCCGGTTTCCCCCACAGTCCAAAGACATGTGCTATAGGTGAATTGGATATCTAAATTGGCCGTAGTGTATGTGTGTGTGTTGGCGGTTCACTCCCCTGAGGCATCCCTGATGAATAAAAGTACTCAGGCGAAGGAAAATGAATGAATGATTAATAAGAGGTTTGCACAAGAGTTAATAACAGCTGAAACACTAAACTTTGCTTTGGTCTACAATAGACATGACCTGTTAAGTTCGTTAAACTATAATCACCAAAATGAAAACTGAAACTAAATATACAGCCAAGCCCGAAATTATTCATACCCCTGGCAAACTCTGACTTAAAGTTTTTGTTTAAATGTAAATAAAAGCTGAGAAATATAATTTTTTTTCCACAATGATGCCTTTTGTACAACATGTTATCTTTTGGGAGAAGACTGTGGCTGTTTCTCAATTGCTAGGTCGCAGAGAACGGACTTGCAATCTCATGGAGAGCGGTCTTGCCAGGTCACCTCGGAAGAATGAACTCGGGAGACTGCGAGAACACAGAACGCATCCTGTAAGAAATGAGATGCTGTGTTCTTCCTGATGGTCACATGACCTTCCCGTATTTTTACAACGATTTATTGTTTTTCCCCTTATCAATATATATAACATGCACAACAACCTTACAAATATACTTTGCACAATACAAATAAAACAGATTTTAATACAAATTTCAGCAAATAAACACCCTTAATATGTTTATGTCTTTATTAGGATTTCCATGTTAATGTTTACTTTCACCGTCTCATTTAGGGAAACTCCTGAGATAAATAAGTTATATCTCTAAACTTTAATAATAAACAGGTATAGAATGCAGCGCTTCCCACCTCCGTTATTCAGCCGCAAAGACTTCTGGGACTTCTCGAGCGAGTTTTCATAGATATATACACTAGATATCGCATACGGACCCTCAGCATGCGTCAATAGCGCCGCCATATTTGTACAGGGCTCCCAGGACAAACATCATTCAACCGCACTAGTCAAGACAGTGTGCCAATGAAGATGCTGGACTTTAGCGCTGCTTACGGGTGTAGTAACGAGCAAACAAAGAAAACAAAGCACAAAGGCAGAACATTTCATAGGTAAGATTTCGTTTTTTACATGTTACAAACTTTTGTGCTCAACAAGTAACGTTATTGATGATAATACTGTCTCTTACTGCACTCATCATAAGGCAAAGTAGCATCAACTTGCACTGAATTCTAGGCTTATGCTAGTTTGTTGAATAAAATCAGCAAACAATGAAAAAGAAATATGACAACAAGACGCTGCGCTGCTAGAAACTTGTATTATTGTCGGCTAAGTGAACGAGTCGTTCATAACGGGGATTCATTCACAAACGAACCGCTCCCTCCGTTAGAATGAGAAGTGAAAGCAGGAGAGGGGGGGTGTTTCAGGACACGGATTAGATCAAATTTAACAGGGAGGGAGGATAATACATTTTCATGCACACAAACACACTCTTTATCGGCAATGCCCGTGCGGTCACTTTTCCATCGATGTAGAAAAGTGATGAAATTATAATTTTCGTAATGAATTTTTTTTTATTTTTTTTTGCGTACTGACCACGGGGGGAAAATTCCCGATCATAGATATATGTATATATGTGTGTATCTCTGGCTCTGGATGGCCACAGTCCTCCACTGCACCTTGGTGCTGCATTCATTTCAAAGGAGCGCTACCCTGTACTAAAACGGCGGCTCTATTGACGCATTCCTTCCAATAGACAACAATAGGCCCGGCGACATCTAGTATATCTATGGCGAGTTTTAAGCTCAAGTCTGCATCCACGCATCCTCAATATCAAGAACACATCCGGGAATGTTCACGCGTCCTCCGTTCTTGTGGTCTTGAGTTTTGGAACTGAACTTTGACGGTTAATAATGACATTACAGGAGAAAACAAGGACGCAAGAATGCTGAAGAACGCCAAAAAAAAACAAAAAACCTGCTTGTTGAATAAAAGTAACTTTAAGTCAGAATTTGCCAGGGATATAAATCATTTTCGGGCTTGACAGTATAAAAAACAAACAAAAATACGTTCACAAAATTTAAAAATAACTAAACTAAAACAAAAAAATACAAAAAACTGAAAATGAGAGCAAATTTCAAAAATAGTATCGAAATAAAAACAAATTTAACAATGCAAAACTATAATAACCTTGGTGTTCAACAAAAGAAAGCAACTCAAAGCTTTATAACCACTTGCGGGTGAGTACATAGTGAGTACTATTTATTTTTGGGGTGAACTATCCCTTTGAGGTGGGATTTCTGTATGTTGATTCTGCAATAAACCTGCATTGCCTTACGCGCAGTTGCACATATTAACCTGCGGGTGGCAGTGCAACACAAAGTTATCGGACAAAATAGGTTGCGCGTGCACGAGGACCACGACTGCGTGTCATTTCGGTTTTTCTCACAGGAGACAAAGATCAATAAAGAACAGAAGACTTCTTATGGCGATGCTCCCCAACACCAGCTGAATGGCTAAAATGGAGGAGGGGCCACGTAAAGTGAAATATTTATAAATAGCTGTTAGTTTTTAGCGAAAAGCACAATTAAAACAGAATCTACCACCCGCCGAGTTGTGCTTAGCCAACAGGCATTGATGTGGTGAGCATAGACTGTAAAAAATGGTGGTGAGGTTTTGAGAGACGGAGAGGAAGGGGCCTTTTTCTCTGCAGCAGCTCTGGCTGATTCATTCTTTCCAGAGGTGCACACTGAAAAAAAGCAACATGATGAAAATCAACTCTTTCATGCACTCGCTCGGCTCGCATCAGTGAGCAGATTTCATATAGTTCCACTGCTGGAGTAGGTATCGTTTTAAAGATTTCATGTGTTTAACCAAACTCACTGGAATATTCTGGGTTCAATAGAATCTAAGATCAAATGACAGCATTGATTATCACATAGTCTAATTTTAACTTTTCTTTAAGATGAGAAGCAGTTTTTTTATTTCACACACTGTTTTGAGATATGGGTTTGTTTTACAGCACTGCAAAAAAAAAGCAATTAGTTGACTTTACTTAAAAAAAAAAGTGAGTTAACCCGTTGCCTTAAAGGGATAGTTCATCCGAAAATGAATATTTACTCACCCTCAAGTCACTATAAATCTTTATGGGATTATTTAAGAAGATATTTTGAAGAAAGCTGAAAAACTGTAATCGTTGGCTTTCATAGTAGGCTATTTGTTTTTCCTATTATGGAAGTCAATGGTTACCGGATTTCAGCTTTCTCCAAAATATCTTCATTTGTGTTCAAAAGAAGACATCAATTTAAGACAGGTTTGGGACAGGTAATGGAAGAGTAAATGATGACAATTGTCATTTTTGCGTGAACTATCCCTTTACAATTATTAAGTAAATTAACTATGTTCATAATTATAAAAAATAAGTCTTAACAGTTCACTTTTTAAAGTAAAGTCAACCTGTAATTATTAAGGCAACATGTTTACTCACTTTAAAGTATCTAATCGCTTTTACAGTGAGTCTAATGTAAAGAAAATATCCTTAAAATGTTTCTTCTGTGGCACATAACCAATTTGTGTTTTTAGATTTCAATTACGATACATATATTTAAAGGTTGTTTTCTCAAAATTAGTACTATTTTTTATTTTGTACTGAGCCATAAATCTCCACTTTATTTTCATATATTATATTATATTATTATCATATTATCATATCATATATTATGTAATACCCTATTTGAAAATGTTTACATGCAATTTTAGTAAAGTTGTAATACAATTTTGGACAGATGCAGGGTTTAATAATGAACTTTTAATGATTATCAAATATATACAATCAATATGGTCAACAATAATGTACAAAAACAATATGATCCTCATATTGATAATGTACATTTAATATATCAATATGATCAGATGCTTTTTTAACTGATGTTTTCTCAACTCAATAAATGTGTTGTGTGTTTATTTTGTTACAGAAAAAGTTAGCACATTTTTACATATTTAAAAAAAAATAATTAACATTACCAAAAGTGGTGCACAACAATTTTGGACAGGGTCACCAACCCAATGCTTTTCTCAGTGAATCATATCAAAACCACAAAAGCCCCACTTGCATCCCACTCAAAAACTGGAATTTTTAGGTTTTGTATTCAGATACTTTCTCTGAGTCATAAAAGATGAGTGTGGAGTGGGTGCAGAGAAGGGGGAAAGGTGACAAACTGACATGAGTTTTGCTTATGAAACATGGGTGGTTTTCTCTTATTGTGCCAGAAGAGTGCATTTACCAAGCAAAAGTCCCTCCAGATTCCAGAGGTGTAATATCTGCTATCAGTAGTAAATTATCTCATGTGTTTGTCAGGGTCAGGTGTCAACGTTCTTCCCACTGCAACTCAGCACGCAGCAATTTACTTACCAATTAAACTGAATTTCTACAGCTATTTTGTGGATTCAGCAGGGGCCGCACTTCTTTTTGTCAGGTTTAGAGCTTCATAATTGGGACTGCCTGTTGCTAGTGATGGCAAACAGAAATAAGTGATTTTTCTGTTGACTTAATATAAACAACTTACTTTTTCCGCCAGTTCCTTGGATCCAGGGATTGCCTGTACAACATAAAAAAAAGAAACAAAAGGTCAGATTTCTAAAACACAATGAAATACTTCAAAAACAATCTATGCCTTGAAACTAAGAGGGTGTATCAAGCACCAGATCTTAAACAGAGAATAATAGTGATTAGTTAAACAGAAAGAGTAATAATGTGCAGAATCAAGTGTGCTTCACCAATGAAAAATGTTCCTACATTCGAACAAATCGTTGCTTCATTCATAAAGACAGCTTGCTTTGTTTCTAAATGAATCAGCTATTTGAACAAATCATTGGAAGGAACATTTCAATGAATCGCTCATTAAAGTTGGCATGAAACAGAAATTTCGTGACTTACATCCAATTGAAACGGTCCTGAAATAATAAAAAGGTGGTTTGTACGGCGGTTTTGTCCTTTAGGAACTGACTGGATTTTGGAAGATGGGTGTTGCTAACAAAATGGAGAAAGATTGATGAATAGATGAAAGCAGGGCAAACACTGATATCCCTGCCCAAAAGGCTTTCCATGTGACCAGAAGTGAAGAAAAGTCGTTTCGAGGGGGGAGGGTAGGTTATGATTTTTGATAAAAAAAATATTGAGGGCAAATTAATTTTTACAAAATAATGAAGTGCTTAGGGCGGCACGTGCCTCAGTGGTCAAATGGTTCGAGTCCCGGCTGGGCCAGTTGGAATTTCTGTGTGGAGTTTGCATGTTCTTCCTGTGTTCGCGTGGGTTTCCTACAGGTGCTTCGGTTTCCCCCACAGAGCAAAGACATGCGCTATAAGTGAATTGGATGAACTAAATTGCCTGTAGTGTTTGAGTGCGTGTGTGAATATGAGTGAGTGTATGAGTTTTTTCCAGTATTGGGTTCCGTTGTGCGACCCCTGATAAATAAGGGACTAAGCCGAAGGAAAATGAATGAATAAAGAATAAAGAAACAAATATAAATATACAAATATTTATATATACAATATGGTTTATTTATTCTTATTATTTATTGATCCTACTGAGTAAAAGAGTATCAAGCACCACATCTTTTACACCAAACCGAGAATAATAGCAATTTAAAGTAAACTTGTGCATCTCAAAGCAATGTTGCAGTGTTTTCATTCATCATTGAACAAGCTGAACAAATGATTGGTTCAATGTTTCATTAATAAAGGCAATTCATTTATCGTTCATAATATATTTGAACAAATGTTTGGAATAAACAATTCAATGGATCACTCATTAAGACAGGAATTTCCCTCCACCTATTGGTGGCTTTAATGCCACATTTATTTATCCATGACAACAATGGACTCGCAAAATACAGTTGATTTATTGATGTTATAAAATAAAAACATATTTTATCATTTTCTGTCAACATAGCACACCCCTTGGTGCAATTCATGTTCAAGAAAATGTATTATTTTATCAAATATGAGCTCAAAAAACTGGAAAAAAAACTAAACACAGCCAAGCATGGATGATCACTCACAGTCAGATCAATAAGGTGCATTACCAAAAACTAAATTTAAAAATAAACAGCATTGGTTATCTTATTGCAGCTGTAGCAAACATGAAGTGAGATCTGATATTGCAGATTTTAGCTTGTACTGAGATGAGAAACAGACAAACCGAAGCCCCTTAAAACAGGATCCAGCAATACCTACAATATGTACATAACACCATCTCTCACTTATTGTTCTGACGTTGACATGCTCAAGTGTATACTTATATCTGCTGGCACTGTCATATTACTGTTACCCTGAGTTTCTTCAGTATGTACAACACCGAATATGAGACTCTTTTGAAAGAGAGCAAATGGGGAGGAGAACTGGCAGAGAAAGGAGAGGGGGAAGTGTGGTGAGGAGGGACATGATTCGAAAGAGAACATCAGCGACAGACAGAAAAACAAAAGATGTGTTTGTGGAGCAGATGCGAAAGTAAATCCTCAAGTCATGTCTGAGCAGAGCAAGCAAACGCGGCGGAGGGAAGGCTGATGGAGAGGCATGGAAAACAGAGAAATCATGAAAAAAAAGGCTATGAAGGAAAAGTGCTTATTACCTAATCACCGGTCATACCCTGAGACCCAGTTCAGAAATTGCTGAGAGCGTATAGCACGTACACACAAACACTAAAAGCAGATCTCCTCAGAGAACACAAAATGGACATGTTGTCCATATAGCTACAGGCTTACACGAGATGGAAAAGAATTATGATGACCTGTTCCAAAAACCCTAGTGGAATGATCGCATGAATAATGCAGGGAACTTTGTTTAGCTGCAACCATGCGGCTCTCGGCTCATGAATTTCTCCCTGCTGGTAAGCTCGATAGAAAGAATCCGATGAAGGAAGAATGCTGTGCTTTTAAGGGGCTTTAATGCGGGGTGGATTGAGGATATGCGTAGGAGGAAGGGGTTAATGCAGAAGTAGGCTAATGCTAGCAGCGTCCAACACATCCTGGAACTCATTACAGTTCGTCGTAAAACACAGACTGCAGTGTTACAAGACAGTAACCTGGGTCAGGGGGAAACATGGGAGCATGTGTGATTTTTATTTTTTTTGCCTGTCTGCACATGTGTACCTCATACAGATAAATAAAGGGATGGGCTGAAAGTATGTTTGGGCTAAGCTACAGCTGTGATGCTGTCTGGATAACACTGTGTATGGAACAATTCCCCAAATGAACACACACATACACACATAAATACACATACAGTTATCTTCATGGGGACTTCCCATAGACATAATGATTTTTACACTGTACAGACTGTATATTCTATTCCCCTACCCCAAAACCCAACCCTCACAGGAAACAATCTGCATTTAGATTTTCAAAATACTTAATTCTGTGTGATTTATTAGCCGTTTTTATTATGGAGACCAAAAAATGTGCCCACAAGGTCAAAATTTACTGGTATTACGATACATTTGGTCCCCA
The DNA here is from genome assembly GCA_903798115.1 of Danio jaintianensis. Lineage (NCBI taxonomy): Eukaryota > Metazoa > Chordata > Actinopteri > Cypriniformes > Danionidae > Danio > Danio jaintianensis. Next base: position 13,003,547 of record CAIGQV010016734.1, read on the forward strand.
CGAGTACAGCAATACCAGTAACTGTTGACCCTTAAAGGACATTTTTCAACCCAGGCTCATTCTGAAAACATAGCCATATATACATTTCTGAAGAGCGCCAAATACGTCCCAGGAGTATGCCTTTTTGCAGTTTTTGTTTTCGCGAATCCACTAGAGGCCGCTGTGTTCGCTTTTTGAGATCTTAAATTTCTCTCGCGAGTGCCATTCTCATCCTGCTGTTCTCGCATAAATCCACCAGAGGCCGCTGTGTTCGCTTTTTGAGATCTCAAATTTCTCTCGCGAGTGCCATTCACACCTGGCCGTCTCACGTAAATCCACCAGAGGCCACTGTCGACTGACTGACTGCCTGACTGACTCACCGACCGAGACCCCAAACACCCAATTCCATAAACCCAATCGACAGTGTTTTGAAAAGCCCTCGCCTGATTTTTATCACGTTTTCAGATTTTACCACATTCTCACCCTGTAATTTACTTGTTTATTTTATTATTTGGCTTCTGTTTTTGTCTTACCCGCTTTCTAGAACCGTTCTTCACCAAACTCGAACCCAGTCATCGTGGTCAACTCCTCTGTGCATCTCAAGTCCACCGATGTACATGATGAGCTAACTGGACAAACTGGTAACAGCGGAAAAGCCATCCATACGGAGGTAAGCGGTCAGCTGGAAAGTGCGAACAGGAACAGCGTCATACAGCCCCGTAGCATTTGTTTTAAATACGAAATGCAGCCATACATACTTCTGGCTACATAATTCACGATCTCCAGAAATGTATATAGGGCTACGTTTTCAGAATGAGCCTATGTTGACATATTATCAGAGGGACAAAAAGAGTAAATAGGGAGACAGAAATTATCATGAAAGCACACAAAATAACACATCTAAAGACTACCAGTGGAGCTAATTCCCTTGTCAGTATGGCAGCAAAGATTAAAAGCATTTATACCTCAAACTATTTATAGCATTTTCACCTCAAACCTCCTACTGCGATTTTTGTTGGGATGTTTTCACGCAAAAGTGGGAGTTCAAGAAACACTACATGTTGCAGCCACACAGTTACACGTAGCATTGAGTGTGTTTGGCTCCAGTACAGAGCCCTCTGGATGTAATTATTCTGCATGTCTGAGTGTGTACGAAACAATACACGTGGCACAGCGAGATGATATGTGACCAGTTGGAGACCAGCTGAAGTGCCTTCACCGAGAAGCTTTTTATTAAGCCCTGCTAATGATCATGACTCACTGCTGCCAGGACAAACAACAAGAGCAGCCCACACCGACATCACAACTGCTCTTTTCCACAGACAACCAGCTCTTGCCCCCATACACACCGCTTTCATTAGCATCGAGAAACTGCTGATGGATTGGTTTTGCAGGGGGAAAATAGCATCCCAAAAAATCTGGTCTAAAGAAAAGGGAAAGGCTGAACTTTGGTTATTCCTGGTGAAGGTAGAAGCCACAGAAATGCAGAAAGATGTGACGGGGTCAGTGGTGATTGTGTTTATTTGTAGCTGCTGATGTAAACTTCAGCTCTAAACCATGAAACTTTGATAGAGTTTTGTTTATATATAGTGTACGGCTGGCCAGCAAAAGGATAGTTCATCCAAAAATGAAAACTCTTTCATTTACTCAACCCATGTTGCTTCAAACCCTTGTAACTTCTCATGGGAAGATATTCAATATAACTGCTGTTCAACTGCTGTTCATCCTATTTTGTGAAAGAATTGACTAAAATAAAAACTAGCATGAACAAAAACCAGTGTTGCCAGATATAGCAGACTTTTTCCAGCCCAAAAGCTGTCCATAACCCACCCAAACGCACAAAATTTTTTAATTTATTTAATTTTAATTGATTTAGAAAATTAACCTAGTAACTGCCCTCCTCTCACCCACACACTGCACTTAACGTTGTGTAATTACATTACCTATTCAAAATATGGTCGTCCCATTTAGCGTTTAAAATTCTTTTGAACATAATTTGGTGCTGCTTGTCAATCAGACAACGCTTCTATGTTTGTTCTTGCTGTCAATTGTGTGAAAAAATGATCGATAAAAGTGTCATGATAAACCGCTGTGAGTTTAACTGCAGGCGCTGCGTGATGCGTGTGCACGAGAAGGGGAGTCAGATTTGTCCGGGGAGTCAGATTTTGATACAACTTTCCTTCACCTCCTCTTGCGGATAGGCCCACGCGGTTTGCGCTATGCACTGGTCACTACTGACTGAATAGAGTAGGAGCACACAGTTATGTTTTATTAGATAAGTTGCATATTAAATTTACGTTTCAAAACCGCCCAAATTTTGTCAACCCGCCAATGCCATTTTTAACCCGCAAAATCAATGTCAAAACCGCCCAATTGTGCGGGAAACCGCCCAATCTGGCAACACTGACAAAAACTAAACAACATAAATAAAAAATGGGTAACACTTTAGTTTAAGTAACAATTCACACTATTTTCTACTGGATTATTACCTGTCTATTATTAAGATATTAATTGTTTATTAGCACTTATATAGTATGATCTTATTTTACATCCCTAATCCTACCCAATACCTAAAGCCAACTATTAATAAGCAGCTAATTAATAGTTTATTGAGCTAAAAGTCTTAGCTAATAGTTTGTTAATAGCATGAATTGTGCATTAAAATAAAGTGCGACCATTAAAAAGGTTTTCCCATCTGTATGTACAGTAAAATTGCCAGTGCCACGTTACAATTTTCCACCCTGTCCTTAAAAGGTGCTTCAACTTAGAGTGTAAATGAGGATGGAAAGTTGTTGGGCATGAATATTTGAATCCTCAAGTTTTGTATGAGAATTGTGTCCTTAATCAGGTGGAAAGGATTCTGAATGATCCAACTCATTTTTTTTTTGTATTTACATTATGAATGGCGTCCCTCTGGTAGGAGATATACAGTCCCTAAGTGTAGGCTGAGTCGATACAAGAAATCTTTTATACCTGTTTCAGTGGGTTTATTTAACAAGAGTTTATCCTAATTATCATTATTATTATTATTATTGTAAATACTGTTTTTGTACTGTTTTTATTGCTTTTATTGTATGTCTGCAGCAATATGGTGATGCCCGTGACAAATTTCCTGTCAAGGACAATAAAGTTTACTATGTATATTTCTATTATTTAAATTGGTCTTAACTACTATGTACTTACATTTAAATTAAGTATTTGGCACAATTAAACCCGCCCTTAACACCAAACCTGTCTCTAACCTTGTATCCTACCTCAACAGCACCAGAAGTGCTCTGCAATACAATATGAACACAATAAGTACAATGCACTTTTTATATAAGTACACAGTAGTTAAAACCACTTAATAAAAAGTGGGACCAAATTGCCACTAAGTGTATATGAGAGAAAGAAGAACAACATGTAGGTGCAGGAACAATTGTGGATAGACAAGAACCAAAGGAGCAAGCGTGAAAAATAAAAGAGCTGCAGAAGTAGCTTCATTTCAGCATTTCTACAGCCCACTGCACTACAGCCAATTTCTATTTTTTATTTTGCAGAGGAGGTCATTCAAATGCCTGCTAATGCTTAATACTTACTAACAGTGTCATTTTATGCTGAATATATCAGAATATTTAGCGGTCTACATCACATCTTCATCTCATTTCTTCATCTATTTATGTACTAATACTGCTGGAATGCACCATTCAAGGGTTCTAACAGGAGAACTTATAGAAAAACTCTGCTGCAAATTAGTATATTATTAGCAAGTGATCGCCTTTCTGTGCACACAGAATTCATTCACCCAAACATTCATTCATTCTCCTTCGGCTTAGTCCCTTTATTCATCAGGGGTCGGCACAGCGGAATAAACCGCCAACTTATCCAACATGTTTTACACAGCGGATGCCCTTCCAGCTGCAACCCAGTACTGGAAAACATCCATTCACACTCATTCACACTCATACACTACGCCCAATTTAGTTTATTCAATCCACCTATAGCGCATGTCTTTGGACTGTGGGGGAAACCGGAGCACCCGGAGGAAACCCATGCCAACACGAGGAGAACATGCAAACTCCACACAGAAATACTGACCCAGCCGGGACTCGAACCAGCGACCTTCTTGCTGTGAGGCGACAGTGCTAACCACTGAGCCACCTTGTCACCCCCACCCCCCAAACATTTCACCCAAAAATGAAAAAAATTGCTGTATTGCCTCACTATCAGTTCATCCATTAATATTGCTTTTTTTATTCAGTAGAACATTAAAGGTCTCTTGAAGTGCTTTGAAATGTGCATTTTTGTTCGATGTTTGACGTAATCTCAACCGAAACATGAAGAGATGGTGGGACATATTATAGCTCCTCCCCTTTTTAAAACAGCCAATAATGTTTTGTTTTATCACCACTTTGGTTGAGCTCAAGCGCATCAAATGAAAAGCGTCTTGAAGGAGGCGGAGCATGTCAGATACTAGAGGGCATTTGATTGGTCATGATTTGATGAAAAACTGAAGTATGAGGTGACGTGAATAAAACTTTACCCATTTAGGCGGAAATGACAAACCACAAGCTTTACATGTTTATAACAATTTTATATCTTCTCTATGCGAATGTTGTCCCTGTTTTGGTGCGCACTAGCTTACAAATATCCTTAAAACTAACAATACTGATACTAACATCTAAAAAACTTTAATTTCATGGCACCATTAATGAAGATTTTTTTTAGCAGAATTTAGCTGAAGTCAGTTTATCATCAAAAGTCATTACGGGTGTAAAGTTGAACAGGTAAAACATGTATTCAAATACGTGATGATTCACATTAGTCGAAAAGCCAAAAAATCATGATACAACTGCGATATAAGTTTATATGAATGAATCTCTGAGGGGAACTGACTGTTATTAGAAAAGTTTACATGACATTTTCTGTTCATCTTGCCTCTAAACGATACCAAAGACTATAAAATACACAAGACATGTCACAGTTTTGAATGGGGAAAAGTGTAACGGTCGATATGGCGAATGAAGCCCCGCCTACTAGTACAGGAGCCAATCATCGATCGCTATAGACTGACGTTTCTCCGAGGAAAAAGCTTGGACCATATGTGTGCTTTTACGACAGTCTGGTGGTCAACAAACGCACTGGAATCTCAGCGAAAACTTGCTTCACAGACATATCCAAATAAAGCTTGAAATCTCTGCTTTTAAATGAAGCAAGTGTACTTGAAAACAAAAAGTTTTTTGGTTTTGTAATCTGAATGAAACGAACGCGAGGTACAGTCCAACCTGTCAAACGCACATCACATGACAGCAATTACTCAAATGCCCACAAACCTGTAAACAAAGAGTCGCTGTCATTTCTGGAGGAGATTCGCCATCAAGACCAAGTTGTGGATTACTTTAGAAGAGCAGCGCGATCAGACGAAGCATTATCCAGAGGATGATAATGTGTAGAACGGCCATAAATGAGGTTGGTGTCATGATCTCGTTCCTTTCAAGTGCGCATACGCATTAGCTTGGGCAACATGAAAATATGCTGATTTAGTTTGATTTGAACATTTAGAAACGAAACTTATGAGACAGTTGTTGTTAAATTTTATTGGTGGTTCCAAATATGTAATGTAATTGTAAGCTTGGCTAACAGTTTTGGAGAATTAGATGTTTCCCCATTCAGACAGAACGCCCAAACATACTGCCCGAGAGGCGTTTCAAAGATGGCCGCCAAGTGAAATGACTTGCCTTAAAGGGACTTTGATGATACATATCAAGTGGCATTCATAAGTGCACTGCTGCTTTGTTTACAGTGGTAACCCAGGACAACACTACATCACTGCTGTTCATAAGCACCACCAGCTGGCAGAGAGTGAATCTGCATCTCTTTCAGCTCATCTGTTTTCAGACTAAAATCATAAAACTAAAATCAGATCACTCTGTTTTTGCTTCATTTTGAAATTCACACAGTCTAATTTAGAAGAAAATCTGCTCATTACATCTTTGTATCATGATTAAAATGCAGTAGTTGCCTCTAATTTTAAATGGGAAAACCACAGACAAATACTTTCTTTGTTTATATGAAGAGATTTATTATATATGTGTAACTTATTTCAATTAGGGTTTGTTTTAATGCTATTTTAATTTCCCAATTTCGTTTTTAGCAATAGCCTAATAAAAGCTCTCCTTTTCATTTACTGTATAATGTTTTTAATTTCATTTTTTTTAAATCATCAGAAAATTGAATCTTGAAATTAAAACTGTGAAGCGAATCAAGTTTCATGAACCATTGGATCCCTTAGAGTCATGGCTATTCATTTTATTTTGTCTGTATGCTTTTTTTATTCACTCAAAGGGGTTTTTTGTATCAACAAGGACCATGTTTTCAGCTAACTTCAACCTAAAACTTATATCTTGGAAAACTTGGAGGGTGAGTAAATTAACAGAAAGCATTAACAGAAATGTTCATATCTGAGTGAACTATCCCGTTAATATCATTAATTTATGTGCACAACATGATGATGGGTGTTTTCGGTCATTACTGTAATTATCTTGCATCTTGCACTTTAAAATGCCATCAATAAAAAAAAATTTAGTTTGTTTAAAAACATCTCTAGGCCTCTTCAATATGTTCCATTTCACTGAATTCTTGCTACTTATGAACACAAGGGTGCATCGTGTGTGTGTGTGCGTGTGATTGCGTGTGCGTGTGTGTACGGCCTCTTAATAGCTCCCACTGAGAGCAAGTGCGTCTGTCTTCAAACACTTCAAACCATCTTAAGATCAAGATCCCGCATTTAATAACTAATAACCCCACTCTTAATTTCTGTGAGATCTAGTCATTAGAAGCCTTGGTGCACTTTTAGCGTCTCATGTTCAAGTGCAGCACTAAAATGTGTTCTCGCAGAAGACGGGTTTATGTTTTCAATAATTGCATCTGGGCAACCCATTTTAATTACACAAAGTTGATCATTTCTGAACAGGATCATACTGTATACCTGACTGAAGGGGTTGGGCACAAACTCCACCTGGTTCTCTGCGGCTCTGCGACTCTTTGGAGCATCCGGCGGGCACTATGGAAGAACAAGGGTCCAATTAAACCAATTTGTTCAGTATTGATAAATAAAATTAAAACAATATTATGCTTTTTATAATTTATTACACTTTTTAGTGCATTTTGTTAAGCTATAAAGGCTCCACCCTCTTGTGGAAAAAGGGGGAGGGGAGAGCAACAATTAATTTGCATTTAAAGAGACACAAAAAAACACAAAAAATTGTGTTTATGCTTCCACACAAAAAGCAGCATTTACAGCATGATATCATAAATGATTCATACGGTATCTTGGCTGAAACTTCTCAGACACATTATGGAAAGACCTCAGACTTATATCACATATTCTAAAAGAAAAAGGGAAAATTATTAATTTGGTCCCTTTAAAAACAAAAATTGAATAACAAAAATATTTTAAACTTAAAAGAAAGAAATGAGCACCTGAAATAAGCACTATAATTCCTGAAACCAAAACTAAATTATAACTAATTTACAACTAAATAAAATGACTTAAAAACATGAATACTAAATAGGGATATGGATTTAACATTATATTAATTAATCAGTTATGGGAAAAAAAGTATTTATTTTTTAATGCAATTATTGCATTATTAATGTAATGTAACGTTTATTTATATAGCGCATTTATCGTGTATGGACATACATCCAAAGCGCTTCACAATCATGAGGGGGGTCTCTCCACACCACCACAGTGTGCAGCATCCACTTGGATGATGCGACGGCAGCCACAGGACAACAGCGCCAGTGCACTCACCACATACCAGCTATTGGACAGCTATTAGACAGTGATAGAGCCAATTCAGTGGATGGGGATGGTTAGGAGGCCATGATCGGTAAGGGCCAATGGAGGGAATTTAGGACCTCGGTTTAACGTCTCATCCGAAAGACGGCACCCACTGACAGTATAGTGTCCCCTTCACTTTACAGGGGCATTAGGACTCACACAGACAGGTTAAGCGCCCCCTGCTGGCCTCTCTAACACCACTACAGCAACCTAGTTTTCCCATGTGGTCTCCCATCCAGGTACTAACCAGGCTCAGCCCTGCTTAGCTTCAGTGAGTAACCGGTCTTGGGCTGCAGGGTGATATGGTTGTGGCAATTATTATATATTATATTGTAATGCAATTATTTATTTCTGAACCAAATTAAAAATTGAGTTAATTACATAGATTAATTGTTATATTGTATGATTATTTAGATTAAACCAATTTAATAACTTCAGAGCTCTAATACTACTACAAATTAACTTGATGTACCAAAGGTTGATTACAATGAAAACTAAAATAATAATAATCATAATTAATTAAAAATAAATAACTAATAACTAAATAAAATTACTTACAGTAAAAACATGGATATTAGGGCTATGGATGTAAACGTTTTTAATTAATCAGTTATGGTAAAAAAACAACACAAAATTGTTTTTGTAATGCAATTATTGCATTATTAATGCAAATATTTATTTATGAACCAAATTAAATATAGGTTTAATTACATAGATTCATTGTTAAATTGTGTAATTAATTAGATTAAATCACAAACTACAAATTAACTTAATAAATCAAAAGTTAATAGAAAAGAATGAATTAAAAATAAATAAAAATAATAAATACTGTAATAATGTGTCACTGGTAAAATAACACATATTTGATTTACATCTAAATTTCTACATACTACGCACACAGAAAAAAGTGCAAACAGCTTGTCACTGGTGCCTTATCAACTCTTAATAGGTATATTTTCGAAACTTACAGTAGTAATATTTGCCCATAAGGTACTTTTTCACATAATACGGTACAATGATACCTCTTTACACATACAGCCCCATTAATAAGCAGTTAAAACTTTATATTTATGCACACTTATGTCTATCCATATTTTCAACAAGTGCAGTCTTTTGAAACAACTCCAAAAATTACAACTAATTAAAATTATTTAAAAACATGAATACTAATTAGGGCTATTATTTTATTCTACTGTTATTTTAATTAATCACCTGTAGGAAAAAAATAACGCATTTATTTTTAATGCATTTGTTGAATTATTGATGCAATTATTTATTTCTGAACCAAATTAAATATGGGATTAATTACATTGATTAATTGTTATATTATGTAATTCATTAGATTCAACCAGTTGAGAATTTTTGAGAGCCCTAATACTACTACTACTACAAATTAACTTAATAAACCAAAAGTTAATAAAAAAATTTATTAAAAATAAATAAAAAATAATAAATACTATAATTATGTGTCATTGGTAAAATAATACATATTTGATTTACATCCAAATTTCTACATACAGAAAAAAAGCTTGTCACTGGTGCAGTGCCTTATCAACTCTTAATAGGTATATTTTAGAACCTTACACTAGTAATATTTGCCCTTAAGGTATTTTTTTACATAAATAAGGTACAATGATACCTCTTTACACATACAGCCTCAGTAATAAGCAGTTAAAACCTTAAATCTATGCACACTTATGTCTATCCATATTTTCAACAAGTGCAGTCTTTTGAAACACCTTCATTCCAAGTAATTTTCCTCCATATTTCAAAGATGTAATCGCTGACTCCTGCTTTTAAAAAAAGCCACATTAGTGCACATGCATTCAGGGAATAAAACAGTAGCTCTTGTTTCCATTTTAAACACTGCTCGCAGGGAGCTTGGAGCAATCGCCCCAAAAGGACAGAAGAACACAAAACTTAGTTGGCTTCCATTTAAACAGAAGCATGCAAGAAAAACACGTGGTTAAATTAAATTAATTAATTAAATGTGATTCACTTCTGGCCTAACAAACAGCCAGCTAACTGTAAAGGGAATAAATCACCGAATCATCTTTTAGACTAAAAATGCAGCTAATGACGTCTAATGGTTCTTGGCTATGGAAAATATCTTCTGATCCAAAATTTGCGACGAAATCAAAAATAGCAGCTCTAACAGACTTGGCTGTACCTTTTCCCATGTGCACTTCCTTTGTCAAATAAGTTTCACAGGTGACACTTCTTTACTATTCAGGTCTGTGGGAGGCTGGATGCTTTTCTGAAGTTATCTGCGAATGACGCATTCCTGTGAGCCTTTTTCGATTCAGCAAGTCTTGCCAAAGCTCTGATCAATTCAGAAAGGAGAAACGCACCAAATTCCAAATCCTCAAATAAAGCATCACTCCCACATCGATGACTCAGGATCTGCTCCTCCACCACAGCCGTCCCGATAGAAGCTGAGCCTCTGCTGGAGCTTGATCCATCAAGTACAACTACTACAATGATTTTCTTTTTTTTTTTTTGACAGAAAGAACGCATACATTCCCTCAGCAAAACAGGAGCTTTGCCTCTGCTATGATCACTGAAAGCATGTGTGGATGTTTCATCAGCTTGGGTGAACTATTACTTCAGAATGTGGCAAAAAAACAGCCTTTTTTAAAAAACATATTCTACCTATACTCAGACTGTGCTAGATTCAGTTCATTAACACTACTGGAAAAACTTTTTCGTTTAATTAACTTTTTTTTGTTTCAATTATATGCAATCAAACATTCTTTTTTTATTTCATTAACAAATTCATACATTTATTTATTTATAGGACTCATGGTTACTCCATAAAACATTTACAATGGACACGTCTGTTTCTAACTAGTGTAGCATCAGCTAGAGGCCATCTCAATTCATTCATTCATTTTCTTTTCGGCTTAGACCCTTTATTAATCAGGGGTTGCCACAGCGGATTGAACCACCAACTTATATTAAATATGTTTTACGCAGCGGATGCCCTTCCAGCTGCAACCTATCACTGGGAAACACTGATACACACACATACTGCGCTATAGGTGAATTGAATAAACTAAATTGGCCGTAAAGTATGAGTGTGCATGTGAGAGTGTATGGGTGTTTCCCAGTACTGGGTTGCAGCTGGAAGGGCATCCACTGTGTAAAACATATCCTGGATAAGTTGGCGGTTCATTCCACCGTGGCGACCCCTGATGAATAAAGGGACTAGGCCGAAGGAAAATGAACGAATTAATGAATGTTTTGCCTGTATATGTTTTTTGACTGGGCGTCACTGTGGCTCAGTGGGTAGCACGATCGCCTCACAGCAAGAAGGTTGCTGGTTTGAGCCTCGGCTGGGTCAGTTGGCATTTCTGTGTGGAGTTTGCATGTTCTCCCCGTGTTCGCGTGCATTTCCTCCGGGTGCTCCGGTTTCCCCCACAAGTACAAAGACATGCGGTATAGGTGAACTGGGTAAGCTAAATTGGCCATAGTGTATGTGTGTGACTGAGTGTGTATGGGTGTTTCCCAGTGATGGGTTGCAGCTAGAAGGGCATCCGCTGCGTAAAACATATGCTGGATAAGTTGGCGGTTCATTCCGCTGTGGCGACCCCAGATTAATAAAGGGACTAAGCCGAAAAGAAAATGAATGAATGAATGATGAGTTTGCTTCATTTTAATTCAAAAGGAAACTTTTTTTATTTCAGCTCATTTCAATTATTGCAGTATGAAATTACAATTTTGTTTTGCTTGAGCAAATGATGGCAGCAAAAACAAATTTTCATCATATTGTTTATTTGTACATTTATGAAATACATTTTTATTGCTTTTATTTATTTATTTTATTGTAAATAAAATAAAATAATTTAATTTAAATAATTAATTAAAAAAAAAAATATATATATATATATATATATATATATATAAAGTATTTATATTATTAAGTACTTTTTAAGTATAAGTATATATTAAGTATTAATTATATATTATTAAGTACTTATTAAATTAAGTACTGATATCGTAAAAACAGGCAATAACTGAATATCGAATAAAAATCTCCATCCCCTCTTTTTACAATACAAAATCTGCCAATTCCATTGGATAACATTCTATTTTTTGCTCACTTTCAGTAAACACTGTCCAAATAAGTGTTGCTTTTATAGTGTACATTTAATTTTGACCCACAATATTGGCCATCAGCCACCTTGTTCTCTATATAACGATTCAAAAAGCCACTTAACAGCCCATAGTGGTCGACCACTAATAGAAATTAATTCACTACACACACACACACACACACACGCGCACACACCTACACACACACACACACACACACACACACACACAAAACGTTGATATTTCATGTAACACCATGCATAAGAGCCTTTTTCTGGTAATTTTAACAGTTCAGACTTTATTACCCGAGCTCCAGGAATCTCACAGCAGGCCTCCTGGATTGCCAGAGAGGGGTCACAATACACCATCACTTGCTGGACGTCAATCTGAAGAGAAAGAAACAGAAAGGCCATATTAAAAGCAGAGCGAGAACAGACAAAATGAGCTTTTTAAAGGCTAGTCCCCCACTGCTTTACATATGACCACTTACATGATCATTTTGCTAAGTGGTTGGATTAACGAACTAATTAATTAGTAATGGATGAAGCTCGTTCAGACTAGAACCGGCTGTTCGTTTCATTTTTTTTTTTTTTAGCTCAGCCCTGAAGAGAAGCGCCTGTGGTCTTGCTGTCTTTCAAACATCCACCGATACACCCCTGCCACATTTCCCCCTGAAGACACGACGCCTAGGGCCAAACCTGCAGGAAACTGGCTTATAGGAAACTTCCACTTCTGATTACTCTATTAGTGCTTAATTATCAGAGGAGCCGGAAGCTTCTGCAGTCATTCGTCTAAATCACATTTACATGGAATTGAGTATATTCACATTGTACTCATTTATGGGTGTGCTCCCTGCTGAAAAATACTATCAAACAATACAAAACAACACAGAATTTGTAATGGTTTTATTGGAATGTTCTTAATGGAAACTGCACTGTAAAAAAATCTTGAATTAAATTGTTTAGTTGAATCAAATGAACTTTTCTAGTAATCTAAACTTACATTAATCAAACTGCACTGTAAAAGAATTATTGATGCCTTAAATTTTCTAGTTGAATCAACTTAACTTTTCCAGTCATCTCAACTTACATAAATTAAACTGACTAAAAATATTAAGTTAAACTTCGTATAACTTAAAAGAATTTAGTTGAAACCTTATTAACTTATTAAAATAAGTTAAATCAACATAAAAACTTTTGTTGTCTTGACTTTTTGTCATTAAATGTATTACAGTGTTACTAAACTATTAAGTTAAACTTTTTATAGCTTAAAATATTTAGTTGAAACCTGATTAACTTATTAAAATAAGTTGAACATATACACATACAGGGTGACGCGGTGGCGCAGTGGGTAGCACAATCGCCTCACAGCAAGAAGGTCGCTGGTTTGAGCCTCGGCTGGGTCAGTTGGCATTTCTGTGTGGAGTTTGCATGTTCTCCCCGTGTTCGCGTGGGTTTCCTCCGGGTGCTCCGGTTTCCCCCACAAGTCCAAAGACATGCGGTATAGGTGAATTGGGTAAGATAAAATTGTCCGTAGTGTAGTGTATGTGTGTGTATGAATGTTTCCCAGTGATGGGTTGCAGCTGGAAGGGCATCCGCTGCGTAAAACATATGCTGGATATGCTGTTTTCTAGATGATAAAACAGACCCACAGACAGTAAAAAAACGTGTATAAACAAACCTGTCATGTTCACCAGCGATCAAGGACTTAAGAGATCGCTGGTGAACTACATTTCATCATGAACTACAAATCATCACAAACTACAGTTCCCATCATTCCGCCACACACACCCGGTTTCCACTTCCACTCATCACACACACAGCTGCATCCGATCACTACTCATTGTTTGGACTATTTATACACCCTGCACCCGTCTAGTCTTTGCTCAGTCGTTTGTTATTCTCAGTTGTTGTTTTTGTATGGTATTGTTTGGTCTTGTTGTTTTTGCTCATGTTATATCTTAGTTCCCGGTCTTAGTTTGTTGTTTTGTTTATTTGTTATTTTGTTACTTTGTGTTCCTGGATGTCCTGTTTTTGCACGATGTTTTATCATTAAAATTGCACATGGATCCTATCTCTTGTCCCGTCTGCAATACCTCCCGGTAACGTGACAGAACGACTGAGCCCGATATGGATCCAGCAGATGATGAGATCATCAGACTCCGGCAGGATGATCGCTCCGTTGAGCGATCCATTACGGAGTTTTTGGACTTGGCCCCGAGAAGCAGTTATCCAGACTTACTGCTGATGATGTTTTTTAGAGCAGGACTTTCAGACCCAATTCGTCCTCATATGCCAGCTTATGAGGAGGATTGTGGTCTATATTTTTTTATGGAGTTTGCCCTTTTGTTGTCGGGCTCTCCCCTCACTATTTCTGTTTTGAAGGAGGAGGAACCCCAGCAGAACAAAAGGAGGAAGGCGAAACTCAAACTCCGTGCCTATCCTCGACAGTCAAGTTCACAAGTTTTTTTCTCTGAGCCCCATGAACGGATGGCAGAGCTGTGCGACTCCCCAGTGCTGCCGGAGCAGCCGTCTGAGTCCCACGAAAAGCC
>CAIGQV010016734.1:13019060-13053603 GCA_903798115.1 Danio jaintianensis
CCGCAGCTTCATGCTCCAGATCCGCCTGAGTTCCATGCTCCAGGTCCGCCTGAGTTCCACGCTCCAGGTCCACCGCAGATCCATGCTCCACGGTTTCTGCAACTCCTGTTCTTGTTCACTCAGTGTTATGTTCATGTTTTGTGTAATTTTTGTTTCGGACCCTCCATGCCCTCCCCCTGTTCCGCCTCCGCTTCACCCCCCTCCGGGATTGTCTTGTCGCGTCTGGAATCCGCTCCTTAGGAGGGGGGTACTGTCATGTTCACCAGCGATCAAGGACTTAAGAGATCGCTGGTGAACTACATTTCATCATGAACTACAAATCATCACAAACTACAATTCCCATCATTCCGCCACACACACCCGGTTTCCACTTCCACTCATCACACACACAGCTGCATCCGATCACTACTCATTGTTTGGACTATTTATACACCCTGCACCCGTCTAGTCTTTGCTCAGTCGTTTGTTATTCTCAGTTGTTGTTTTTGTATGGTATTGTTTGGTCTTGTTGTTTTTGCTCATGTTATATCTTAGTTCCCGGTCTTAGTTTGTTGTTTTGTTTATTTGTTATTTTGTTACTTTGTGTTCCTGGATGTCCTGTTTTTGCACGATATTTTATCATTAAAATTGCACATGGATCCTATCTCTTGTCCCGTCTGCAATACCTCCCGGTAACGTGACACAAACCATTTAAAATAACCTTACAAAAACAATAGACAACATGCAACTGACACACAAACACACGCACACGCATGCACACACACATACATAGATACAAAAAACTCAAGCAAGCGCTGATTTAAAATCAAAAATAGTTTTGTATTGTTTGTAAAATATTGAAATATCTTTAAGATTTATTTCTTTGAGTTCTGTGTTAAAGGAATAGTTCACCCAAAAAACATTTACTCACACTCAAGTAGTACTATCCTATTTCGAATCGAAGAAATGCAACATACTGTTACACAAAGTAAGATATTCTGAAGAATGTTGGAAAAACCAGAAAAAGACAAACTATAGAAAAGAACAAAACAAACTATAGAAAGCCAATCGCTCTTTTTTTCCAACATTCTTTGGTATACAGTCCAAATTATTATGTTTAACAGAGCAATGAATTTTTGACAGTATTTCCAATAATATTTTTTTCTTCTGGAGAAAGTCTTGTTTCTTTTAGTTTGGCTAGAATAAAAGCATTTTTATATATATTTTTAAACCATTTTAAGGTCAATATTATTAGCCCCGTTAAGCAATATTTTTAGCGATTGTCTATAAAAAAAAAAACCCATCATTATACAATGACTTGCCTAATTACCTTAACTTGCCTAATTAACCTAGTTAAGCCTTTAAATGTCACTTTAAGCTGAATACTAGTATCTTGAAAAATATCTAGTTATTAGAAATTAGTTATTAAAACTATTATGTAGAAATGTGTTGAAAAAAATATTTTTGTTAAACAATAATTGGAGAAAAAAGATGGTAGAATTAGAATTTTTGGGTGAACTATCCCTTTAAAAATGCAATCTGAACGCTAAGAAAATGAATCAATTGAACCAAACTACAACACTGTACACAATACACCTGAGCCCCTCACCTCCACAGGGGCAGCATCAGTAGCCCTTATCCCCAACAGCGTGTGTCCACTGATGGGCAACTGGCCACGGAGCACCAGAGGCTTGTTCTCAATGGAGCTGCAGTCCACGTGCAGGGAGGCAGACTCTCTCTGTAGACTCAGAGCAACCTTGTGCCAGCGCTTGTCCATCAGGGATTCCACACCATCTCCGTCGAACACACATCCCACCATGGGCCCTTCAGGGTCGGCCCCTCTCGCCCGCAGGGCCAGGTTGCCATCTGGACCATTCCAGTCCAGTGAGAACTAAAGGAGTGTGATAAATAGCAGGGGAAAGAGGGGGTTATTTAAAATTATTTTGAAGCTGGAGTTTCGGGTGTCCAATATTTGTAGTGACTGCATGATTTTAGAATACATTAGTTTATTTATTAGATATAATATAGTTAAGTAATATCACATGATTGCATATGATAATAATTTTAAAACAAACAAAAAGACTAAGTTACATTGTACTGTATACATAATATTTGTACTGTATACATAATATTTTCTAGTTTGCAATGAAAATAATTCACTGAATGAATCTGTTTTATAATAATAGCCAATGACTCTGCTCATAAAGACACAAATTCACTTGTTTTGTTAATCAGCTTTTTTGAATTAATCATTTGAATTGATGATTCAATGAATCACTCACTAAGATTTGTGCTTGCTCCCACTTAAACATGTTTTGTTAATGAATTATTCAATGACTCACTCATATATGTTGTTTGAACTAATAAATTCAAGAAATGATTAAAAAACTCATTTAAAAGAGCTTTTATTCCCACTTTTTTTTTTTTTAAAGCTATCCAGTTTTTTTGCCAACTTAATGACAAAGATTCACTCAAAAACTCACTGATATCTGTATCTTTTAAATTAATTTGCATTTTTTAAATTAGTTTGTTCTGCTTTGCAATAAATAAACTGAAAGTTTTAATTAAATCATTTGATCATTGAAGAAAAAAAGACTGGAGAGGGAGACCAGGGAATATTATAACCAAGACTTGAACACAAAAGTTAATATGAGTTATTACTAGGTATACTACCATCTACATTTCCAACAATGTAATCTACATCAGGACTGCATGATACTGGAAAAATCTGACATTGCAATATTTCGTTTTTCTGTGATATATATTGCAATATGAATACAGCTTCACCAGACTGCTTGATTCTCCCTATTTGGAAATAGTTCATTCATTTAGATCGATTGGGATGATTTTGCAGGGGAGTAAATCTGCATAAAATATAATAAACAAATCAAAAGCATTGACAAATGTAGTAGATCAAAGATAAAAGTGAAATAAAAAGTATTTTATGGTTTCCTAACAATTTTTTAAAGTGTAACAGTATTCAGAAGAACTTGCAATAATAATCAAATGTAAAATGAATAAATAATTCAATAAACTTAATCTTTATTAAAGTTACAAACATTATAATTTCTTGTATGCAGTCACAGTCAGATGACAAACTTTCCATTCCACAAATCACATGTTCTGAACTGTAGCTTCTCAACTATAATCTCAACTCAACATTGCACATTCGGCAATGTGACAATTGCGGATTCGCACATTAACATTAACACTTTAACACATTTTTTATTGTTTTTTAAATTGTGCAACCCTAATCTACATCTAACACAATCTAAACCAATCAGGATTTATGGACTTTCCGTGCAGCCCTGCAATTGACTTTTCAATAAGCTACAAATCTATAAACATAAGCGGACAGAGGACACACACCTGAGGATATCCGTGCTCATCAGATATCTGGAATAGGTAAATGCTCTCATTCAATGATTTCTTCTTCAGCAGCAGGGTGAAGACCAGGGTGAACTCCTCTGGAAGTCCATGAGGAAACACTTGACTGAGGAGACAAGCGTGTGGTTAGACTGCAGTGCACGTACAAACAAATAAACACGGAGCAGCTGGGTTTAAGAGTAAAGAATCAGCCTGAATGCTAGCAGCACTGGGGAGTATCTCTATATTAATGGTGCCGCGGATACAGATCGAGGGATAACCCTTGACACTAATTTTGAAAAGAAATGCAGCTCAGCAAACCTCATCTTCATTCTCAACTTCTATCTCTCACTAGATAAACAGTTTGCCTGCTTCTTGGTGGGTCAAGGGCAGACAAACTCCAGGAATGTGTTTACCATCTCAAGTACACACACACACTCATATATACTCAGTACTGGAGTTTATTCACACGCATGTCAAAAAAACAGCAGGAAGCTGATCATAAACGCATATAAATGCATGCATAACAGGTAGAGTGTTTGTCTCTAAAACGAGGTGACAATGATTTATAACAGAGACCTGGAATCCAAAGTAATAACAGCGAGGCTGCTCTCCTCAAGGAAAGAAAAAAAATGAAATCAGGACTAAGCACGGGAGAGAGAGAGAGAGAGAGTTTGTACAGGATGAAACTTGTTATGACAGGGGGTGAGGTGCACATCTCTTTTACAGCTTTCTTGTTGATGTTACTGAACAAAACTACTGAAAAGCCGATCATAAATCAGAGATTAATGGTTTTTTGATTTCATTACTACAGTCTCAAACGGTGGATCTTTAGCTTAAATTATATTATAGTATATATATTATATTGATGGCTAATAATTATTGAATGTCAATAGTTTTGAAGTGGAATGTCAATTTTTACCTGATAATTTGTTATCAGATTTTTTTTCCCATAAAGCCTGGCTACAATTTGTTCTTGAGTATAGTTTGTAAGTGCAAATTATAAAGCTACACAAGATCCAAACAAAATATGTTTTATTTGGGCATGTTTTAATTCTGAAAGTAACAAAACCCCATTTTCATTATGTGCTGATACATTTCTGAAATACAGAGTTGTTACTTTTAAATCAATGGACTAATTGGAATCAAAGACATAAGCATATTTCCGTACAAACAACCCTTGTGTTTTTATTAGCAACAGTGCTGCTGCTGCTAATTCTAGCTTGTGGTTATGACACAGTAAATGACTGCAATATTCAATTGATGTCTTGTCATTTTCTTAACCAATGAGAAGATGCTTTGAGTAAATATTACGAATATAACATTACGACAGACCCAACCACGAGATCTACGAGAACTAATGCTAACAGGCATAAGTTTGGATTTTAATTATTCATTCACTCATTTTCTTTCAGCTTAGTCCCTTATTTATCAGGGATCGCCACAGCGGAATGAACCGCCAACTATTCCAGCATATGTTTTACACACCGGATGCCCTTCCAGCTGCAAACCAGCACTGGGAAACATCCATACACACTCATTCACACACATACACTAGTTTATCCACACACATTTAGTTTATCCAATTCACCTATAGGGCATGTCTTTGTGGGGGAAATTTGATGAGTATAAAAATATAAAATTACTAGGAAACACTCATACACTCTCACGTTCACACACTACGGCCAATTTAGTTGATCCAATTCACCTATGCCGCATGTCTTTGGACTGTGGGGGAAACCGGAGCACCCGGAGGAAACCCACGCGAACATGGGAAGAACATGCAAACTCCACACAGAAATGCCAACTGGCCCAGCCGATACTCGAACCAGCAACCTTCTTGCTGTGAGGCGACAGTGCTAACCACTGAGCCACCGTGCCATGGATTTGAATTATGTATTAGTAAATTTAATTAGTCAATTAAATCTTAAAAACAATGAATGACGGAAAACCTCGGCAGAAGTTAATTTATATTGCATGTACTATTATCGCAATAACTTTTCGATATATTGTGCAGCCCTATAGTAAATGTTGAACAATGATTAATCTCGAACCAGCGACCTTCTTGCTGTGAGGCGACAGTGCTAATCACTGAGCCACTGTGCCGCGGATTTTAATTATGTATTAGTACATTTTAGGGCTGCACGGTAGTAGGAAAATATGCAATATGCGCTATTGTTGTTCAGTTACAATAACAATATTTCTTACGATATAACTAACTTTAGAAAATGCTATTTTATCAGCAATACAAAAATCTTTTATTTATGTAATGATTGTACTAAAATAATCAGGTAAACAAATAAACAATAAACAGAAAACAATTAGACTTTAAAACACAACAATTGACTGAAAACCTCAGCGAAAATTTATGGATATTGCATGTTATCGCGATAATGATAATTTTTCGATATATTGTGCAACCCCATAGTAAATGTTGAACAATGATTAATAATAAATACTGTACAACTATTGGTCTATTCTATATTCTACTCTATAATATTTGAATATTCTTAATCCATGTTGATAAAGCCATTAATTAATAGAACCCAGGGGCGTAGCAACTGGGGAGGGCGGGGGGGATACGTCCCCCTCACTTTTAGAGACAGACCATTTAGAAACAGGTGATTAATAATTATATGAACGTAAACTTTTCGATCTCATTCAGCTGTCCCCCCCACTTTTAAAATGTCTTTACGCCACTGATAGAACCTTACTGTAAAGTGTGACCACTTAATTAGCCAATTAGCTATAAAAAAGCTACTTGCTTCATTATCAGTATAAGCCACAGCAAACTGTTAATTATCGGTTATTCTTATCAGCATCCAAATTTTTGTGTACTTCTTCTCTTTACACTAATACAAAGGCCTGAGTAAACCCACTCAAACATAAGCCATACATCTCTTTCCAAGGTAAGGTGAAGGCTGAGATACAGAAAAGAAAGCGGTAGACAGTTCTATTACAGGCCAAGTCTCAACTAAGAGAATGACTAACACAGAGGTGGCCGAACAATTTAAACCCCATCTGCTGCTATCAAAAATCAGAGACCAGCCAAGAAGACTTTACATTAAACTTCATCTCATAGAAAGAGAATGTAGGAGAGCATTTACTGAGGAAGCATATTGTTTTTTCCTCTCCCTATCTCTCTGTCTGCAGTAAGATGACCATATAGAGTGAGTTTAGAGTACAGACTTCTCTCTCTCTCTCTCTCTTTCTCTCTCTCTCTGTGGCTGTGAGAAGAGATTTAGAATGGAGAAAAAGAGCTCAGGTTTCAAATGGGGAAAGCACCTGGGGCTCTGGAAAACCCATTCTTAGAGACGAACTCCCAGATGATGGGGGGTGGGATTTGGGTATGTCTGTGTGTATTTGTATGTGAATCTTTGCCTTTTCAGAAGTTTCAGAAGGTCAAACTGTACAACTTTAAACCCAAGGACAGCACTGTAGCTAAAGGGGATATAAAATGGAACAAGAAAGTGTTTAGAAGAGAAATCATGAAATCTCACTTAACTGTTGAAAGATAACTCTTCCAAAAATGAAAACCTAGACTGTAAGAAAATCTTGATGCCTTAAATTTTTTAGTTGAATTAAATTAACTTTTTAGTCATCTTAACTTACATCAATCAAACTGACTTAAAATATTAAGTTAAAATGTGTATAACTTAAAATATTTAGTTGAAACCTGATTCATTTAATAAAATAAGTTAAAGATACATAAAGAAATATTTGCTGTCTTGACTTTTTGTCATTACGTTTTTAACAGTGTAGTCATCATTTACTCCCCCTGTTTCACATGCAGTACATATGCATGTGTTTGGCATATACAATACAATTTGGAAACAAACATGGCTAAATTAAATGGCTCCTACTTTATATTAAGTGGACTTAACTACAAAGTATTAACATAAAAACGTACAGTGTGTTCATATCGTACTGCAGAACACTTCTGGTGCTATTGAGGTGGAATATAGTTACGGTTAGAAACATATGGTTGTTTCTGTGGGATTAAGGGTGGGTTAAGGTGTAAGGGATAGGACAACATGGTGATTATAAATGTAATTATAAAAATTAATCACGGATGTAATTACATGCATATATTTTTTAAATATAAGTACAATGTAAAAACATTTACAGTACGTACATAATAAGCGCAGTGTACCAAATTGTTCATTTAAATGTAAGTACGTAGTAATTAAGGCGACTTAATATAAAGTGGGTCCATTAAAATAATCCCTGACTGTGCCTGTTGGTCTGTTGTAACTGCTGTGTTTCACTAATAGAGTTCAAATCACACAAGTACACCGTTTTAATAAGTTAAGATTAATAAAACTTGAAACGCAATACTTAGAAATTCAATAAAATGTATCTATGTAGCTTCATCACTTACAGTGCTCAGCGTAATTGAGTACACCCCATTTTAAAAATGAATATTTTTATCCATTTCTCAGTGAATATAGGCAATGTATTTTGATGCATTTAAACAAAACAGATTTATTAAACAGATATATTTATTAAAATAATATTTTAGTCACCAAACATATTTAGAAATTGAAAGATAATACAATTTAATTCAAACAAAATATCGCGAAAAAAATTACAACCTACAAAATTTCAACTAATCTTTCAATTTTTTTGCTTCTCTGGATTTTTTACATTTGTATTTAATATTTTTCTATAACATATAAACTTGGGTGTACTAGTTTTTGGACCGTTATCATAAGTTATTTTGTTAGATAAGCTCCAGATTTGGCTTCAGTACTGACTAATCTAATGTATATGCACAAATATAATATTGTATAGCTTCCTATTAAAAATATGAATTTAAAAGCTAGATTTGTGAGGGAGGTACTTATATATCCTGAGCACTGTAGTTGAATATCTTCAAACCAGAACACCTATCGTCAGATGAAAGTCAAAATGACATTTGACAGAATCCGATAACTCGCAGTAGAGATGACTACAACAAGTATACTGTATTACCTCAGAATAGAAAGCACATTGTTTTTTTGTTTTTTTATGCGTTTCTATTTATCTTAATTTCACACATTGTGTGTGCTTTTTTTAGGTGAATTAGAGTGAACTGCATGCAAATAGAGTCCAACTAGAGTTTAGTCATGCTCAAAGTTCTGGATTTTCATTAAATAAATGTTGAATTAAGGTTTGCATTGCACCAAACCCTATTTTATACACCCTAAACACCATTAATACAGAGCATGTGTCGCAATCATTCTTCCATTTTACATCTTTTTAAAAAGGTTAATGCTGGTTCACTATTCAGTATCATTACACAGACAAAAGGGAATTATTTTTATTATTATTATTTTTTTAATCTCATCTACAATAGGACATACAGCATTAGAAAAAGACAAATATATGCAAGTGATGTCCTTATAACAGAAAATATATAACCGTATTGTGTGACACCGTTGTGATCTTATTCTGAAATTCCAGAAGAGACACATTATCTCACATAAGAGATGAGAGCGTCTCGACAGACCTCCAGCTAACATCTGGATCCAGATCCCTAACCTTTAAGTAACATTTGTTGCAGTGCACTATAAGCACCGAGATAAGCTGCATCAGATCTTCATGTTTATTTACAACTGCCAAGCGTCTCCCTCTAAAGAGAGTATCAGCCAGGGAACAACCAGCATCTCATGGCAGGGAGATAAACAGCAGCTCAAGCACTATTAGAGACAGACTGATCACATGTCCAAACATCTGAAAACAAATGGATAACTGTCTAGTGAGAAAAAGACAAGAAATCATCTCCATGTCCCTTATAACTTCTTTAAAATCACTCAAAAGTCTACAGGCTTCAATTCCTATGTCGTTCGTGCTAATAATGCACTAAATAATGTCTGAATTATAATTATTAAAGGAATAGTTCACCCAAAGATGACTGTTTATTCACCCTCAGGCTATCCAAGATGTATGTGACTCACTATCTTCAGCTGAAGAGAGTTAATAAATCAAGTTTCTGATAATAAAATGTCGAAAATAAGGGTGAAATAATGTCCTATCATCATACAGTGAAGATTTTTAAATGATTAAATGGTGAACGTGTTTTAAACTATTATAACTTCTTGCTGACAAATGTGGAAAATCTTGTGGTTTCAATGATTGTGGAAAAGTATTTAAAAAATAATGTTAAATCTAGTGTTCTGGGGTTGCACTCTGATTTGTAAATAGAGTTTTTTAATATGTCATCAAATGATTCTAAATATACTTTACAACATTTTGTATTATTGTACATAAACTATTAGTGTCTTCTGTGAATCAGTGTAAAAATGATAAAAGACACAATAGACTATTACACTTTTACTGGTTCGACTCAAGTAAACCTTCTATATAAGGCTATGTTCTGTCTGGTTCTCGAATCTGATTGGCTGATAGCCGTGCAATATTCTGCAATAACAGCACTCGTCCAGCCTCTTTTTAGCGTTAGTGGTTGCTAAACGACAGTGCACGTGGGCCAGAGAGCTATGGTGTAGGCTACACTCATAGCATTTTAAAGATGCAGAATTGTGTCTTTACACTTTACATTGTGTAAATAGCAGATGTTCCTTTTAGCAGCATAAAAACCCAAACATATTCAAATTGTAAAGCAAGCAGCGCTCAAGTTATAATGAACGGAGGTGTCATCACGTCTTTTGGTTTTGATGAGAGGGTTTGTCTGTGCAGAATTCAATCGCGGAGCTGAATTGAACAGTACGAACTACAATGTAGTAGTAGACTACTATTACTACTAGTAATGATATTAACAACAACAACTTTTGTATTATTTCTCTGATACCTATTTTTTTCTAAAGAGGGTGCAGCTGTAACCTAACCTAATGTTTTTGATTAAATACATGTTATTGTAATAATAACAATTATTATAATTTTTTTTTTATTTTTTATAAAAAGGTATAAATACATTTCTCTGATGCACTAAAGCCCCAGGACTGTGGACTGCTTTCTTATATTAGAGAGTATATTACAGAAATATGAGCTGACTGATTTGAAGCAATATTTTAGCTATAGCCTTTGTTTCTGCCTAAAGTTTTCTAGAGCTACATTTGTTTTATTTCATATATTTTTTTATATTCTTCTGGAAGGTTGTAATTGTGAAGCTCTAAACCATGAGTGCCCAAACTTTTTCTTATGCAGGGCCAAAAAACAAACTTGATTGAGGGCCGTGAGCCGAAGGTAAATATATCAAACTGTATTACAAAGTTGCCATGGATAATTTCCTCATTTATTTTAAAATAAATAGAAAACATTACTTTAATCATATTAACTAATGCATTACATATATATTTTTACATTTTATAATGAACCTATTATAATGAAAACATAAGAATTAAATTTATAACACAATGGAGTTGTGTCAATGTCAAGCTGCACCTGCTCACCAATGACTTCTGAATTGTGCTCTATCCATTGAGCAACAGTATGTTCCTTAAAAAAATCTGATTAATTCACAACATTTAATTGAAACATTTAATGGAAATATGCTTTATTTGTAGCTTAACAATAAATAAAACAAATGAAAGGTTACGTTAAAATTTGAAATGACAATGTGTATTAAATGCATTACCCCCAACTTTCTGCCTCTCTTCTCAGAGGGGATAGAGGGCCAAATCAAAGGTTATCATGGGCCAACTTTGGCCCGTGGGCCCTAGTTTGGGCATCTCTGCCCTAAACTGTTCTTATTAACTAACCAAGCATAGGTTGCTATCTTTTAGGTTAGTATGTTGCTTGTCAATAAATTCAGTTGTCATATAATATTTGTAATATACATTTATAAAAACATGATTAATAAAAGACTTCAATTAGATCCTGTAATCTGTGATTGGTATCGGCCGATATGGCTTCAAGTGATCGGTAATGGGTGATCGGCCCCAAAAATCCTGATCGGAGCACCTCTAGGTGCCTATTTTAAATATTTAGAATTTCGGAGATTCAGCGCATTGGCGGCCATCGGCCTGTCATACTGAGCAGAGCAAAGACAGTTGACGTTCCGCCACAAGATGGCGACAGAGATATTATTATTAGCATAATAAATCCTTAGGGGAGAAAAACAGTGTATTCTACAGCTAAACAAATCATTATAGAACAGGTAAGTGACATTCTAAGTCGATCTCTCTCTTTTGTATTTTGTAGTGCTGTATTCATACCATAGTAATCTGGTAGTGTTTGCTTTGCTTTGGCTTTTTCGGGGTTAATTAGTGTGAAATCCCAATTGCAAAAGAAAAATACTGGGAAATCTCTGTAGACTGAGATGGCATTTTTATGCCGTTCAGCCTTATAATCTTAAAATGTGAGCAAAATCACCTGTTTTTTTATCACTTTAGACATTACGCTAGAGAATTATTCAAATACTAGCTCTAAAGTGATGTTTGTGAATTGGGTTTCTGCTGTTCTGACCGTCAGCTGCAGATGTGAATGGTGGAAGTAGTTCCTCGGAAGTAGTTCCTTTGATTTTTGAGACTCTCCATGTTTGATTTTCATTTTTATATACACGATTATGCCATCAAACCTGTTGTATAAACGCAATATCACACTCGTAGCAGTATATACAGCCATATCGCACTGCTACTCGTGTGATATTGCTCATATATATAATTACTTTGATTATTAAAATAAATAGTTCTACTTAAATAGAATGATGTAAGAAGTTGCATCATATTTAAAAAAAAAAAGAATATCAATTGTTGATTTGCCTGAGATAAACATCTGAAAGTTAACTGAAAGATAACACAAAGTTACCTAACAATGTTTGTGTGTGCGTGTGTGTGTGTTTGTGTGTGTGTGTTTGCGTGCGTGCGTGTGCGTGCGTTTGTGCGTGTGTGTGTGTGTGTGTGTGCGTGTGTGTGTGTGTGTGCGTGTGTGCGTGTGTGTGCGTGTGTGGGTGTGAAGAAATATAGAATACACTCCAGATCGAGGGCAGTACAAAAAAAGTCTGAAAAGGTTACATAGTGCGAGCGCTTCAGTATTACTCGTCTGACCTATTTGGCTCAAACACTCAAGCTCTCTTTTCTGTTAAGTCTACATGAGAAAAGTATAACAGGAAATTCTAATAAGGAATTTGATGTGTAGTCTAAACCAACGCAAACTGACTTTCTCATCCCGACATACAGATCCACAGCAAACTGGGAAAATGTAGCACCCTTTAGCTTATATCATTGTCATTTTTCATCTGCGCTCAGCTCAGTAAATGCACTGTCATAAAACGGATTGTTACTGTGGCTCGAGGTCTCACTGAAAGCACTTAAAGTTATTGTTAATAAAAAATTGAACAGCATTTCTGTGTAAAATCACAACGAAGCGAGCAATCCGTTGAAATGTTTATTTGGAGTGAGATGGACATAATAAAAAGAGGAAGTCAAAATCTCTGACACTATTGTGATTGTTTCGTGATTCTAGTGTAAATGCTAGACCGAATAAGAGTCAACGGCCAAGAATTCAAGGCTTGTACTGACCTGCTGGAATACATTGGTAGTTCTGCAATTATATGTTATTGTACTATGAATTGTTTTGCATTTAGATGCAGGATGAACAGACTCTACAATCTGAGAGAAAGTGAAAATGTAGTTATTTCTATATACAACCTTAAAAGGTCATAGATAATGACAGAAATTAATTTCTCTGAGGCCAATGTACTTGTATGTTAAAAACTAGTAATGTGTCGATACCGATACTGATATCACGTCTGATACTGCGCTCATTTACTTGCATGTCATAAACTAGGGATGCACCAATACCGATATCGCTATCCCGCGCTCATGTAAACAAAATGGTTTGCCAAAACTAGGTATACACTAATACTGATATTGGAATTCCGCTCTCATATACACATATTTGAATGGCAAAAACTAGGGATGCACCAAAACCGATATTGATATCACATTTGATACTGCGCTCATTTACTTGCATGTCAAAAACTAGGGATGCACCAATACCGATGTTGGTATCCCGCGCTCATGTAAACATACTTGTTTGCAAAAACTATGAATACATTAATACCGATATTGGAATTCTGCTCTCATATACACATACTTGAATGGCAAAAACTAGGGATGCGCCAAAACCGATATTGATATCCTACACTTATGTACACATGATTGTATGTCAAAATCTAGGGATGCGCTGATACGATACTGGTATTGGGTCTGATTCTGCACTAATTTACTTGTACTCTAAGAAATAGAGATACACTAATACCAATATTGGTATCAGTATCAGGTCTGATACTGCACTCATCTATTTGTATGTTAAAAACTAGCAATGCACCCATACTGGTATGCCAAGCGCATGTACACATATATGTACACATGAATGCTAAAAACTAGGGATGACCCAATACAGATATTTTGCACTTGTACATATACTTGTATGCCAATAAAAAAGGTAAGTCAGATAAATCAGGTAAGAAAAACAAAGACAAAAAAAGAAAGACATATTAAAAAACTTACTTTGTAGGTTGGATGAGTTGGACTTTGCCTAGGCGGAGGATGACAGGACCTCTTGGGTTTCGGATTTTCTTGACCTCACTATTCATCAGCAGAGAGAATCGGCGTGCCAGATTGAAACCTGCAGATCGGGCGATCAATCCATTTACCACCCCACAGGCTAATAAATCAGCTGGCTGCTACCTGACATGTCCTATGCTATGTATCAGCTCTGCTGTGACAGTTTTCAATTCAAAGAAGTCTAAAGAACGAATCTTAATACTGTAGCAGTTGCGGCAGTTTTCAATTCATGTTAGACCAAAGGAAGAGCCGTAATATTGTATCTATATCTTTCAGCTCATAGACAGATTCTGTGACCTGAGACTGCTTTATAGGCTTAATTTAAGTGTATTAAACTGCTGGAATGATTGCAAATGGCAGAACATTCACATAATTATGTAAAATGAACATCTTTCCATTTCTGGATATACTGTGTTCAGAATAATGGAATTGTTAGTACAAGATTTGTTCTTGCATTTAAAGTGAGAGTGGTGATAGGGCATTTTTCTTGAGCAACAAAAAAAGTATATGTGGTTTACAGGGACACAAGATTACATAATGAAATGGATATGACCTAGTTGTACTCAATTAAGGTGGTTTACAGGGACACACATTACATGTCCCTGTAATTCAAAACTTTAAAAATCATACTTAACGAGGTATTTTCATGTTCAAAATTTGCCACAGGTTTCCTGTGAGAATTGGGTTTAGGGATCGGGATGGTGTAGAGCCATTTTTACAGTATAAAATACAATATGCCTATTGAGTGTCCCAATAAACCATGTGTGTGTATGTACAGTTGAAGTCAAAATTTTCATTAAATTTTTTTTTAAATATTTCCCAAATGATGTTTAATATAGCAAGGATTTTTTTCACAGTGTTTCCTATCATATTTTTTTCTTCTAGAGAAAGTCTTGCTCGATTTCAGCTAGAATAAAAGCAATTTTAAATTTTTTTAAAAACCATTTTAAGGTCAATGTTATTAGAGCCCTTAAGCATTTTTTTAATTGTCTACAGAACAAACAATCATTATATAATGACTTGCCTAATTACTTGTCTAATTAACCTAATAAACCTAGTTAGGCCTTTAAATTGCACTTTAAGCTGAATACTAGTGTCTTGAAAATGTATTGTCATCGTGGCAAATATAAAAGAAATCAGTTATTAGAAATTAGTTATTAAAACTATTATGTTTAGAAATGTGTTGAAAAAAATCTTCTTTCCTTTAAACAGAAATTGGGGGGAAAATATACAGGAGGGCTAATAATTCAGAAGGGTTAATAATTCTGACTTCAACTGTATGTATTTCCATTAGCAGCTGTCTTTACCTGTAATGTTGTGTCTGGCAGTTTGAGGAAACTTCCAGTCTTCTACTTGTATGGACGGGCAACTGACACCTGTAGAGACACAGAACAGCAGTCAAGTTGCAGCAGATCTCGTCCTGCCACCGGTGAAAAGTTTTTGCATAAAAAAACCTTGTACAACAGATCGCAAGGAGTCCTGTCAAAACTTAGTCCTGAACATGAGTTGAACGAGTTGAGGCGATCAGATTGTCTTAGGGAGACGGACAGCATCTCAGATATAAATGAAGCTAAAAATAACATGCACTTCTCTGGGGAATCACTCTACCAATCTTACTGATTGTGGCAAAGACACTGACAGGTGGTCTGACGCACTTTCAGCTTATGGACGACATATGAACAAGACCTACCTTTCAAAAGGTTCAGCTAAAGTAGATGGTATGAATGGATTTATTCTAGGAAATATTTTACTGTTTGCACTTTAAGAAGGGGTGTTATTTAAGGGGGAAGCAGTGATGGCACATTTTCACAAACCGGCTCATGGCTAAGTTTACGGGCCATAATACTTTTTTTGAATACTTTTCAATCCTTTTTTTCATGTTGGATGCTCCGGTTTCCCCCACATTCCAAAGACATGCGGTACAGGTAAATTAAATAAGCTAAATTGGCTGTAGTATATGTGTGTAAAAGAGTGTGCATAGGTGTTTCCCAGTGGTGGGTTGCAGCTGGAAGGGCATCCGCTGCGTAAAACATATGCTGGATAAGTTGGCAGTTCATTCCGCTGTGGCGACCCCTGATTAATAAAGAGACTAAGCCAAACAGAAAATGAATGAATGAATAATAATAATAATTCATATTCATAGTCATATTATTGTTATTATTATTATTATTAGTATAATTTTTTTGTATCAATAATAACTATATTAAAAAAATAATTCTTAATATTAAATGTATTATCATTATTATTATGGTTAGAAGTAGTAGTAGTGAATAATAATAAAATAATAATATAATAATATGTTATTGTTAAACATTGTTATTGTTCTTTTTTATAACAGTAAACTTATACAAAACTAATGTTTGTGGTTGTTATATTCCAAAGATAATCTATTGACCTTATATTTTGAGTTGTGTTTTAAAAAGCACAAAATAAGCAGGAAACTCAATAAAATAGTGCGTCAGATTTCATTCATTCATTTATTCATTTTCTTTTTGGCTTACATGCAAACTCCACACAGAAATGCCAACTGACCTAGCCGAGGCTCGAACCAGCGACCTTCTTGCTGTGAGGCGATCGTGCTACCCACTGCGCCACTGTGACGCCATATTCATTCATAAGTATTATATTCATTCATTCATTTTCTTTTTAGCTTAGTCCCTTTATTAATCAGGGGTTGCCACAGCGGAATGAACCGCCAACTTATCCAGCATATGTTTTACGCAGCGAATGCCCTTTCAGCTGCAACTCATCACTGGGAAACACCCATACACACTCATTCACACACATACACTACGGCCAATTTAGTCTACCCAATTCACCTATAGCGCATGTCTTTGGACTTGTGGGGGAAACCGGAGCACCCGGAGGAAACCCACATAAACACGAGAGAACATGCAAACTCCACACAGAAATGCCAACTGACACAGCTGAGGCTCGAACCAGCGACCTTCTTGCTGTGAGGCGACAGCGCTACTCATTATATATTTTTATATCCTAAATAAAAGTTTCTAAATGAAAAAACAACAAAAAATGAACTAGACAGTCAAAATGAAATAAAAATCTAATAAAATTTAAATAATAAAAAAAATGTAATACTTTAGTATAGGGACCAATTGTCAATATTAACTAGCATTTTATTACCTGCCTATTATTATTATGGTGTTGTTTATTAGTACTTAAAAAGTACATATTCTGCATGATCTTATTTTACATTCCTAATCCTAATACCTAAACCCAACGACTACCTTAATATCTATTCATATGCAGCAAATTATTACTGAGCTAAAAATCTTAGCAAATCGTTTGTTAATAGCGAGAATTGTACCTATTGTAAAAAAAATAAATAAATAAATAAAAAAATCCATAAAATTGTGCAATTTGACTTCTTGCAATAAAATCCCCACTTAAAATGTTGAATGAGCATTAGGATTCAGGGTATGTCTTCCCATGCCTTTTTTATGATCAACAAAAAAACTGAAAAGTTCAGTTTAGGGCACGGCATTTGAAAAATAACAACTTTTTGAAGAAGGGCATCAGAGCCGTCTGAGACGAGGAGGGTTTTTAATCAGCGTAGTTTGATTGGCTCAAAGAAGCACGCATCAATCAAAGTGCATTAGCGAGTTACCGCAGTGTAGAAAAACTGTCACTTAGATGTTTCAGATATCAGATGAGTACGAGAAACTCAAGCAATAACAGAGAGCAGCAGCTCAGAGTCTCATCGAGCTTCTAGTGGCAGCGGAGAGCAGCTGACGGGTTTTCCAACTCGTATTCTTCCCCTGTCAAGTTACAAAGAGCTCTTTTTAGATCTACAACACCTGAATCTCTCCACAGCTAACTCAGCACATCCAGATATGGGGGAAATGTCTCCAACAAAAAAACTTATCTGACAGATAAAGAATTCATTTTGAATTGTTCTCGCATTTTCGCTTTTTGAAATCAGACAGACTCGGCTAAATCCCTTTTCTTCTACGTTCTACAAAGACCCTCAGCTTTCACACAGAGCAAAAAAAGGCGGGATTAAGATGCGGAGATGTCAGGGAGGAGATAGGAAAGCTGGAGGCGGCTCTCGCTCCCGAGGCAATGATGGAAAGTTGAATGCAGGAGGAGGAGAGGTGCATTTCAAACGCATGGAGAACAGACACGTCATCAAGCATTGCAGAAAGAGCTGGAGTTTGAAGTGGAGTGGGGTTTAGGATTTCAGACGTTACGATTCAGCATTCTTTTAATTTGGAGATATGCACCTGTACAAGCCGCTTTCACTAGAGGCTGTTAGACTCTTCTGAAGTTCTTGGAAGTAAAAACTCCTTCACTTTTCCGAAAGATATATAAAAAGACATTCATTTTTAAAAAGGTTGGAAGAAAAACATATCACCTTGCCTCTGGATTCATAATGAAATCACATAAAAATGTGAATCATATAAAAGGTTGTCATTATATTTTCAAACATACATCAAGCATAAAATAGCATTCATTTTGATTTCATGTTCACAGTTTTAATTAAAAATAATAATATACAAAATGTATTCTCCATATTTTCAAAAATCATACAACAAACATCAGTAAATTAGCATTTATTTTGTGGATAGTGTTTTTTATGCTTTTGGATTGCATTATGGTATGGATTGCATATGATTGAGCAAATGTTGATGCTGACATTTTTTTTTTGATGTGACTTTTATTATTTATTATTCATTCATTCATTTTCTTTTCGGCTTAGTCCCTTTATTAATCTGGGGTCGCCACAGCGGGATGAACCGCCAACTTATCCAGCATATGTTTTATGCAGCGGATGCCCTTCCAGCTGCAACCCATCACTGGGAAACATTCATACACACTCATTCACACACATACACTACGGACAATTTTAGCTTACCCAATTCACCTATACCGCATGTCTTTGGACTTGTGGGGGAAACCGGAGCACCCGGAGGAAACCCACGCGAACACGGGGAGAACATGCAAACTCCACACAGAAATGCCAACTGACCCAGCCGAGGCTCGAACCAGCGACCTTCTTGCTGTGAGGCGAACGTGCTACCCACTGCGCCACCGCGTCGCCTATTATTTATTATTACATTTTTAATAGTTTGAAGTGATCAATTGTATGGACTGGTGCTGTACATGGTACAAAAAACATGGCAATATACCGCTAGTACATTTTCTGTTACTTTACAGACAATATATATAATTTATTATACAATATATTGTTTACAACTACAAAAATTTTAGTCAGAGTAGCTTAGTTAAACTGTCTAATTTTCATAATCAAAAGTCAACAGAGCAGAGATCAAAGTCTCATAATGCATAACAGTAAATAAACATAAAAGACCCCTGATTCACAATATATGGAAACAGTTAATAATTTTGTTTTTCAATGCTATTTTGACCACTGAACTAGAAAATGTTTCTGGTTTGCATCTCAGAAAAGGCGTATTCACTGCAAGACCAAGTGAAGCAAATATCACTCATCATAATGCATTCATTTTCTTCAACTTAGTCCCTTTATTCATCAGGGCTCGCTACAGCGGAATGAACCGCCAACTTATCCAGCAAGATTTACACAGCGGATGCCCTTCCAGCTGCAACCCAGTACTGGGAAACACCCATACACTCTCACATGCACACACATACACTACGGCCAATTTTGTTTATTCAATTCACCCATACCGCATGTCTTTGGACTGTGGGAAAAACCGGAGCACCCGGAGGAAACCCATGTGAACATGGGGAGAACATGCAAACTCCACACAGAAATGCCAACTGACCCAGCCGGGACTCGAACCAGCGACCTTCTTGCTGTGAGGCAACAGTGCTAACCACTGAGCCACCGTGTCGCCCCACTCATCATAATACAACAAAATATTTTCTTTTTTATTATTCTGGTCTGGAACATATTAAGATCTGGGAAGATGGTAAGCAAACAATGAGCTCTCTTAAGCCTCATGTTGGATGCAGGACAAATGGACAGAAAGAAATGGGCATTTCACATGCATGGAGAACAAACACATCATCAAGCATTGCAGACAGAGCTGAAGTTTGAAGTGAAATGAGGTTTAGGATTCAGGATTAAGATTTAGCATTCTTTTAATTTCAACATAGGCTCATTCTGAAAACGTAGCCCTATATACATTTCTGGAGGTCACAAATTATGTAGCCAGAAGTACGTATGGCTGCATTCGTCTTTAAAATGAACGCTACGGGGCAGTTTGACGCCAATCCTTTTCGCGTTTACCAGCTGACCGCTTACCTCCATATGGACGGCTTTTCCGCTATTACCAGTTTGTCCAGTGACGGAGCGGAGTTGACCGCGACGTCAGGGTTCGAGTCTGGTAAAGAACGGTTCCAGAAAGCAGGTAAGACAAAAACAAAAGCCAAAAAATAAAATAAACAAGTAAACAACAGGGTGAGAATCTGGTAAAATCTGAAAACGTGGAAAAAATCAGGCTGCTGCAAGGGCTTTTCTTTTTTTGGGTTGCTTTTGAAAACACTGTCAGTTGGGTTTAGGGAAGTGGGTGGGTGCTGGTCAATCAGTGCTTTTGAAAACACTATTGGTTGGGTTTAGGGAAGAAGCAGGGTGGGTCAGTCGATCGGTCAGACAGTCGGTCAGTCAGTCAGTCAGTTGACAATGGCCTCTGGTGGATTTACGTGAGAACAGCAGGCGCGAATGGCACTCGCAAGAGAATTTGAGATCTTAAAAAGCGTACAGAGCAGCCTCTGGTGAATTCGTGAAAACAAAAACTGCAAAAAATGTACCTCCTGGGATGTATTTGGCGCTCTCCAGAAATGTATATAGAGATACATTTTAAGAATGAGCCTGAGTTGTTAAGTTTAGAGATATACACCTTCATTAGAGACTGTTAGACACTATTGAGGTTCTTGGAAATATCTTGGAAACTCTTTCACCTTCCAAAATAATCATATAAAAACATCTGTTTTAAAAAGTGTAAATGTAAAAAGTTGGAAGACAAAACATATCACCTTGCCTGGATTCAGTCAAAGCGTCTCCTCATTAACATTATCTTCAAGGCTCATAAATGTGAAATACTGCATCGTACTCTTGTTCAGAATCACTCCCGCGGCCTCTGCTCTATTTTGTCCCTGATTGCATATTGTGTTTGTATATTTTTAGGTCTCGGTTGGCCTGGAGAAACTCATTAAGGAGAAAGTCAATTGGGATGTGCACAGCTGGGGGTGAGAAAAAGACATCCCAGAGATCTGCCTTGCACCCTGAGAAACACAAGCATGGGGTAATTGGAGGTGGATGAATGAAGGGGAAAAAGGTTTTTTGTGGAGTTAGTTTGTTAGCTCATGCAATCATGCAACACTTCTGAGCACAGTTTCACATGGTGATGAAATGGTAAATGCCGCAATCAGAACAGAAATGCATGAGGGAAAAGTTATATAGAAGTCATAAAAATCGGAATCATGTGAAAAGCCAAGTAATATATATTTTTTAAACATGCATCAAGAAAGTAATAGCATCCGTTTTGATTTCATGTTTACTTCAAGAGCCTATTCACTTCAAAAACAATGACTATAAAAATACTATTATGATCAGTCACATGTGAAGCACATATCCCAGATCATCTACAATATAAAAAAAAAATTCAAATTAATAGCTGTAATGACAATGCCATTATCATTATAATTGGGGGCGTAGAAACTT
Source organism: Danio jaintianensis (assembly GCA_903798115.1). NCBI lineage: Eukaryota > Metazoa > Chordata > Actinopteri > Cypriniformes > Danionidae > Danio > Danio jaintianensis. The sequence goes on from CAIGQV010016734.1 coordinate 13,040,583, forward strand.
TTAAATTTAGAAAGAAAAAATAAATAATATAATAATCATTATATTTATTCTTGTTTTGAACATGCCTGACCACATGCTTGAATGTTTCAAAAGATGTTTAGTCTAAAACATACTCTAGAAAGGAAGCATAATCATATTTTCAAGCTGTGAAAGAATATAAGAGGCAGTAATGAAAACAGAGGTGCTAAAATTTTGGAAGAAGTGTGGTTACATTCAATCAGACTTGCTTTGTTATAATAACAGGATAAAACAGCACTATTATATAATACAATAAAAGACTAGAAGTGTTGACATTCCTCTTCCCTGCCTCAAACCCCACAGAGACCCAGCTTGAGAAAAGCCTAACAAGCAAAAGTGCAAAAAAAAAAAATGTTGAAAGAGAATAAAGTGATGATGGATGATGGAGAACAAGTCCTTACAGAGTTAAAACAAGAAATTCTGACTCTGAACAGATACAGCTTCCCATGTTTCCTCACATTAATGTCCTAACAAAGCGATGGTCCAACACTGGCCAACGATTGTTACTGAGCACCGGTCAGCTTAGTCTACACAATGTCAGCACAGAGTTAAACTCGGTTGGAGGATTTTCGGCCAATTGAGCATGCTCAATCATGCAGGCGGTATAAAAAAGAACTCTGGTTGGCTGTTCAGCACAGAAAGAGAGCTGATCTAATTTTATGTCATCTTACCTGAGTTTCAATACACAAATATACTAATATTGACACAAGAATGAAAAAAAAGTAATCAAGGTTATTCATATTAAACATGTTAAATCATGTAGACACTAGACAGTACCAATCAAATGGTAACACTTTAAAATAATGGTCCATTAGTTAATGTTAGTTACATTTACATTTAGTCATTAAGTGGCATTCAACAAGAATAGGCAATACACACAAGAAGTGCTAATTATACAAAGGAATTGTTAGTGTTTAGATAATTAACTGTTAGAGTAAGGAGGGGGGAGTGTTTTTTTTTAGAGAGAAGGGTGTTTCTACAGGTGGTTTGTCAAGCCCACCCACCTGTGTGAAGCACACCATAAATGCAGTGTTTTTTAAATAGATATGGAGTGGTTGTAAGAATGTGTCTTGTGAAAATGTCCAAAACTGGTACAAGTGTCAGTAAAGGTGTCAGAGAGATGAAAGAGTGTGTTTTCTACAGGTGGTTTGTCAAGCCCATACTGTGAGGCACACTCAGAATTGCATAATGTTTTGAGCTTGTCATGAATATTATAATTAAGGGAATAATTAAGTATTATTCACACTTAACTAAGTATAAATAATCTTGTGCAGAATTTATAAATCATATAGTTCATTTACATTTACTAATGCATTATTAAAATCTAAATTCATGCTTGTTAAAATTAGTTAACGCACTATAAGTTAACATGAACTAACATGAACAAACGTTACTTAACTTAAATCACGTTAACTAAAGTTAAAAAAGGTAAATAAATACCGTAATAAATGTTTTACTAATTGTTTGTTCATGCTAGTAAATAAATACATTAACTAACATTAACTAGTTGATAATTATTTTAAAGGGGACCTATTTTACCCCTTTTTCAAGATAAGTCTTTTGTGTCTCCAGAATGTGTCTGTAAAGTTTCAGCTCAAAACACCCATCAGATTATTTATTATACATTTCAGAACATTAGAATTTTCTGCTTTAAACACATTGTAGCTGTTTTTGTGGCCTGTGCCTTTAATGCTAGTTCTCCCCGCCCACCGTTCCCACGTGCCTGTCAGAGTGTGCCTCAATCTCCGCCTCAGCTGCGTCAGCACAGTGACAGACATGAAGGAAGCAGATCTCACGTAACGTTTGTGAGAAATACTACAGTATTCTTCCGATTGAAGCACCTTCTTCCATAATTGTACTGACACGCGGCTGTGATGATAAAGACGGTAAAATTGCTGTAATTCATTACAAACATGCATTGTTTTAAAAAACGTTTTAAACTCATTCTTGATCACATTTGATGATGATTGATGATCACAGCGAGCTGAACATCTTTTAATCCCAGTTGCTTTGCGTAAGTCCTGTCTTGTTGATATGATTATACGTGTTACTACGGAGACATGTTAATACGCAGCTGTCAATCAATTCGGTGGGCGGGGAAACCGCACTCCTACGTCACGTTGCGGTCGGTTTGGATTTGGATCCTATTTTAAGGTCAGGAAATTTCAAAAAAGAGGTTTATTGTCTTTATATCACCCCAATATGACTGTGGACACACTATACCTGCACACAGTCCTGTCCAAACAGCTTACAATAGAGGATTTTCATCATAGGTGCCCTTTACTATTAAAAACCAGTGACCTGCGGTACAACTAGTGGAGATAATAAATCATTTATTGGATTTAATGTATATCAACCTTATTTCCTTATCAGATAATATTATGATTTACAATAAAAAAACCAATGATTTATCGTATGATACTGCATGACCGCTGATATATTGTACATCACTAAGATGATCCATCATGAAGGACTCCTCAAACATCTTAAAAATGAACCAATTACACTGAAAAAATAAAGTAATTTTTTAAAAACGCCTTCTAAGTTTTACTGCAATACTAAGGGGCATTGCACTTACTACTGTGAGAGAAAGTAAGGGGGAAAGATGGACAGGTCCCAAATTTCCATAGCCATATTTTTGGGACTGAGCCCTGGCAGTCTAGAGAACAAGGCATGGCATCACCCTTTAATCCCTGAGCCATTTTCCACAGTTCCTCGTTCTTTTCTTCTTCTTTTTTTTTTTCATTTTAAGCATTAGCAGACCTTATAAAGTACAACGTTTGTAAGGAAGTTGTAAAATAAGGAGCAATGAGTACTTTGGTTAAATTTAAGTTTGGCTAGCTTACTCTAAATACTGCATGTTCAGCATTACAGCACGCATTTATTCACCTGTACATATACTGTGTGTTGTTCAAAACATGTAACTTTATTTCTTTCAAGAAATATTGTATTCAATATTTTAAACTAAAAATGGTGCTGATCGCTCTTGTGCATGTAATTATAATGACTTTCAAACTTAAAAAAAAGAAAAAAGAAATAATGTATTAAATAATAAAATGTAATCATAAAATGTATTAAAAAATACAATGGTATCATATATGCAACCCAGGCTCATTCTGAAAAAGTACCCCTATATACATTTCTGGAGCGCGCCAAATACATCCCAAGAGGTACGTTTTTTGCAGTTTTTGTTTTCACGAATCCACCAGAGGCCGCTGTGTATGCTTTTTGAGATCTCAAATTTCTCTTGCGTGTGCCATTCACGCCTGCTCTTCTTGCCTAAGTTCACCAGAGGCCGCTGTCGACTGACTGACTGACCGATCGACTGACCCACCCTGCTTCTTCCCTAAACCCAACCAATAGTGTTTTCAAAAGCACCGATTGACCCGTCCAGCTACTTCCCTAAACCCAACGGACAGTTTTAAAAATCAATCCAGAAAGTCCTCACCAGATTTTTACCACGTTTTCAGATTTTACCACATTCTCACCCTGTTATTTACTTGTTTATTAAATTTTTTGGCTTCTGTTTTGTCTTACCCACTTTCTGGAACCGTACTTCGCTGGACTCGAACCCCGTCGTCATGGTCAACTCCTCTCTGCGTCTCAAGTATGTCGACGTACATGGCGAGCTAACTGGACAAACTGGTAACAGCGGAAAAGCCACCCATACGGAGGTGAGTGGTCAGCTGGTAAGCGCGAAAAGGAACGGCATCATACTGCCCTGTAGCGTTTGCTTTAAAGACGAAATGCAACCATGCGTACTTCTGGCTACATAATTCGCGATCTCCAGAAATGTATAGGGCTACGTTTTCAGAATGATGTTCATATATGTGGCCATGAAACTTCAATTCCATATCTTCTGAAGCCATATGATAGTGGATACATGCACCTCAAACAACACAGCATGGTGTTAAAAACGCCAAAGACTTGGGTTTGACTTCCAGGGAATGCAGGAAGTGATGAAATGTGTATGTGAATGCAATTGAAGTCGCATTAGATAAAAGAGTCTGCCAAATGCATGAAAAATAAAAATGTAAAATTATAAATACCTTTATCTGCTTAACAAACTGAATGCTTCATCAATCAAACTGGTTTTTCGAGTTCAATGATTATTTGAGTTGGTTGTAATCTTTTGTAATCTAAAAAAATGTTATTGGTAACATAATGCACAAGATAAACAGTTTTAGGCAGCTTTCTGAAGCATGATAGTGTCAGTCTCCATATGGGTTAACAATGGGGGCCATCACACGTTTATCTTCTATGTTCCATAGACCAAAAAAAGAGAGAAATCTTTTGGGTTTAAAAAGGCATGAATGTGAGTAAATGACGGGAGAATATTAATTATGGCGGAACTGCTCTTTCAACTGTTTCTTTAAATATTCAGAACCTTATATTGGAAGTAGTATGAATTAAACATGCAAACTCGTAGCTGTTTGAACTAGCCTTTAACAAACTCATCCTTTGATTTGGAGACCAGTCCCTCACCTTCAGCTGATGCCAGTCGACCCCAGCGACCCAAGCAGATGGTGAGAAGCACCAGAGAGGAGCAGATGACCCTCATGACTCCCTCCTTCAGCTCCTATAGCCCAAAAAAAGAATAAGTGAACAGTTGAGAATGAAAATACATAACCAGATCAAGATAAACTTAGTAAACAGGTGCATTAACAAATACTGTTTTAAGAACATTCTCAAGGGCTGTCACTTTTTTACATTTAATACCATACTGCACATCTGCAATAACTGCCGGAAAGTGAAAAAAAAAAAAAAAAAAGCATGTGGGACCAGTCATAATCAATTCAGCAGTTAACGGCCAGATTAATAATGGTGCCTATTAGGTTGGATGGGTGATTTTGAGAGTATAAATTGTGGTAATGATCCAAGGCATTTCCAATAAAGCTTTGTAAGCCATGACATTTGACGATTATCATTATAGTAGTGTCCATCTGTCCCTCTCAGTAAAAGTGTCATTTCTAGCAGAAAAGAAGAAAAGTGCACAGTGTATGCTGTATATTGCCTATTAGTTTTTTTAAATGCAAAACGATAATTCCTGAAGTGGCATCCAGTTCATTCATTTTCTTTTCGGCTTAGTCCCTTTATTAACCTTGGGTCGCCACAGCGGAATGAACTGCCAACTTATCCAGCATATGTTTTACACAGCGGATGCCCTTCCAGCCGCAACTCATCACTGGGAAACGCCCACACACACTCATTCACACACATACATACACTACGGACAATTTAGCTTACCCAATTCACCTATAGCGCATGTCTTTGGACTTGTGGGGGAAACCGGAGCACCCGGAGGAAACCCACGCGAACACAGGGAGAACATGCAAACTCCACACAGAAATGCCAACTGACCCAGCCGAGGCTCGAACCAGCGACCTTCTTGCTGTGAGGCAACAGCGCTACCCACTGTGCCACTGCGTCACCCCTTGGCATCCAGTTATCATTTTGAAATATAAATGGTTACTTTTCCTTTTTAATCCAATTTTGTGTAAAAATCCAACAATTAAGTCAATAAAGACATGCATCACACTGGGAATAAAAGGGATGCATATTTCACTGGGATATAAGTCAAGTCTTATAAGTCAAGTCATTCAAGATAATTTGTGCATTTTGGGAAGAGTCTTTTATGCTCAACAATGCACCATTTACTTATTATAAATTATTAATTATAAATACCATAATAAATACAAATAATTGATTATAAATTATAGTAAAAACGGTAGTAAGAATATAACCATTTTAAATTATTATTGAAAATTCTTATTATTTTTATATATTTTAAAACGTCACTAATACTTGATCGCAAAATTTTATGTATTGATTTCCACTTAACTAACATTTCTGATTATTATCAACGCAAACTTCATAATATGTATAGAATGATTGTGAAATATTGATATGTATTTCAGGAATCTTTGATGGATAAAGAATTCTTTGAAATACAAATCAACTGTAACATTATAATTGTCATTACCGTCATATATGATCAATTTAATGTATCTTTGTAAAATAAAAGCAATGTTTTTAAAGTTTAAATGGTAGTGAACAGAGTGTATGGTGCATGAAGCATAAGGTTTCAAACATATCAAAAATACTGCACAAATAAAATGACGCCATCACACCCAACAGGCATTTTTTCCCCCATATTTTATTGTCTTACATGTACAGTTGAAGATCCCAAACATCCCAAATGATGTTTAACAGAGCAAGACATTTTTCACAGTATTTCTGATAATATTTTTTCTTCTGGAAAAAGTCTTATTTGTTTTATTTCGGCTAGAATAAAAGCTGTTTTAAATAAGAAATTAAAAAATAAACTTTTTATTAGCCCCCTTAAGCAATATTTTTTTTCCCGATTGTCTACAGAACAAACCATCGTTATACAATGATTTGCCTAACTAACCTAACTTGCCTGATTAACCTAATTAACATAGTTAAGCCTTTAAATTGCACTTTAAGCTGAATACTAGCATCTTGAAAAAGATCTAGAACATGGCAAAAATAAAAGAAATCAGTTATTAGAAATTAGTTATAAAAACTATTATGTTTAAACTGTGTTGAAAAAATCTCGGAAAAAATATACAGGGGGGCTAATAATTCTGTATTTTTAACTGTACCATTATTGCAGGGATCCATATTTATTCAGCACGTTTTGTTGCTTGTAAGATTCACATGAAACCAAATGGACTATCAAGTATGCCTCAAATGTGTTTACATCTGTTATAACAGAACCAAAACCACCTCACGTCCCTGTTTACACGCATGCTTGCTTGCTCAAAGTGACCCTCACAGGCATGTCTGAACATGAACCTGTCAGATTGATGTACTAGTCAGAAAGCCTGAGGGGTGAGGTCTTCTCCTTGGCCCTTTTAAGGCTTTCTTGTAAATTTCTTGCCGCCGGTGATGTTTGTGCAGGCAACACCTAATCTGCATCCTCAGACTGAGGTCACAGCACCTGTAGGCACAATATCAGCTGAAACACCGAAAGTGAAGGCGTTGTGCAAAAAATAACACTATCACCCGAAGATGAGAAACACTCTACATTCTTTCACTGCCTGCCCACATGTCTGTTTCTATCATTCCAATTCAGTTATTTACAAAGGCTCTACCTCACTTCTCTCCGCAAAATCAACAGCATTCTTGTAAACAAGACAGCATCCATTTCAGGTGAGCAAGGCGGAGATACTCCATTACCTGTATTCAACGCCTCCGGGCAATTTCTCATTACCATTCGCTTCCACGCACAGAAAAAAAAGGAATGGAAATTAAAGCTTGTGCTGGTTTTGTTCTCTTTTCACTTTGTTTGTCGTGCAAGGAGAACAGCTGGACTGTGCAGATAAAGGAAAGAGTCTCTCTCGCATTGGGTTTTGGCTCAGTGCCCGGCAATCTGAAGTGAATGTCTATAGTCAAAATGACAAAAGCGTTAGTTGGGGGAATCAAGTACTGTATGTGGGCTACAAATGCATCACAGTGTTTTAAATGAAAGATTGATAGTTACAATCAATCTATGCGTGCGGAAACAAAACAAACCCCAAAAAAATCGGGACCATCTAAGAGAATGGCTAAAAAATGACAATGTGGATTTTTTTTAATAAACAAGCGCTGTAATTAGCTATTGTTGAAACATCTACAGTCATTTTGTTCTGCAGGCCGCTGACAGGAAGGAGGCTGTCAGGAAGGAGCGTAGTGTTGTTTTCATGTCAGAGCCTGAGAGCTTGGGGAAAGAGGGAGTGTTAAACTCTCTCGCTCTCTTCTGAACAGCGCAAACAAGAAGTATTTTCATTCCTATTTTACGCATACAGTGCTGTCAGCTAATCACTGGGTAATGAGAGGCTCTAAAACGCATTATTTTAGGACTAATGATAGGACATCATAAACAGCCTAAAAAGTTAAACAGAAAGTTAGGTTAAATATCGCATTGCAGCAAAAGATTTTGTTCTGTCCAGTCCAAATATTTAAAAAAATCAAGAAGCATTTTTTTTAGACAAGTTAAAAATGTTGTTTTGTTTTTAGAAGTAAGTCAAATTTAAGGGATTTTTCCTATATTAATCTGGGGTCGCCACAGCGGAATGAACCGCCAACTTATCCAGCATATGTAGCATATGTGTACACACATACACTACTGACAATTTCGCTTACCCAATTCACTTATACTGCATGTCTTTGGACTTGTGGGGGAAACCGGAGCACCCGGAGGAAACCCACGCAAACACGGGGAGAGCATGCAAACTCCACACAGAAATGCCAACTGACCCAGCCGAGGCTCGAACCAGCAACCTTCTTGCTGTTAGGCGATCGTGCTACCCACTGCGCCACATGATTAGTTACTTTACTTTAAAGTGAGTAAACCCATTGCCTTAAAAGCAACAATTTGATTTTACTTTAAAAAAGTAATTAAACTCATTGACAACTTTTATAATTATGCAGTTTGTTTACTTAATAATTATAGGGCAACGAATTTACTCTCTTTTTTAAGTAAAGTCAACTAATCGCTTTTTACAGTGTAAGTAAAATAAACTTATTTCAAACTAAAAACAAGATTATGTTCCTTATCCCGCTGGCAGATAGTTTAGCTTGTTTTAAGGGAAAAACTCCCTTCATTTTGACATTATTACTGAAAACAAAATAAAAAATTTTGCTTGTCTAGAAAATGCTTCTTAATTTAAGAATTTTGAGATATTTGGACTAGACACTAGACAAAAAAACTTGGTCACACTTTACAATAAGGTTTAATTAGTTCATGTATTTACTAACATGAACTAATAATGAACAATACTTGTACAGCATTTATTAATTAATCATAGTTCAACATTTACTAATGCAATATTAACATCCATATTCATGCTTGTTAACATTAGTTAATCCACTGTAAATTGACATGAACTAACAATGAATGACTTTCATTCATTCATTCATTTTCCTTCAGCTTAGATCCTTTATTCATCAGGGGCCGCCACAGCGGAATGAACTGCCAACTTATCCAGCATATGTTTTAAACAGCGGATGCCCTTCCAGCTGCAACCCAGTACTGGGAAACATCCATACACACTCATCCACACACATACACTACGGCCAATTTAGTTTATTCAATTCACCTGTATCTTTGGGCTGTGGGGGAAACCAGAGCACCCGGAGGAAACCCATGCAAACTTCACACAGAAAAGCCAACTGACCCAACCGGGGCTCAAACCAGCGACCTTCTTGCTGTGAAGCGACAGTGCTAACCACTGAGCCACCGTGTCACCCGCGATTGACTTTATTAACGTTAACTAACATGAACAAATACTGTAATACATGTGTTGTTCATTGTTTGTTCATGATAGTAAATGCATGAACTGACATTAACTAATTCACCCTTATTGTAAAGTGTTACCAAAATCTGTAAGCAAGAAAAGCATTTTTTTGCAGTGTGGATGCATGCATATACCCAATGTTCCAGAAAGAACAGAGCGTTTGGTTACAGTTATACCTGAGAACCCGAGAGACACATCAAACACTAGCGGAGAGCAATCCAGAGAGATTTATAATCGGGTCTGTTGCATTTGTAATCATGTCTGCGGCACTGTTTAACCTTCAATTACAGCTGTTTTGCAATCATTCTTTTCCAAAGGATCATTTATCTTTTTCTTGTTTCTTTTTTTTGATGTCTTTCTTTTCACTCAAGGCTGGAGCTGGTTTGTTTGAATGTTGGTTTGTTAAAACCTAGTTTAATTCTTGATGGGAATCTGTGCCAAATCTGGCAAATGGGAATAGTCTGTGTCCATGTATTTCTCTGCAAATGTCTCTTCACCTTGTCTCCCCCTGCATTAGCAGCAGATGGTTTTATCATCAGATAAACCATGCATTTTTCTACTCCCACGAGTTGATTTTGGGAAAAAACACCCCTGTGTACCCAAGGAAGAGAGTGTGCTGAAAAAGTTTTAAAAGAGATCATGAATGAATTAGGCTCTTTATCAAACGTAAAAACGTAGGGGGTTGCATTAAAAACTGTCCTTAAGGGGGTGTTCACATTTGTTCTTTTGGTCTATTTGTTCAGGACAAAAAAAAAACTTTTATTTACATATTGTTTTCTTTTAGCTGAATATTTTGTTGAACATCCAAAATAATGGTGTGAGCTGGGCTGAATGGGCTTATAATAGGTGTGTAATAATGGCATGTTATTTTTACTGGTTGAGAACCTGCAAATAGTTTACAAATGTGAAAAGAAGAGAAAACAGCGCCTGGGATTCTGCTGTTGCATATATACAACGATCTACTGCAATGAGACACATTTATGAAGCCTGTAATGAATAGGCAACTTTGATTTGTCCCCCCCAAAAAAAAAAAACATTTTGCTCGAGCATTCTGTCCTTTTTAGAGTGTCATCTTGTCACACCTCATCCTCCTGTTTTGTTTAGTTTATATCTTTGGTCTGTTGTGCATATATGTATTTCAGTTCAAATCAAAACAGTTTGTTTAGAAGCGGACCATGGTCTTTTCTGGAGTCTCAGTCCACTTGTTTGATGTCCATCAGTGATTGGATGCCAACGTTCACATTTATTCAAATTAACTGCACTAATAGAATAGTTGCACCAGAGTTTGTTTTAATTGTCCCAAATATGCTTGCGTGGTTTTCCTCCGGTTTCCCCCACAGTACAAAGACATGGACTGGTATAGGTGAATTTAATAAACTAAATTGGCCATAGTGCATGAGTGTAAACTTTCCCAGTACTGGGTTGTGTCTGGAAGGGCAATCGCTGTATAAAACATATGCCAGAGTAGTAGGCGATTCATTCCGCTGTAGCGACCCCTGATAAATCAGGGACTAAGCTGAAGGAAAATGAATGGATGACTGCCAAGTACAGTATGAACAGACTTCCAAGAAATGCATTTTCCAAACACTAAAATTTTGAGAGAAAAGTGTATTTTATAGCTGCAGATGCTGCCACACATCCCGTTCTGCGCACACAGAGCAGAGATGCGATCATTTTCCAACCGTCATTGTGACACGCAGCTTGTCCAGATGTGCGATGGGAAAGAGCAGCTCTCATTCTGTCTCCAACACCTCTGACTCTCCTTTTTTGTTTCCTTTACCTTTGTTCCTACTTTTCTCACTTTCTGTTTGCATGAATAAAACATGCATATATATATATTCATTCAATCATTACGAAAGAACATTCTTCGTGTTGTTTCCATACCTAATCATAATAAATGCAGGCTATTCTATTCAAAACCACGTCTGAAACTAAAAAAACAAGAACTTCTTTATTTACATGATGAATGCCTTCTGGTATTCCTCATTTGCATTTATACATCGCTTGAATTAAAGTGTCTGCTAAATGAATTAAAAATGCTAAATGCTTGTGCATTAAAAAGCGCAGTTCAACATAGAGCGCGCGCGCGCGCGTTGTGTCACTCTGCCGCTGGGGGGCCAGGATTAGGGCAACAAGTCAAAAAGTTTTTACCACAAACCAAAGTGGTAAAAAAGCGCAATAAAGAGTACAAGAGGAAAAACCGCTAGACTGGCTCCATCATGCTCGCTAAATCAGGCAGCACGTGCAGCATTAAAAATTATAATTAAAACTGCAGTGAAAAATAAGCACTTGAATGATGAAGTAAATAAATTACACCACGATGTAGAGAACGCAGCATAATTTAATATGCATCCAAAAAGCATTAAACGCCAGCTTTTATTCGTAGAGTATATCGATTAATAAATCACTTTATATGCAGCAGGCTTAAATGTAGCCTACTCTTTTACTAAATAACTAAAGATAACCGACTAAACTATATCTCCGGGGAATTTGCAAGAATTCGCGCAGCTTGACAGGACCAAAGAGAACATAACTTTACCTTCTGTGATCGTTAATCCAGTGAATTATGGCAACATTAATCCACAGAAAAATTTTCTTTGTGTAATCCAGTTTGCTGAAAGAGCTTCCAAGAGTCTTCTGTGGCGTGGATAAAGTTTTTTGCCTGGGAGTTCTCCTTCTCCAACTCCTTTCTCCCCTCCCCTCACGGTTGTTTTAATAAACTTTCCCCTCACCGTCGTTCCTCGACGGGAGAATCTCCGCGTGATGACATCATCAGCTGCTTCGTGTGGAAACGCGCCGCAGGCTATTCTTTCCTCTGCCGCCTCCCACAAGTCCAGCTTTGTTTGATTCCTTCTATGATTGTACGGCTCAGGAACTCGTCTGAGGTCATGCTAATGCAGACAGCGCTGGGGGTTAATCGGGTCATCTGTGACTGAAAATCAAAGACAAAATATTACAAACTACTGTTGATGGTTGAACTTCTGTGAGTCGTCTGGTTCTTGTTTTGATGTTTCGAATTTGGCGGTGGATGGATTGAATAATCGTTGTTTCATGTCATTTATATCATGATATATGTTCTTTATGTTATTTATGAACTTCCTTCAAAAAACAAGCTCAGCGTCCAAATTAACTTAAAGGTATATTCAGCCCCCCCAATTATTTATGATGATACAGTATATGCTAAATATGCTGTTATTTTATTAACCCTCAGCCTATCCAAGGTGTGTGTGTATTTATACAGTATAACATGACATATTTGGCAACATGGTGGCTCAGTGGTTAGCACTGTCGCCTCACAGCAAGATGGTCGCTGGTTTGAGTCCCGGCTGGGTCAGTTGGGGTTGCAGCTGGAAGGGCATCCGCTGTGTAAAACATATGCTGGATAAGTTGGCGGTTCATTCCGCTGTGGCGACCCCTGATGAATAAAGGGACTAAGCCGAAGGAAAATTAATGAACATTAAAATGTTTTTTTTTTAACTGCATCCTAATGAATTACAAATGCAAGTCAACAACTACTGGCATTTTGAGAGTTATAAAAACATATACGCATACAGGCAAAACAAAATTTATATTTATGACTCAAGACAATACTTTAAGGTAGGCTATTATAAAGTGAAGCCATTAGTTTGTGTAAGAAACAGAAAAAAGATAGATAGAAAGAAAGAAAGAAAGAAAGAAAGAAAGAAAGAAAGAAAGAAAGA
>CAIGQV010016734.1:13053613-13064136 GCA_903798115.1 Danio jaintianensis
AAAGAAAGAAAGAAAGAAAGAAAGAAAGAAAGAAAGAAAGAAAGAAAACAACAACACTGTAAAACAAAGATGCCAGGCAAAACCAAAAAGTGATTTTCAAACTGGAACCATCTTCATGGAACTATCAAAGCCAATGAAGATGCTTTATTTTTAAGAGTGCATTACCTTTATTCCACAAACAATAATACACAATATTCATGAAACTGTATGTCAACAATCCCCAGAGGATATGCTACTGTATATTCACTTTAAAATATGTCCAGCCACTGGCCATGGGAGCTGAGAAACTGTCAGATTAATAAAATCTGTAAAAATGGCTTCAGCTATAGTGCTGTTTAAAGAGAAATCTGCTTGCTGAATGTTAAGGAAAACACTTACTACAAAAGTATGGGTCAAATTATTTGGAAATAAAGCCCCAAGCAATATTCCTCCGCAACATCATTTAAAAAATGAATCATGAACTACATGTGCTGGGATGACAAATCTCTTCTTCAGCAGTTATCTGTCCGCCTACCAATGAAAAACTTTTCACAGGTCTTTTCACCTGCTGGAAGCCTAAAATAGAAAAGAAGTGGAGGTTATCCTACAGCGTCGTACAGTTCAGGTAAAGATAATCAGCATTTATAAAATGTGTCCTGCATCTTGTATAAAGTTTTGCTCATTAGTGTAGCTATGTCTATCTTTCTCGTTAATTTACAGTCTCCTTGCAAAAGATGTTTAACATATTTTAAGTACTACCCTCTTGAATATCGGATATTTAAATTTATTCTAAAAGAACAGAATTTTCACAAATTATGCTTTTCAAATGTTCATATACCTATGTTTCTTCCCTAATGATCATTTGCAGCCTTTTGTTGTAGTTGTGCATGAGTCTCTCAGCTGTACAGAGCAGCAGAATGAAACTTCATATGGACAAAGTGGACAATAACGAAGGTGCAGAGCATGCTAAGAATTTAAATAAATTATACTGTAAAGTTCTCAAAATAATACACAACTATCACAAAGAAAAACTGTATTCATTATGCTCAAGGCATCAACATATGAAGGGCATGGAAACATTTGAAAATTAGATTCAATTTTAGCAAATATTTCTTTAGTGGAATATAAGATACTGCCAGGGCATCACGGTGGCTCAGTGGGTAGCACAATCGCCTCACAACAAGAAGGTCGCTGGTTCGAGCCTCGGCTGGGCCAGTTGGCATTTCTGTGTGGAGTTTGCATGTTCTCCCCGTGTTCGCGTGGGTTTCCTCCGGGCGCTCCGGTTTCCCCCACAGTCTAAAGACATGCGCTATAGGTGAATTGGGTAAGCTAAATTGTCCGTAGTGAATGAGTGTGTATGGATGTTTCCCAGTGATGGGTTGCAGCTGGAAGGGCATCCGCAGCGTAAAACATATGCTGGATAAGTTGGCGGTTCATTCCGCTGTGGTGACCCCAGATTAATAAAGGGACTAAGCCGAAAAGAAAATGAATGAATGAATGAATGAAATTTTTATTTTATACTCTCTAAAGGAGCTATATATATAAGAATTGTCATCTATTATTCACTTTTATTCTTAACTTGTGAACAGTTTTTAACAAAACATCCTAGTTTTCCCTGACTTACTTGGTTGCCAGTGAAACACTTCTTTCTGATTTTATGTGAAAGGAAAATCAAAGCAAAGTGAAGTTTACAAGCACTCTGATCTGATGCAAAACAAACGCAAACAAAGAGCTGTATGTCATCATTGCTGTTTGATGCAAATCATGGGTTTGGAAATATTTTATATTTGAGAAAAAAAAAATCGATAAACAGACAATTTTGTTTGAAAACATTGACAGCCCCCTTCCCAGCTAAAAACAATTTTTTCTAAACGAATGTATTTCTCCAGTACATCAGTTTTGAAAAGTATTTGTGCATTTAAGGCATTAAACACATATTGAAGAATCCTTTATTATTTATTTGTCATGTGTTACTTGTTTTTATTTCACCTATTTTAAATTTTTCTATAATAAAAAATGCTAAAGTGTATTTTTTTTGTTGTGGATGATGCTGAATGTGCAATTCTGAAAGAGTTCAGCTAAATGGTTGGTCCCACTTTATGTACATACAGTACATGCTTTTATATTGTACTACTATTTTAAAAATGAAATGCTTGGAATTACATATGTAATTAATTTCTATAAATACATTTAGAACTACACGGTTGACCCATCCCTTACCTTAAACCAACCTCAAACCTACCCATACCCCCAGACCTGTCCCTAACCATACCCGTATCCCACTTCAAGAGAAGTATTGTGAAACACTAAATGTAACGGTTTCTGTAAATTAGCCATCAATATGTTTATCAATGTACAACTGAATTGAATCGAAATTGTATCACAACATTCTTTTTAAGAATCAACAAATATCGTATCGCTGGCTAAGAGTATCAATATCATATCATATTGTGATGAGACATCCAACTTACACTTCTAGTACTGATAGGCTGAGCCCTGGATGTAATTTTAATCTAGTGACACTCCTAACGCAACAAAGGCACTGTAAATTAGTCATGGTTTGATAAAGTCAGCTTTAACAACCCAATACATTTCACTAAACCAGTAAAATATTGAGCAACGGAGGCCTGCTACACTACTGCGTTTGCAATTTCTTGCACTAAAGCCACAACCTTTTACTTATCCTGCACATCTGTTCAAGCATCTCAAAAAAAAAGAAAGAAAAAAAAAACAGGATGCAATTGCCTGAACATCTGGAAAAAAGCTGTTTGACTCATCTCATTTGTCTTCTACATCGAATCAAACACAAGGCAATTCAATCCAATCTCTAGAAGTCAGAATGAAACAGAGGGTTTGGACTGGTGATGTTCATAATGCAGGAAGGATCAATTTCAGGGAGTGGAAATACTAATTCTGCAGCATTGTGTTCCTCGGTTTCCCTCCCCATATGAAGTCCAGCATCCCCATCCTGATATTGCTGTGCTGTTTGGAACGATGATGGACAATCTTGATGTCATACCATAAAATATAGATGAGATGATGTAAACTATGTTGTAAAAAACATACCCAGGGGGATACAAACAAGCAGCAGGGGTGCTGGAGCACAGCCAATATGTGTTTCATCTGCAGTGAGACTATTAAATAATATGACAGAGAGGACTAGCATTCATATTCAGTCAGGGTTCTACATATCAACGGTTTTATGATTGCCTGTCTGGCTTTGGCATCAGTCCCCAGCCATGTTCTGTAATGCAATGAAAAAAAATACACTAAGATCTGTCTTCACAGAGGATCCTGTAACAGGGAATACTTGAAAAATATCTTGGCCTAAAATACCTATAAGGATGCATTGCATTGATTATAAAGTGACAGAACTTTTATTCTTTTATATTGTTACAAACATAGGGGGCTGCACGGTGGCGCAGTGGGTAGCACGTTCGACTCACAGCCAGAAGGTCGCTGGTTCGAACCTCGTCTGGGTCAGTTGGCGTTTTTTTGTGGAGTTTGCATGTTCTCCCCGTGTTCGCGTGGGTTTGCTCCGGGTGCTCCGGTTTCCCCCACAAGTCCAAAGACATGTGGTATAGGTGAATTGGGTAGGCTAAATTGTCCGTAGTGTATGTGTGTGAATGAGTGTGTGTGGATGTTTCCCAGTGATGGGTTGCAGCTGGAAGGGCATCTGCTGCGTAAAACATAAGCTGGATAAGTTGGCGGTTCATTCCGCTGTGGCGACCCCTGATTAATAAAGGGACTAAGCCGAAAATAAAATGAATGAATATTATTAACAGAAATGTTAATCTTTTAAGCTTTTCATTCATAAAAAACTACAGTTTTCATCAAAAAATTAGATGGCACATAATAAAGTATAGCGATTGATTACAAGAAAATATACTATAATACAAGATTATGTATCATTGAAAAATATATATATATTTTTTTTTAAAATAAATCCACCGAAAAATTACCTTTGCCATCACAGGAATAAACTACATTTTGAAATATATTATAATAAACACTAATGATATTTCACAACACTACTGTTTTTTTTATCTTTTCATTTAAATAAATGCAGCTTTATAGGAGGATAAGAGACTTTGTTCATTTATTTATTTTTCTAGCAAAGTATTATATTGTGTGTGCATGCGTGTGTGTGTGTGTGTGTGTGTGTGTGTGTGTGTGTGTGTGTGTGTGTGTGTGTGTGTGACTCTTTGTAGATGAATAGAAATCTAGTCAGACTATGTTGATCATTCAATTGCATCCATAAAATTTTATTGGAATGAGAAAAGTAATTGGTTACTGAAAAAAATGGCAGGCACAAATGATTTCAGGAAGATTTTGATGACATGTTATCCAGTTTGATATACATTTGGATATTTCTCAAAGTTTCAGAAATATTTTTAAAGAGGGAAAACAGGATTATATCCTGAATTTGAATTAAAGTAGCAAATGAAGGGAGCACACTTAAAATGATCATAGTCCTACAACTGCAATAACTTTTAATTAAAAGAAAGGTATACTTTAATACTAAATTAAATAATAGCTTTAATCAAATGAACAAATCTTGTTTGGTAAAAATAGTAAAGTTTCAAATTTTATAGCCAGCCAGACAAACAGAAAGTATAGTTTTTCATTTATATATTTTTTATTTGTTTAATTATCTATATTTAATTTAAATGAACTTATAAAGAGACTACACACTTTAAAATTGAATTTCTTTAACTGTTGTAATTGAGTCAATTGCTCTTCTTGTAGGGTCAATTTAGATTAACACTCCGGTCACTACACATCCAAGTGATGATACACACTATTTTTTTTCTTCTTTTTTTTGGTCCAGACCAAAATAGAAAATATTACATTTTTACATTTGTTTACAAATTAACAATTTCATTTATTCATTTAGCAATGTGTTTATCCAAAGTGACTTACAAATGAGGATAAAAGAAGCACTTCAGATCACCAGAGAGTAGCAGTATATAAATGATATGACTAAGTTAGTTTAGCATTTTATAAAAAAAAATTTTTAATTTGTTTATTGAGTCCCTTTAATGGTGTGTTTGTATGAAAGTCTCTGGTGCATAAACAGAGAAACCAGTGTGTTTTTTACAGGTGGTTTTTCAAGTCCTCAAAATACAACCAAACAAACAATAAATAAATAAAATAATTGTCTTTTATGACATATTTTGCAACTGACTTTACAAAACATCCAAAATGATTCATAGGGTTAAATACATTTGTTTTTACTCTATCTATGTGCACACATATGAACTTAAGAGCTTGTTAAAAGCATACCGTGTAAAGTTTCCCACATCTGCATTTAAACTCTAACTGCCGACATCGCTAGAAAAAAACAAACAAACAAACAAGCAAACAAACAGTTATTCTTATTCTTTTTAGGCCCTGTCTACACGAATATGGGTATTTTAAAAAAACACACTTTTTTCTACGCTTTGCTGTTTGAAAACTGAGTATCGGGTAACTGAAACCGAAACTTTCTAAAAACTCCCGCCCGGGTGAAGATTTTCCGAAACTCCAGGTACAGAGTGATTGTGTGAATTTGCCTCATAACATCAGGGTGCGCTCTGTGTTTTCCTTTCTGAATGGCCAATACGGCTGGGAGACATGAATAAGGCAAATTCCAGACATTCGCAGCAAACGCATCGCATAGGCCACAGGTGTCAAACTCAGTTCCTGGAGGGCCGCTGCTCTGCACCGTTTAGTTCCAACCCTAATTAAACATACCTGATCAAACTAATTGAGTCCTTCAGGCTTGTTTGAAACCTACAGGTATGTTTGTTGAAGCAGGGTTGGAACTAAACTGTGCAGGGCTGCGGCTCTCCAGGAACTGAGTTTGACAACCCTGGCATAGGCTATTACGCGTCGTTCACACCACGAGATGGTAATCCACCTCTGTTCTCACGTTTGCATTGACTTTTATGCAATTTACTAGCGAAAATACTTACTTCCTTAATACTTAAATGCTTAATTAAATACTTGAACCCAGCATAAAAGGCTTTTAGCGCAACCTGTTGGTTTGACGTGCCTTTTACATGAATCTCGGTGCGTTTTCAAGTGGACGGAGATTCTAAAAACAAAAGCAGGGAACTCAGTTTATAAAAATACCCGTGTACATGTGGACATGATCTTAAAGGCATTCCTATTTCACTTGAGCCGCATCAGAGTTGGTTCAAAAGTGGACCAAGACTCTTTTTTCAGCAGTTTTATTCCACGTGTTTGGTGCACATTAAGGTTCAGACGGCACCATTCACACCGGAAAGCACTAACAGATCAGTTGAAGAGATCAATTTAATCAAACCAAACCTGCCAAATGTAAAGACACTATAAAAAAATCATAATGGGAATGTATTAATGCAGACTATTAATGCAGACTTGCTTGCAGTGCTTACTTAGCTGTAGAGTTCGACTAATAGCATTGACTCACATAAAAAAAAAGTATTTATTTTTGTAATAGAGCACTATTAAACCGTCTCTTCTCAATGCCTCAGATTCCTTTCCTCGTCTCAAGCTTGCTTTTCTTCAGTCTCGAGCAAAGTTCATTTAAAGGACTTTCATTCCAACAGTTTTGCACTCTTTAGAGGACGAGGGAGCAATAGACCAGCAAGAGCATAGACCAGCAATATATACTGTATATATTTTAAGAGTTTTTTATTCTCGACAAATGCCCTTGGTGGAGTCTCAAATAGCATCACAGAGAGAAGCCAGTGCTCAAGGACTGGGCACACCTATCCAAGCACACAATTGGATTTGATTTCAAGGTTCAGCAGAGAGTGACAGATATGAATCATCTAATCTATGAGCTTGAACACAGACCCTTCGACACATATGAGAGCCTCATGGAGAGAAGCTGCAACAATTTACTTTTGCAATCTCCCCTATGTTTTCACTTTTTGTTCTCGATGCTCAGAGATGAAAATACATATTTATAGGTAATTTTGCTACAATTATTCCTTTTAGTCAAATACCACACTGTAAAAAAACGCTGGGTTCCACACAATACATTTGTGTTAGGACAACATGAAGGTATTAAGTTAACTTATTAGTTTTAACAAATTTAAGTAAATTGAACAAAGCAATTAAATTGTCCCAAAATAAAACTCAATAATTGTGTCGTTTCAGCTCATTTTAAATAAGTTTAATCAGACAGCAAACATAATTTTTTGAGTGCAGTTAGATATATTTGCAAGACTCCAAGACTGGAGATCAGCGTTTGGTGTAGTTAGAAAATATACTTATCATAATTAAATTACTTTTTTTGCAAAATAAGTAAAAGGATTACTCCATATTTAATGTCATTTATTTGCAGTTACTTATAACCTACTTGCCTTATTTGTAAATAAATTCAACAGTTCTGGATAAATCAATACATAGAAGAAGAGTAACAAAATACAAATGTATTTTGCTGAATAATTATATTTTTCAGCTAAAGAAGGTTACATTTATCAAGACAAATGAACATGCTTAAGGAAAAATGAATTGTGTCCAAATATAATATTATATCTATTGTTCTTAAAGTGTTACATTTTAAATAAAACTAAAAGGTCTTGCTTGGCTCAAATGTAAATAATTAAAAGATTAAATTATCTATTGTTAATGCATATTAATTTATGTTCACATATTATAGATTTATAGGGATTTTAAACAGTATCGAGTAAAGTAATTAAATTACTTATTGTTACATTTCAGACATCGTAATTAAAACGTTAAAAATTAAAACGTTATTTAAATACATTTGTAACTGTAACATGGTGTACATGGCGACACGGTGGCTCAGTGGTTAGCACTGTCGCCTCAAAGCAAGAAGGTCGCTGATTCGAGTCCCGGCGGGGGCAGTTGGCATTTCTGTGTGGAGTTTGCATGTTCTCCCCGTGTTTGCGTGGGTTTCCTCCGGGTGCCCCGGTTTCCCCCACAGTCCAATGGCATGCGGTACAGGTGAATTGAATAAACTAAACTGTATGTGTGTGAATGAGAGTGTATGGGTGTTTCCCAGTACTGGGTTGCAGCTGGAAGGGCATCCGCTGTGTAAAACATATGCTGGATAAGTTGGCGGTTCATTCCGCTGTGGTGACCCCTGATGAATAAAAGGACTAAGCTGAAGGAAACGAACGAAAGTAATTTTCACAACACTGGTCAGGATGCTGAAATATCAGATTTGAATCATAGGAACAATTTAAAATTTAAGATATGTTAAAGTCAGAATTATTAGCCCTCCTGTGAATTTTTTTTCTTTTTCAAATATTCTAAATGATGTATAACAGAGCAAGGAATTTTTCACAGTATTTCCTAAAATATTTTTTCTTCTGGAGAAAGACTTATTTCTTTTAGTTTTGCTGGAAAAAAAGCAGCTTTTAATTTTTTTAAAACCATTTTAAGGTCAATATTATTAGCCCCCTTAAGCAATATTTTTATCGATTGTCTACAGAACAAACCACTGTTATACAATGATGCATAATTAACCTAACTTACCTAATTAACCTAGTTAAGCCTTTAAATTGCACTTTAAAAGGAATACTAGTATCTTGAAAAATGTCTAGTAAAATATTATGTACTGTCATCATGGAAAAGATAAAAGAAATCAGTTATTAGAAATCTATTATGTTTAGAAATATACAGCGGGGCTAATAAATCTGATTTCAACTGTATGTCTAAACAGAAATGTGTTTCAAAATTTCTAAAATAAATACAACATTGTAAGCAAAAGAGACTTCTTTCAAATGTCCAGACTTTTGAGCTTGCACAACTAAATTACTGTTTATGCCCATTTCCAGCACAAAAAGGAAGTTTTTTGCCCAGAAAAATAAGCTCAGCAACAGGCACTAAATTTTGCTGAACCTTAAAATCTGAGGCCAAGTGGGTGGGATATTATCTTCACCAAGTTAAGACTTCAGAACAGCAACCAAATATGACAAATCACTGACAAAAAACCACAATTTCAGACCACTCAAATAACTATTATCTATTCTAATTAAAATCTGATCTTGAAGGACAAAAAGCAGAGAGAGAGAGAAAGATGCAAGATAATTGGACAGATTGGAGAAGCGTGTTAGAGTTTTTCCTACACAGACAATATGGCTGCCATGTCTTATGCCAAAGAAAAAGAGTCCACATGGCCAACTGACACATATTTAGAGATTTCCCTTTTCAGTTCCATTTACAGGATGGATGGAAAAAAAACTGGGGGAGGTTATGGAACTTGCTGACACAGGAGAATATAGTCATGACCACAACAGCCAGCCAAAGGAGTTTGGATTACTTACAAATGTGTCTCCATTAATTATTCAAACTCAAAGTCCAGAAATGTCATTGGAAACACAACATTTGAAGCTTGTGAGTTGCTTCTAGGTTAAACTAAATGAATTAAACGTTAACATGACTGTATTGGAAAATACAATTGGGTCAGTTCACGTGGCAATACACATCAGATGCAGATCAAACAACAGGCATTGCAGTAACTTGGAGAAGAGGATTGGGATTGACAGTCTCTTTGGGAATTCCTTGAACACTCGCAGTCTCCAGTTTTCCCAGACATCCTTTCAAACATACACCACAAATCTGATCCTAACATGAATCCTGACGCTTTTTTGCCAAATGCATTTTCCAGTCAAGATGTGAAACAGCTTTCATTCTTCACAGTTTGTTTTTCACTCCTCTTCCAACTTTCATTTGTACAGTATTCAAACCCCAGAGACATTATTAACATAATACCTTCACAAACAACTTTATGCAAACTTTTAAGAACACTTAAAAAGGTTTTTGCACATATAGAGAATGCTGTTATCAGTGTTGGGGAAAGTTAATTTAAGTAATGCATTACGATATTGAGTTACTCCCCAACTAGTTGCATTACTTAGTTTACTTTTTATGGTAAGTAATGCGTTACATTACTTTTGCGGTACTTTTTATTACCTGGCTGAGGCTTGATCTCTTTCAGAACTTGTTTTTTTTCTTTCTTTTTAAATAGAGGAGCTCTGCAATTAACAATGCAATGTATAATACACCTTCATTTACCTTTAAAAAAACACATAAAAAATATTTTAGGATAATGTTATCTGAGATCTTCCTGACCCCAGAGCTATATATGCTGTATATACAGATTATTAAAAGTTGAAAGCAAGGAGCCCTGATTAATAAAGGCACTAAGCCGAAAAGAAAATGAATGAATTAAACTAAAATGTAACTCGAGTTACATTTTCAAAAATGTAATTCAAATATTATTACTTATTTTTTAAAAGTAATACGTCACTTTTGTAACTCGTGTTACTTGTAATGCGTTACCCCCAACACTGGCTTTGGTTTTACTGCACCCTAAGATGATAATGAAATAATTTAGACATTATAAAAAGTTTCCATGCAAAGAAACAGAGATAAATAAAGAGTTATAGAGGCTTATAAATATAAAAAAATAAATATATAGAGACTTATATCACTTATAGAGAGTTATAAATGTGTCATTCTTTCCTAAACTCATAAATACATACATATACACAGAACACGCATATATATATATATATATATATATATTATCATTAAAA
>CAIGQV010016734.1:13079923-13108345 GCA_903798115.1 Danio jaintianensis
GGGGGGGGGACAACTTAATTGTTTTGTTCAATCCACTTACATTAGTAAAAATAAGCTAATTCCTTCATGTTGTCCCAACACAAATCGGTTGTGTATAGAACCCAACATTTTTACAGTGTACACAATGTAACTACACAATAGTCAAGCTTTAAATAATAAAATAATTAAAACTCCGGGTTTAAAATTAATTATTATTATTTTTCAATTTTTTTTGAGTGAGTTGCTAATGGTCTAATCTGATTCAATGATTTATGCTAAGCTATGCTAAAGGTGCTCCCACCAGACCCGGAAATCAGCTGAATGGATTAAAGAATATGAGTATAACTCTTGCTAACTTGTAAAGTGAGTTTATTTACAACTAAAGTGGAGTGTTCCTTTACATATTTTTTATGATCTTTATAAAATATTATATTCTTTCATTCCTCTCATATTTTTACAGGCACATCTAGTGCTTGGACTGCAATTTGATGTTCCACAGAAACAAAAACCCATCTATAATGAGAACAAATACGGTTTCTTTTAGGCTGCATTTCTCTTGTACACCACTTGGAGGCAACGTTTACATGATGGAGCACGTGCGAGCGACTGGAGCGTCCACACTACGCAGTCAGCCACCCCTAAATCAGGCCAGATGAAAACAGATGCGGGATGGAAATGTCACAAGTGTATCTCAAACTGCCAGCGCATTAACCTCCTTACCCAGAGTGCCCTGTTCCCCCGAGGCCTTTACTGAACTCCATTGATTAAAAACACTAGCAGGTTACGAGACATAAGGGCTTGAGAGAAAAACAGTCGGAGTGAGCAAACAAGATCTCTTTAACTCACCGTGCTGTCAGAGGAAGGAGACAGAAAGGAGGGGGAGGACATATTTCTGTGGGGGGGAGAGAAAAAAAAGATGAGGGTGAAGCAAAAATCTGTCGCCAAGGCTTGGTGGTAAAACTAACTGACTTAAAAAAAATCATAAGTAGTGTGGTTTGATGATGCTCAAGAAAAACAACAGTATATAGAAACAAAAAGAAGCACCAAAATACCCTGATTTTCATGATCTTGCAGAGAGATTTGCGAATGCACGTGATTTAACAGGAAGCCTGGTGTCTGAACCCATCATAAATCTTCATGTGTTTTCCTCCGCTGTCAAGTCGTTCTTTACTCCCACTCGCGCCATGCAGCAGCTCTGATCTTCAGACCTCTGGCTCTTCTTAGTAATTGAAGCATCTTCTAGGTGAAATGCAGAAAGATGTTTTGATATGCACCGCTTCTTGAAACTATAATGTAGCGTAAATGCTTCTTCAAGGCAGCGATGCAGCTTTCATTGGAATACTCTAAAGAGAATAGATCATAGTCAAGGCAGACACACTGAATTTTACATGGATGAAAACATCTATGCAACAGCCCATACTTGTTTTAGATCACATGTTTTATGCTGATTTTCCAGAATGCTTATTTGGAAGGATATTTCGTGAGCTGAACAAATGGTACATTGTAAATCTATCATTTTCAACCAAATTGATTTTGAATATGCTCATTGATTTTCATCTATATCTACAAATATACACTACTATATATTGTGCTCAGGAAAAAATTAATTGGAATAAATAAAATCGAAGTTTTGCATTCACAATAGGCCTGAATTTTGATTAAAAGCAGCTTAAAAATGCACATTTCAGTCACAGTGTTACGTATGAGAAAATTATGAAAATTATCCAGCAAAATCTGGTAGCCCGATGTCCTGGGGCTATTGTTTTTTCAGTCAGGCTACCAAAATCTATCTACACCGTGCCCAGCGGGGTATCTAGATAGCCTGCCAGGCACGCTGTTGATAAATTTTGGTAGCCCCGGGACTTCGGGCTACCAGATTTTGCGAGCCCTGGATTACTATTTGTTTTACTGCAGTTTTACTACAAATACCATGGCTCAACTATATTTAGTGTAGCAAAATGATGGTTCATTTGTTGTTAGCAAGTTTAACTTCAAAATATACCCTTTTTGTAAAATCATGGTTAATTTTCACAAAGGTAAAAAAAACTAAACATTACCTGATTTTGTGATCATAATGACTACAATATAAAGAAAATAGTATTTGACAGTGGGTAGAAGTTGGGAGTTTAATGAGTGTGAAATTGGACGGCACGGTGGCTCAGTGGTTAGCACTGTCACCTCACAGCAAGAAGGTCGCTGGTTTGAGTCCCGGCTGGGACAGTTGGCATTTCTGTGTGGAGTTTGCATGTTCTCCCTGTGTTGGCGTGGGTTAACTCTGGGTGCTCCGGTTTCCCCCACAGGTGAATTGGATTAACTAAATTGACCCTAGTGTATGAGTGTGTGTGAATGTGAGAGTGGAAGGGCATCCGCTGCGTAAAACATGTGCCGGAATAGTTGGCGGTTCATTCCGCTGATAAATAAAGGGAATAAGCTGAAGGAAAATGAATGAGTGAGAAATTGTTCACAGAGATTTTGGTCAGAATTTAAAGGGAAAGTTCACCCAAAAATGAATATTTACTTACTTTACTCAAAATTTACTCACCTTGAAAATGTAACTTTTAAAATGAAAATTTACTCCCCTTCAAGTGATTCCAAACCTTTTAGTGTTTCCTTTTCCTGTTGTTGATTACAAAAGAAGATATTATGAAGAAAGCTGAAAACCAGTAACCATTGAGACCATGTGGTTACCAGTTTGCAGCTTTTTTCAAAACATCTTCTTTTATGTTCAACAGAAGAACAAATTTACTATCCCTTTAAAACAGAATGCTTATCAGTTTAAAGGTGACTTTTTGTGCAACTACGGACAATAACAGACTTTTGTTTTTGCCTTCAAATTTTGACAACTTTTCCACACTTTAAATGCAGACATAGAAGAGTCACTGCAAATATTCAAGCTGAGGCTGAATTCCTAATAGCACACTACACTTGTTTGGCCAGAAGATCTAGATATCATAACCGCTGTGTTGTTTTCCGCTGCACTTATAGACATTTAACCTTGTTCTGGAGCTAAAGTGATGACCAGAGCTGTCAGCGTTGTCTTGTCATTCTGTGGCGCAGTGACAGGACATCATGGAGAGCAGATATGGAGGAGCTATACTGCAGGTACAGCTGACTTTAGCAGAAGAACAGCAGGGCCCCGCGGGCATGGCTAGCGGTGAAGGGACAGGAAAGAATACAGCCCCAGGGATGGTGTCTGCTGATGGGTGTTCTTCACTGTCTCAGCATGGCTCTGTCACTGGTCTGTAGAAAAAAAAAATAGTGGCATTACGAAGTTGCTGTTTGCTGGGACTGCAGTGCAGCAGAGGGCCTGTTTGCTTACTGAATAAGATACAGTCTTCCTAATTGTTGACAACAGTAAAGGGTGGTTTATATGATTATCTTCCTAAAGACAATATTGATTAAAGACAGTAAATGTAATGGAAGATAATAAACTTGCTTAAGTTGTACCATGGCATAGTGATTATTACTGGGTAGTAGTTGTAATCCTAAACTGTAAAAGTATTTTAATCATCATTTTAAATCTTACATTTATATACATGCAGAAACTTTTTATGAAATTATTCAGAGGTGATATGGAATATTTGTAGTTTTATAAAGTGATCATGACAATTTCAATTGTAGTGTAAATAAATAAATATTGTTAGATTAGTTTAAAATATGTGACTGGGACCACACAACCAGTTTTATGTTGCAGAGGTATAATGGGGGAGTCGGTAAAATTGTATTAACATTGTATTAAGTTAAAATAATAAATGTTTATTTTAAACCTACATAATTTAAATATTAAGTAAAGATTATCTTGAATGAACACATTTTGTAAATTTACTTACATTCATTCATTCATTCAATTTCCTTCGGATTAGTCTCTTTATTCATCAGTGGTCGCCACAGCGAAATGAACCGCCAGCTATTCCAGCATATGTTTTACACAGCGGATGCCCTTCCAGCTGAAACCATGTACTGGGAAACATCCATACACACTCATTCACACACGCACGCACACACACTACGGCCAATTTAGTTTATTCAATTCACCTATAGTGCATGTCTTTGGCCTGTGGGGGAAACCGGAGCACCCGGAGGAAACCCACGCCAACACGGGGAGAACATGCAAACTCCACACAGAAATGCCAACTGACCCAGCCGGGACTCGAACCAGTGACCTTCTTGCTGTGAGGCACCAGTGCTAACCACTGAGCCATCGTGTCGCCCCAATTTACTTACATAAATACATCAAATCTTTTATAGACATTTTTTTAAAATGTGTAATTTGCATTGAACATCACATTCCAGATGTTGTAGTATTTATATCCATCATAACAAACGATACATCGTTGTAAGACCTTTTTTTTCCAGCTTTCATATGTATAAATCTCAATATCCATTTTGTGGTCCAAGGTCACATATATTATTGGAAAAAAAAAAAATATATATATATATATATATATATATATATAATTATACTAGAAACAGGTGTGCAACGTAATCAGTAACCATGAAAAAAGTAACAATAAACAATTCTTCCAAATTTTAAATAAAAATATTGTGATTTAAAACTGTTATTTTTTTCCAGAAAATCACAATTGTCAGAATAGCAAATGTTTTATTTGTTGTGACTGAAAATCAGGGTTATTGCAAGAAATAATTATTTCTTAACTCTTTGGAAGTTGAAATTGATATTATGTCGTCTAAAAATTAAAACAAACATGAATATATGGTACATGTGGTGTAGGCGTATGTCATGCGACATGCCACTGGACGCATAAAACACAAAATCAGTGCAAAGACAGATAATTGTAGATGACAATTCTTCTAGACAACACTGGGTCCTTTTCCTGGCTTGTTCCTTTTCTTTATTTTCTCTCTGTCTTTCTCATAACTAATCTCTCATCTTTGTCATCTGTCGTACATTGTCATGCACTTTTCTTCACTATTCCCAGGTTTCTCTCTCTCTCTCTTTTCCCCATCAACATTATTGGATCGCTGGCTGTCAGCCACAGTATTAAGTCATAGAGCCCTCCAGCACTGGAATGCACTGTTTGTCTGCTTGACACTCGGTGGTTTGCGGCTGTTGAAATGCTGTTGGAGTTTTTTAGTAAACCTCACTTCTCTGGCCTCAGAAAGGGGCAATAGTGACACATCTAGAAGCTGTAGTCTTTAGAGTGTCTTTAGTGAACTTGCCTTGCATACTAGCAATACTAAGCCCACGATATACTTTGGCTGTTTGCATACAAACAATGCAGGAGTGAATTGAAGGTTGTTGAGACAGAAGAGTCCACTAGGTGGCAATATGCACTGCTGTTGTTTATTATGCGGAAGTAGACGAAGAGTGCAGAAAAGCAATAGACCCCTTTCACAAGACTATGATGCGTTTAACGGTCATCGGCATCGTAAATCCTTTTTAACATTTAGATAACAAAATTACTGCTTGTGCGAGATGTTTGAAATGCAGAGTGTCTATGGGCAAGTCAGAAAATTTGTCATTGTTCTCTCTTCTGGCTGCCGTTATCACACTATTTTTAAATTGTTTGATAACACCATCATGAAGTTTTACCTTTTATTATATACATAAATGATTTGTTGTACTCTTCCATTCACTGCGCTCTAAGTTTACCCAACTATGACAACTTCCGCTACTGAGAAACCTGGAAATGTGAAAAGGGTCCATTAAAAACAGCACATCGAAATAGCAGAATGCAACTGGAAAAAGAATGACACATCAGAATGCCAACACTACGAGGACTTGAAGGGATGATGCCAACTCTCCGAGTCAACAGAAAAAAATCTTAAGCAATACTCAAATACCCTTCAATTATGAAACTCATGGGCAGTGTCCGAAATCGCCTACTACTCGAGTAGATACTACATTTGAATATACCTCATGACTGTTAGAAAAGTATGTTATATTATATATAATATGAATGTGAGTAGTATGAAATATCAGTTGCGTCGCTTCACTCCCATTCATGAATTCTCTCGTGTGGCATCATGGGATAGCGTAGAGTCCATCAGATGCACACTTCAGAATCATCCAGATACTTTTCACATACTGTTTTTCGAATACTATGAATTCGGACATAATATTTGGCTCGCATACTGTTTTTAACATACTATATAGTATTGAAGTATGCGATTTTGGAAGCAGCCATAAAGTTCTGATGCAAGTAAAGGGTTGTTGCTAGAAGCGATACAGCTGTGGCTGGAAGTTAACGAAAATTAACCCCAACCCTAATCCCAACCCTCACAGTAACACAAAAACAGTACTTGTTGTACAGTGTCACAAAAATTATGCTATATTGATGTGCATATCCACAGCTGTATCCCTTCTAGACTAGAAGTAAAGGGTGAGTAAATGATATTAGAATTATTATTTTTGAGTGAACTATACCTTTAAGAACACATGGTGCAACTGAAGAAAGTACAAATTTAGCTATAACCTAGCTAGTAGTTACAGTCAAAAACATTACTTTTGCTGCTTGTTCAAACTACTTACTTAAAATGAGTTGAAACAACTCAATTCTTAAGTTTTTTTTTGGGACAACTTAATGGTTTTATGTTCAATCCACTTACATTTGTGAAAATGATTAAGTTAACTTAATCGATTTGTGTTGGGACAAGATGAAGGAATTGTGTGGAACCCAGAGTTTTTTAAAGTCTACTAAACAAACCACAAGATGCTCACTAGAATCCATTGTTCAAATTAGCATGCACAAACAGAGGTTATGTCGGTTTACAACACCAGTTACACAACAAAAAACTGATCACTGGTTAAACAAATATAAACAGATCCAATTCCATAAAAAGATAAGACCTAAAAATCCAGGTCACCCACTAATCCCCTCTCACCTCCATGACCGGTGAGCTTGGGACACGGTGACATGCTAATAAATCACTCGCTAGCAAGCCTTGTTTACGTTGGGTGGCAATTATCCCAGGCATATGTAAACCATCAGCAATGTGATAAATTAGATGCTGTGAATAGGTATCCAAGAATGACACCGTCACCGTGTGCTTCACTGCCCTTCACACCCAATACAACAAGCTTCTGTCACTCTCCGTCAATGAGCTACTTTGGAGGGAACGGAGTAATTGGGAGAAAGGGACGGGCGAGATAATGAGCGCAAGGTTTGGGGATATAAATAAGCCTCATTTTGTTTCAGTTTTTTTTTGACCGTATTATGCCGAGCGCTTTAATTCCTGGCTCTGCCAAAGATGTCTGCAGAGCGACTTACAATTGAAGTCAAAATTATTAGCCCTCCTGAATTTTTTTTATGTTACTCAAATTATGTTACTTTAAGTTGCACTGTAATCTAAATTCTTGTATCTTGAAAAATATTTAGTAGGGGAAAGCGGGGACGAAAGTATCATTTTTCATAAAGACCCATTTTTAAAAGATAATACTTTAGACAGAAATATTTTTTTGCTGTGGTTAAAGACTAATAAGTGTGGTCTATCAATATCAGGTGGTATTTTGAACAAATGTAGAACAACTTATAAAACAAAAATATTTTCCCTAAACATAAATTGCACATTGTTACTTTTGACCCCATCAGCAGGGTCGAAAGTAACACACGGGTGGGTCAAAAGTAACACAGCAATATTTTCTAGATTTACTGGCTTCATCTTGTTTATTTTAAATATATCTGACTATGACCTTGTTAATGTTAATTGCAAACATGATTTGTTTTGTTTTTTTGCAAAAAATATAAAACTGCATTTTCATCTTAAATTTCAGTTCCATCAAATGTTTCAAAAGCAATCCAACAATGCAAAATGTAAAAAAAAAAATACATTTTTGAATATTTTTTATTATTATTGGCAATCTGCATTACTTTTATAAAACATAAGAATCAAAACGGGCGACGCGGTGGCGCAGTGGGTAGCACGTTCGCCTCACAGCAAGAAGGTCGCTGGTTCGAGCCTCGGCTGAGTCAGTTGGCGTTTCTGTGTGGAGTTTGCATGTTCTCCCCGTGTTCGCGTGGGTTTCCTCCGGGTGCTCCGGTTTCCCCCACAAGTCCAAAAACATGTGGTATAGGTGAATTGGGTAAGCTAAATTGTCCGTAGTGTATGTGTGTGAATGAGTGTGTATGGATGTTTCCCGGTGATGGGTTGCAGCTGGAAGGGCATCCGCTGCGTAAAACGTATGCTGGATAAGTTGGCGGTTCATTCCGCTGTGGCGACCCCAGATTAGTGGAGGGACTAAGCCGAAAAGAAAATGAATGAATGAATGAATAAGAATCAAAACTTTTTTTAAAGAATGTACAGTGTATTTTACTTATTTATAAACTAATTTCGAGAGGTTCACATGCTTATGATTGGCCATGGCTGGTCCCGCATTAGCTATCATATGATTTACCAATCAGACGAATCCAAACGCACATAAATAACCAGATTTCCTTACCTTAGTCATCTTTGCCTTGAAGAATCCCCCCATCCAGCCCTCCCCCCCCCCCCCCCTCTTTCCTAGACTAATCCAGGACAGGGCAGCATGGCGGCTCAGTGGCTAGCACTTGTTCTTCACAGCAAGAACGTCGCTGGTTCGAGTCCTGGCTCTGCCAGTTGGCATTTCTGCGTGGAGTTTACACGTTCTCCCCGTTCTCGCGTGGGTTTCACTCAAGTTTCCTCTCACAGTCCAAAGACATGAAGTATAAAGGAATTAAATAAACCAAATTGGCAGTATATGAGTGTTTTAATTCTGGGCATTCACCGCATAACCATATGCTGGTATAGTTGGCGGTGCATTCTGCCGTGGCAACCCCTAATAATCAAGGAACAGGCAGAGTGAACGAATTCGGTGGAGCTCTCGAGACCTACCTGAGCTCAGACTCCCCTCTCTCCTGATGAAACGTGAGGGAGCTCAGGGCTCTCTCCCGGGACAGCATGCCAAACATGCTTTATTATCAATCATCAGCTAAGTGTGAACTCTTGAAAATATTATGTACTGTCATCATGGCAAAGATAAAAGAAATCAGTTATTAGAAATTAGTTATTGTAACTATTATGTTAAGAAATGTGTTGAAATAAAAAATCTTCTTTCCATTAAACAGAAATTGGGGGGAAAATATACAGGGGGGCTAATAATTCACGAGGGCTAATAATTCTGACTTCAGCTGTATATCCCTTCTGCAGGAGGATAAACGGAGGGGGATCCAGGCTTCCCAGAGACAGAGAAGAATGACAGATAGAGAGAAAATTGGCAGTCGGGACATGACGCTATCAAGGTTGATTCTCTGGCCGTTCCAAATCAGACAGATTGTTCCAAATGTGGATTAAGCCACGGACACAATGTGTATCCCACTCGGAAGAAAGTAGATGGTAATAAAAGTTTGTTCAATCTCACACCACAAGTGAAGGACACGCTCTAGTGCTCCTTAATGTTGTACGCTGGAGTATGGCGGTGGCACATCGATGTAGGAGAGCATCACTTAATCCGATAGGAAAATCCAGCCAGTGTCACTGGAGGTAAAGAATGCAATAGATCTCAGCGAAAAACAAATCTAGAAAAATTTATCACAGGGATGAGAGCAAGCTGCTTGTGATTCTGGGTGTTGCGCTGGAGAAGTAATATCAATAGTCAGCCATGAAGAAAAACGAATAAAGTAGGAGGGCACGTTAAAACTATAACTATACAAGAGGAATTGTCCATCAGCACCCATTAGCTTCGGGAGATGGATATCGCCAGGGAGAGAAGCTGATATGACAGAGGGGCTGATTTCATTGGGTCACTTCTAAACATGAGTGATGACAGCTGCAGACGCATTGGCATTCCTGCAGAGGCACGGAGAGATTCATTAACACCAAATAATGTTTTGCTGTGACAACTTGCTCGGGTAATTTTAAGGTTGTGTTATCTGACCCAGTGAAAGAAAGATGTATTAATATCAAAATGCTATGGAAAATAAAAATGTATCATCACTTGCATATTATTAGCCCCCTTAAGAAATATGTATTTTTCAATTGTCTACAGAACAAACCACTGTTGTCCAATGGCTTGCCTAATTATCTTAACTTGCCTATAGCTAACATAACCTTAAGTCTTTACATTTCACTTTAAGATTAATAATTGTGTCTTGCAAAATAAGTAATAATGGCCAAGACAAAATAAATTAGTTATTAGAAATTAATCAGTAAAACTGTTGTTTAAAAATATATATTAAAAACGTCTTCTCTCTGTTAAGCAACACTTGGGAAATATTTAAAAAAAAAGATCACAGGAGGACTAATAATTTTGACTTCAACTGTATATATGAAAAGTCATAATAAAATAAAATAGTTCTGTAAAAAAGTTTAATTTATAACATTAAAGGTGCAGTTTGTAGGTGTCATGATCACCAGCGATCTAGGCCTTGCAGATTGCTGGAAAACATGCACTGCACATCACCTGGACTACAATTCTGCCACTGAAATGAACTACAAATCCCATCATTCTCTGCGCTCACACACCTGGGCCAGATCCCCCTTGATTGCAAACACAGCTGAAGCTTGTAAAGATTGATTACTAGGACAATAAATACACCTCCCTCACTTACTCACACACACACACATTGCTGAGTCTTGTAAACTGTAAGTGCACATAACGAAGCATTTTCCTTGTCCTTTCCTTGTTCCTTTCCTTTTATCTGCCTGATGATTCCCTCAATAAACTGCATTTCCTTGTTCCTTTCCTTTTATCTGCCTGATGATTCCCTTCTTAAACTGCATTTGGATCCTCAACTCCATTGTACCCCGACTCATTACAGTTGAATTGATACCTAGTGGTTGAACCAGGTATTTCAGTCCAGATTTAAAATATTGGAGATGTCAATAGGAGTGAGCAAGCCTGACAATCAAGCCTTACAATGTAAGCTGCTCAGCTATTGTTTACACTTGTAATATTTATATTATTTGCAAATTAAAACCCCCCCTCATGTCGATTTTTATAACTCTGAATCTGCGTCTCATTTCGGAGGCTGCTACTGTCCTCTGCAGGTCACATTTTTTTGGCAACACCTGCATGTATTGAGACAGCCTTCATGACTTAACTAAAACATGCTGTGTTTTCAGCCAAGGCAACCCAGGGTGCTGAAATATAATTGGGTAATTTGGGTTACACAGACCAAAACAAAGACAGACATTCTGACATGGAATGCACTTTTTCAAAGCAGAATAACTGAGTTTATCATTTACATTTAGTTATTTAGCAGACACTTTTGTCTAAAGTGACTTATAATTGAGGTGGCATTTAGTGATTCAACAAGAAGAGGCAATACACAGAATAAGTGCTAATTATACATATAATACATATAATGCATGTTTTTTTTGTTTTTTGATTTTAAGAAAGTGTAAGAAAGTATCTGGTGCAAATGTGCAAAAACTGAGTGTCTCTCAAAAAAGAGTGTCTTTTCTACAGGTGGTTTGTCAAGCCCACTCACCTGTGTGAGGTACACTCAGAACTGCATGATGTTTTGAGCTTGTCTTGTGAAAAGAGGGGGGTCTGGTTTTGTTCACAGGGGTCCAGGTGATCAGGGAAGAGATGGGGTTTTAGTTGTCATTTGAATGCTGCTAGTGAATCAGCAGTCTGTGTGGGAATGAGAATTCTTTATTATT
This sequence comes from Danio jaintianensis, assembly GCA_903798115.1. Taxonomy (NCBI): domain Eukaryota; kingdom Metazoa; phylum Chordata; class Actinopteri; order Cypriniformes; family Danionidae; genus Danio; species Danio jaintianensis. Next base: position 13,091,489 of record CAIGQV010016734.1, read on the forward strand.
TTTTTTTCTCAGATAAACAAGTACAGCGGGGAAAATATGTATTGAACACGTCACCGTTTTTCTCAGAAAACATTTTTCTAAAGGTGCCGTTGATTTGAAATTTTCCCTGATGTTGGTAACAACCAAAGAAATCCATATATGCAAAAAAAACTAATCTAATTAGTTTACAAATTATGTTATGCGTAATAAAATAAAATGACTCAGGGAAAAGGTATTGAACACATGAAGAAAGGAAGGTGTAGAAAGGCAGTGAAAGCCCAGACAGCAGCTGAAATCTCTCAGTAGTTCTTCAGCAACCCTCTGCCCTTCGTCATTGTAAATTAATAAAGCTGCTTCAGTCCAACATCTACATTAGCAGGATGAGGAAGATGAAACCAGGGTGGACATTTCAGCAAGACAATGATCCAAAACACAGCCAAAGAAACTCTCAAACGCTTTCAGAGAGAAAAAAAAAATCAAGCTGTCGAATGGCCCAGCTAATCACCCGACTTGAATCAAATATAAAATATAAATTAAAGATCAGATTTGATAAACAAGACCCTTAGAACTATCAAGATTTTTACACTCTTCCATATGAGACACGTCTTTAAGCTGCCATCAAAAAAACAGCCTTTTATATAAAGTATTAAATACGTTTCAGTAGTTCAGTACTTTCTCCTTGTCATTCCATTGTTATTACACATAACTCATTTTTCAGATTTTTTTGTTTTGTTTTATTTTTATGTTTGTATTGTTTGGGTTTTTACCAAAATCTGGTTCAATTCCATGTCAACAGCTCCTTTAGAAGTAATATTCCCTGGAAAAAACATGACGTGTTCAATACTTATTTCCCCACTGTATGTTTGCATGTTTCTTAAATATCTGAAAACCTACAATAGTATTTTTATGCTTTAGATGAGTCAAAACTTGCATAGAGCACCTATAAAATATACAAAAATGTATACATAAAAACTATTTGGCATAAAAATGGGCTGAGCATAAATGAATGTATCTCAGCTGAATGTTTTTACATTCAGACAACGGCATTGTAATTGATGTTAAGTAATTAAAACATAAGATACGGCCCAATACCTGCTTAACATCTCCTGTGTTTAATCAGTTTTTAATCAGGCACTTGTTTTAGCGAGAAGCGAAAAAGTTATTCACACAGCGGGATTAAAGACAGCAGTTCATTTTCCATAATTGTTATGACAACTCTCTTTCACAGCAGCGAATGCACCAGCATCGCTGAAGTAGATGATTTGGTTTTCACAAAAAAAAGACCAAGTACTTTTACTTTTCACTCAAAAGCTGAAGAAGATCAGATATGGCCGACCTTGACGACACCAAACCCCTGTCTTGTTTGTGTATGGAGTGTGTGTTTGTGCTCTGTATCCTTGTGACTGCTGAAGTGGAACGGTAGTGAATAAGAAAAGAGAAAGGTCACTCGCAGCCTCTCTGTAGAGCTCTGTAGAGCTTCTGAACGACTGTGAGTGATGTGTTCGCCCCGGCCCACTGACCATGGCCAAACAACATGAACATACTCACATTCAAACACACACATATATATATGCTGTGTTGAACTCAGTAGAAGCCATGGTCCCACTTTATATTAGGTGGCCTTAACTACTATGCACTTGCATCAAAATATAATACAATGTACCTCCTGTGTTCAAAATGTTTTGCAGAAGACTTCTTCTCTTGAGGTGGGATGGGGGTAGGGTTAGGGGCAGGATTGGTGGTATGGGTAGGGTTAAGGGTGGGTTAAGGTGTAAGGGATGGTCAACAGTGTAATTACACATGTAATTACAGAAATTAATTACAGATGTAATTACATGCAGGTATTTAATCAATCATAAGTACAATGTAAAACAACATGTATTTACAAAACAAGTACATAGCAACAAATGATTAATTTCAGTGTAAGTACATATAAGTTAAGGACACCTAATTTAAAGTGGGACCATTTATATCCTTGAATTTGTGTGGTGATTGCAGAATGTAATAGTTGCCTGACTCAAGTTATTGCTATTGTGTTTAGATGACAGTCAGCTGAACAATCCAACTGGTTTAATGGTCACACTTTATTAAAAATAAAATTCTCGCTATTAATAAACCATTAACTATGGCTTTGCCTCAATAAACTGCTTAGATTTAGGTATTAGATAGAATAAGATCATGCAGAATATGTACTTTTTTAAACTAATGTACAAATAAATGGCCAATATCTTAATAATGGGCAGGTAATATGACAGTTGTTAATAGTGATAATTGGTAATTAAACTAAAGGGTTACTGAATTAATTAAAATAATTCATTATTGAAACTAAAAGGATAGTTCACCAAAAAACTGTTCCAATCCAGTTTGAGTCTGAGTTGTTATTGTTCTGTTAAACACAAAAGAAGATATATTGAAGAATGTTGGAAACCTGTAACCATTGATTAATATTTAGTATTTGTTTTTCCTACAATGGAAGTCGATGGTTACATGTTTCCAACATTTTTCAATATCTTCTTTTGTGTTCTTAAAAAGGCAAGGGTGAGTAAATGATTATATAAAATATATTTTTGTTTGATCCATCCCTTTAAGGCAAATTGATATTTCCTCATATACAGTATCCATATTGTCATCCACATGGTAGCAGGTCAATGCATTGCCAATATTGAAGGCCATCTCTAGCAGGATAATAATGCACCATGTCACAAAACTCAAATCATCTCAAACTGAGTCCAACTGAGCACCTTTGGGACACCTCTAAAGACTTTTTCCAAAATGTTGTTTCCCAAAACAATTAAGGCAGATTTGAAAGGAAAATCTGAAAGGAATATATATATATATATATATATATATATAGTACAATTATTTATGCTTTCTCATAAGCCTTGTCAAGAACTCTAGAAGTGTAATGACAGATATAAGCAGAGAGAAATTTTCCAGTTTTCCATTCCTTTTTCCACACCGACAGCCACTGTCAACTGTTGTGTGAGGATCTCTTGGCATTGTGCCCATGCGTACATCATGACTATAGTAAATCTTCTATATATTCTGCACACTGGATACACTGTCAACACAAACTGATGCAACTTCACTTTTATAATGACCATGTGGACAGTCTGTTCTAAAGATTGATTTGAAAAAAGTAAGAAAAAAGTGTGGATGTGCAGGTGCAGGGTAGTCTAATAAAGCCTGCACTGTAAGAAAAAAAATATATCCATAAATTAGCGTATTTTGTGATTGTTTTAATTTGTAATTTTTCACTGTTTATTTCACTGCTTTTGAAACAAACTTTCAATTGCATTATGAGACCTTAATCTTTCTTCGAACAACTTTTAACCTTGAAAAGTTTGAAAAAGTGACTTTTATTAATATATATATATATATATATATATATATATATATTTTTTTTTTTTATTGCAGAGAGATACAATTCACAGCATCAATATACATATGTCACTTTTCCAGCTTTTCCAGTTTAAATTCCCCCAATCAGGGATCAAAGAGGAAACACAAATTTCTGACAGCGACAGAACAACATATCTCTTTGCCTTATTTTACACCATCCTTGTCAAAACTATATCCAGAAGAAAGTAAGGGGGGGATTTCCTAAGTAAGGGGGAGAATTTCCTAAATTCTATAGGAAAATGACATTAGGTTGAATGGGAGTAATGTACTCAATCCATTTAAACCACAAGTCAACAAGTGTATCTTTTTGGTTATGCACACTGTATGTAATTTTCTCCATAATGAATACTTTTTTTAAAACATCAATCAAATCTTGCATTTGTGGTGGATTAGGTTTATACCTAGTAATGGCTTCTTTACTTGAAGCAAGCATGATTCTATGTTTGTTTTTTCTTTCCAAGAAATCCATTGACAGCATACCCAAATAAAGTACCTCAAAGCTGAAATCAATTGAAGTATTTAAGATATTTTCTAAAATGCTATGTATCCCTTCCCAAAAACTTCTAATATTAGGACATCCCCAAAATATGTGAAAATGGTTAGCGTCTTGTGATCCGCAATGCCTTTTTTCTGCCTCCATTTTCTGTTTTGGAGTAAGGACAAAACGAATAATATTTCTCCAGCAAAATTCTCTCCAATACAAAGAACGGGAAGTAGCCCATGGTAATTTACATATGTTTAGCCAATCCTCATTTGAGATGATGATACCACTTTCTTTCTCCCATCTTTCTTTAATGTACAGAGATGAATCCCCTTGTAGATCCATCAGTGATTTATATAATTAAGTTATAGTATTTGACATTGGTTTAGCCATATAAGCTGAGGAGAATAATTTAACTAGAGCACTCTTATTTGTATCACCATCAGTGTCTTTTTTAATGTTTTGATATTATTCATATTTTTTATAGTTTAAAGTGATATATTGTCTGGGTTGGTGTTGTAAATTACGGTACAAAAACCCTTTTCTTTTATTTTACAGACTTATTTCTCTCTATATTATTTCTTATACATTACATTATTTCAAACCACTAAAATGTCAATAAAAGTCACTTTGTTAAACTGTAGAGTTTAACTTCGAAAGTGAACAGAGCAGAGCTCAAGGTTTCACAATGCAATTCACAACCGTAAATAAATGGAAAACACTTGTGAATCACAAAATACTGAAAATGTTAATAAATTTTTTTTACAGTGTAGAGAAATAAAAAAGTGAGAAATAAAAACCAAGAGGAATAACAGATAGAAGTGTCAAGACAATAAAATGAGTATGATATTAATAAGCCAGATTGAACAGATACGTTTTTAAATGTGATTTAAAAATGGATAGTGAAGGTGCAACTCTAATCTCATGTGGCAGATTGTTCCATAACCATGGTACGGCTACAAAAAAAGCTCTGTCCCCTCTACGTTTTACACTGGACTGAGGAACTAAAAGAAGATTTTGATCACTGGATCTTAAACTTCTTGTAAGAGTATAAAATTGCAACAGCTCTGAAAGATAAAGGGCTAGATTATAGAGATTTGTACACAAGTAAGAGACTAATGTATAATATAATATACTGTAAGCTAACTACTGTAGTAAAGTAAACAAAAAACAACAACAATTTTATTGGCTAATTCGTATTAATTTGTACAATCTCATTCATACATTTTATAACGATTTGCTTATCCTCCAATGAGGGCTAGGTTTAGGGGTGGGGTTTTGGGGGCATGCCTCCTTTTAAAAATCATACATTTTAATATACAGTTGAAGTCAGAATTATTAGCCCTCCTGAATTATTAACCCCCTTATATTCTTTCCCCAATTTCTGTTTAATTGATATTTTCAACACAATTCTAAACATAATAGTTTTAATAACTAGTTTTTAATAACTGATATTTTTTTATCTTTTATCTTTGTACTGCCATGATGACAGTACATATTTTACTGGATATTTTTCAAGATACTAGTATTCAGCTGTTACGACTAACGTTTATTTATTTCTTTTTGTTGTTTTCTTTGTCCCATCTTCTTGTGTTGTCTTTTCTTATCCCATAGGTTAACATGTTAATGTGGTCCAGGTTCTGATTGGCTGCTGTTCGCAGAGAGCTATAAAAACGGAACTTCCGGCAGAGTTCAAGGAGCTCATTTTTGGTGCGACCTACCCCTCCAGCCGACGACCACACTTTATTATTGTCCCAAATGTCCACGTAAGATTGCAACTTTTTGAGAGTTTGAGCTTGTAGGGGTGGCATGCCTATTTATTTTGATTACTTTTGACTTTGTTTATGTTTAGGGAGGAAGGTATGCTTCCTGTAATTTTCTTTAAAGATTTACAGGTCATTTAGTTTATTTACTTTGCAGATTCTTTTGTTTGTTATTTTGGCCAGTGGCCACCCTGAAGAGATGCTCGTTTAAATTGCTACTTTTATCTACAATAAATCTATTCAATTACTCTCAACTGAGTGTCCGCGTTTGGTTGTCGACCGAAGGGGATCTTTTGAATAGGTCTTTTTTTTTTTGTTTCCCTTGGGAAATCCACCACCCACAACCTTATTTCGTTTATTATGCCCATATTCATCTATTGTAAATCTCTGATCATAGTTAATACAACCTGTATATAATGTTCATAGTACATCCATCTGTAAATATTACCCATAGTTTTTATATAATTGCACTTTTATAATTGCACTATATACCTATATCCTGCACTTGCTGCTATTGCACTCCTGGTTAGACCTAAACTGCATTTCGTTGCCTTGTACTTGTACATGTGTAATGACAATAAAGTTGAATCTAATCTAATCTAATCTAATCTAATCTAATCTAATCTAGTAGTTTTCCCTTAGACTTGAGGCGTAATATCAGCTTAAAGTGCGATTTAAAGGCTTAACTTCGTACCTTAAATAGGTTATAGGCAAGTTAGGGTAATTAGGCAATGTTATTTTATAACAGTGATTTGTTCTGTAGACAATCTGAAAAAAAAATGTGCTTAAGAGGGCTAATAATATTCATTCATTCATTCATTTTCTTTTCGGCTTAGTCCCTTTATTAATCTGGGGTCGCCACAGCGGAATGAACCGCCAACTTATCCAGCATATGTTTTACGCAGCGGATGCCCTTCCAGCTGCAACCCACTGGGAAACATCCATACACACACTCATTCACACACATACACTACGGACAATTTATCCAACCCAATTCACCTATACCACATATTTTTGGACTTGTGGGGGAAACCGGAGCACCCGGAGGAAACCCACGCGAACACGGGGAGAACATGCAAACTCCACACAGAAACGCCAACTGACCCAGCCGAGGCTCGAACCAGCGACCTTCTTGCTGTGAGGCGAACGTGCTACCCACTGCGCCACCGTGACGCCCCTGGGCTAATAATAATAACCTTAAAATGATAAAAAAATAAATAAAACTGCTTTTATTGTAGCCGAAATAAAACAAATACGATTTTCTCCAGAAGAAAAAATATTATAGGAAATACTGTGAAAAATTCCTTGCTCTGTTAATCATTGTTTGGAAAATATATTTTAAAAAAATTCACAGGAGAGCTTATAATTGTGACTTTAACTGTAAATTGAATCATACAAATTCATATGAATTATTTCTGACAATACATAAAATATGTTTCTTCATGCATGAAATTTGGCTGAAAGAAAAAAACATAATGAAAAGAGACATTAATTCTCCATTAAACTATAGTATAACATTTGATCTGCCAAACCAAATGGTGCAAATCAATAACCACAGTCTCACTGGTTCAATGCAAGCAAGAAATGAGCATCTCAATTGAACATAGCACAAGGTGATGATCTGCTTCAAGACTTGTTATATCCATAAAACTCATAACAAAGGGCAGATCTCAATCAAGCGTGTCCAGACAATCATATATGATAAAGCATAACGGCATCTCATTTCATAATTAAAAGGGCATTTTTTTCCCTTATCTCCACGACTTTTGAGATGAAAAGAAGCACTTGGATCTCAATCAGGGGAATGGCACTTGATGAGCAGCGATACTTTGTCTGTGGATGAAACCGTGAAGCTGCATTAGAGAGGCCATGTTCATTATCATTAGAGTCTCGCACCGCTGTGGTCTGCTTTGCTCTAGTTCCCCCTGTCCGCAAAAGCAATTCGGTCCCCCCGTATCTGAGCCATACTAGAACAAAAGAGGCAATCAGAAGAGAGAAGAAGAAAAGCCCAATTTTCTCTTGGCTAATTAAAGTAAAGGAAGACAAGATGAAGGGCAGTGCCCCCCGGCATCCCTGTGCAAACTGAAGGACCCTTAAAGGCTGCTCTTTTATGTGTCTGGAAATTGGGTACCGCTTTTTTCTATGACAGATCTCCAGAAAGAAAGAAAGGGAGAGGATTAGTAAGACGGAGGAGGTGTTCATGCCTTTTTATAGTGCGATCTTCTACATCTATAGATTACAGACGGATGTAAAAACAATTACAAGAGTGAACCGTGAATATATTAACTTCTGAAAGCAAACATTTGATTGCATAAATGTTTTGAGTTGAACCTATATGCAATACAGTTATCAGGATGTTTTTTTTTTAATGGTAGAGTTTGTGCAAAACCAAATCTGTTTGTGTAAAAGTTATTTCATTAATTCAAAAGTGCTATGTAAAAATAATGTGGTCTATAGTTCATGTGATTAACTGGTATGAAAGCATCTGCATCTGAAATTCATCGATGGATTCATGCAGGGAAATAAAATCAGCTATTTAATATAGTGATTTAAGTGTTTTTGATTAAACACACTAACTTGCATCAGTTGTACTATGTATTTATTATTTATTTATTTAGGATTTAATGCCATATCAGTAGCATTGGCTATATTCATGAAAAACCTATACTAAATATACAATATATTACATATAATTATATAATTTTCCTCAGTAAACATTTATTGTACAAAAAAAAAACATACAAAAAACAACAACACTGAAAAGAGTCATATACAATCTATTCACATGAATAGTTTTGGCAAGTTAATCCTTCGTGGCATAGATTTAACAAGGTACTGGAAATATTCCTCATAGATTTTGGTCCATATTGACATGATAGCATCACACAGTTGCTGCAGATTTGTCGGCAGCACATTCATGATGCGAATCTCCCGTTCAACCACATCCCAAAAATGCTCTATTGGATTGAGGTCTGGTGACTGTGGAGGCCATTTGAGTACAGTGAACTCATTGTCATGTTCAAGAAACCAGTCTGAGATGATTCACGCTTTGACATGGCGCGTTATCCTGCTGGAAGTAATGTTGTGGTTTCTGGCTGTTCCATTAATGAATCAAACTCAGTCTGGAGGTTATGAATATCAGAAGAATATACTTTATTGGAATATTTTCCAAAAAAAGCAGAGACGTCCATAAGCAGACCCATCTCTAGTCTCTCCCCAGGACAATCTCAAGTGTCTGTGTTCTTCACAATCTTTATACAGATTTTCTCTCCCCACCTCTAGGTGTTCTCGTTTTAACTCCGACCATTTTAGGATGTTTTCTCTTTACTGAGAGGTTTAGTATATCTTTAGGTGCTCATGTTATTCTGGGCCCTTTCCCCTGCAATGCAAACACCTGTTTTCACACCAGAGTTCTCTCTCCATAGATGCAATCTCTTCTGAGTATTTACATACTTTCCCATGATGATACATTACTTTTATAATATGTCACTCACTCTCCTGAAAGCCTCTCACAGATATAACTTCATATGTGTGTTTTACATATACAATCAATGTTTTACATATAAACTCATTCTCCAGCAGCTCCAAATAGTGACTCCACACATTCCTCAGCATGACACCCATCCTACACACACCACCAGTTGTCACCTTCCTGCTCAAAATACACCACCAGTTGTTGCCCTTTTTCCTCAAAATACATGTCTATACATCTATAGATGGTTATACAGGTTGACGTGTTCATTGCACACTTATAAAGAGTAAAAAGTCTTCTTCAGTAGCCATCAGAAGATGGGTACACTGTGGTCATAAAGGGATGGACATGGTCAGCAACAATACTCAGGTAGGCTGTGGCGTTGACACGATGCTCAATGGGTACTAATGGGCCCAAAGTGTGCCAAAAAAATATCCCCCAGACCATTACACCACCACCACCAGCCTGAACCGTTGATACAAGGCAGGATGGATTCATGCTTTCATGTTGTTGATGCCAAATTCTGACCCTACCATCCGAATGTCGCAGCAGAAATCAAGACTCATCAGACCAGGCAATGTTCATCCAATCTTGTATTGTCCAATTTTGGTGAGCCTGTCCGAACTGTAGCCTTAGTTTTCTGTTCTTAGCTGACAGGAGTGGCACCCGGTGTGGTCTTCTGCTGCTGTAGCCCATCCGCCTCAAGGTTGGACGTGTTGTGCATTCAGAGATGCTCTTCTGCATACCTTGGTTGTAACGAGTGGTTATTTGAGTTACTGTTGCCTTTCTATCAGCTTGAACCACTTTGGCTATTGTCCTCTGACCTCTGGCATCAACAAGGTATTTGCGCCCACAGAACTGCCACTCACTGGATATTTTCTCTTTTTCGGACCATTCTCTGTAAACCCTAGAGATGGTTGTGCGTGAAAATCCCAGTAGATCAGCAGTTTCTGAAATACTCAGACCAGCCACTTAAATCACCTTTCTTCCCCATTCTGATGCTCAGTTTGAACTGCAGCAGATCGTCTTGACCATGTCTACATGCCTAAATGCATTGAGTTGCTGCCATGTGATTGGGTGATTAGAAATTTGCGTTAACGAGCAGTTGGACAGGTGTACAAGATGTATACAAGATGGAGGCACTTTTCCATGAGGATTTTTCTGTACATTTACCTCTGTGTTCAATCAACTGTGAACGTGCATAGAGAAGTTGGATGTTTTTAAAGATGTTCTGTCTTATAAGACATTTGTGGAAATGCTGAATTATTATATTTTATGTTGGAGCAGAGAGACGGTTCTGATTTCCATGGCGACTGGCAGAGCCCACACTATCACTGACATTATCTGCTCTCACAGCCACAGAGCTGTCGCCTTGTTCTTTGGGAAAGGAGCTGCAGACTCCATCCTCAAAAGATAAACTACACCTAATCAGATTTCAAATATTTATTCAATCAATACAGGAGACATATTTGAAAGTCCCCCTGAAATCAAAGTTAAAGTTTCTTTTTCTGGTGTTTGTATCACTGTTATCTACAGCCAGTTTCCTCCAACATTTATTTATGACATCACTGTTTTACTTCAGCTTCTTGTTAGATCGTTTGACCAATCAAATTTTTTTGGGGCTAATAATATTGAATAATATTTATAATAAAAAATAGAATAATAAAATACATTAATATTGAAATGGTTTTAAAAACATTAAAAACTACTTTTATTCTAACTGAAATAAAACAAACAAGACTTTCTTCAGAAGAAAAAATATTATAGGAAATGCTATAAAAAATTCCTTGCTCTGTTAAAGATCATTTGTGAAATATTTGAAAAAGAATAAAAATTCACAAGAGGGCTAATAATTTTGACTTCAACTGTGTAACCGAGCATTCATAATCACTTGCATGTCTAAAATAATACACATTAGTCTGACAGTGCTGAACTCTTCCCCATTTATTAATCATAATTACAGTGAAGAGATGAACGCCAATATCTGGGATGCTGAAACAAACTGTTCCCATAAACACTTGCCTTTCTACAGCAAGCCTGAGAGGGGAAATGCATTGCACACACACATACTGTACACACAGAGTCAGCATACAAAACTACAATAGACGATTGAATTTAAGATGCGATCAACTGAATAAATAACTATTAATTATCAAAACTGATTATTCAGACCAACTGAAATCGAAATAAGCTTTGATGTAGGACAATATTTGGTTGAGATGTAATTATTTGTAAATCTGTAATATGAGTGTTTGGAAGAAAAAAAATCTAAATACGAATAAAATCCCCATCTAATATTGTCTAAATAAAGTGCTTAGTAAAGCACATTGCTAATCAAAAAATGAGTTTCGACATATTTAAAGCAGGATATTTACAATAAATCCCCAACATGATATCTCCTTGATATACGAATGATTTTGTCATCACGAATGTTGACTCATACAATGTATTTTTGGCTATATATTACCAAAAATATATCAGTGGAATGGTGTCATGGTGGCGCAGTGGGTAGCACAATCGCCTCACAGCAAGAAGGTCGCTGGTTCGAGCCTCGGCTGTGTCAGTTGGCATTTCTGTGTGGAGTTTGCATGTTCTCCCCGTCGTCGCGTGGGTTTCCTCCGGGTGCTCCGGTTTCCCCCACAAGTCCAAACACATGCGGTACAGGTGAATTAGGTAAGCTAAATTGTCTGTAGTGTATGTGTGTGAATGAGTGTGTATGGATGTTTCCCAGTGATGGGTTGCAGCTGGAAGGGCATCCGCTGCGTAAAACATATGCTGGATAAGTTGGCGGTTCATTCCGCTGTGTCGAAAAGAAAATGAATGAATGAATATCAGTGGAACCAATTCAAACAGTATAAATATACTTTCTATTGATATAAAAGTTCAGAATAGGTATGAAGTGCTTATATTAACTTTATTTGTAAGTTGATTTGGATATTGTTAATGTCTGTTAAATTAATATTGTGGCTGTCATGAGTCAGATGTGCTTTACCTCCACCACTATGACTGGCAGAGCTGTGAATAACAAAACACCATTTTAACAAAGAGGAGGGTCTACTTGATATGCCCCATCCTGTCTTTATTTATTTATTTGTTGAAATTATGACCAATGATTGAACAAAGCTACACATTTCAAGATACTTCAAGGGGACTTACATGGATAAAGTCACATTATACTGTTAGAAATGCTTACAGGAATCAATTGAAAGTGATGAGAGAGCAGGGGAATTATATAGATGCTAAATATGAACATCAGGGGTATTTGTTTTGCATTAATCATAGCTTTTTAAAATTTTTTTAGTTTGGCAGTTAATGCTCAGGATTGGGTCCAACGTAATGTAAACAACACAGTTGCCAATTTTGAACAATAGATGATACACAGTTATGATATTAAGACATTCTTTAATATACTGTATATAAAAGGCTCTCATTTCTGAAAGTGTAATAATTCATTCGCAATAATGCTGGCATGTTTGGGGAAAAGTTTGACCTCTTGGATAAGTGGTGGCTGATGATAAATTAGGTAAATAATGAAGACTCAACAAACAGAACAAAAAAATGAACTAAAATAGAGTTGTTCAAATGATGGAGTAAAAATGAATGCAACCAAAGGTTTACAATGGATATTTTTTCATCATTATTTTTGTCTTTTTTTCCCCACTTAGACATATGTCTTACTGAATAATAAACAAAACTGAATAATTTTGTGAAAAGCCCCGCCTACTAGTGACACTAGCGCCTACTTTTTTTGAGCTGAAACTTCGCATACACGCTCTAGGGACATCAGAGACTTTTTTAGTTCTTGCAAAAAGATCCCCTTTATATCAAAATATACATACACTCACCAGCCACTTTATTAGGTACGCCTGTCCAACTGCTCGTTAACGCTAATTTCTAATCAGCCAATCACATGGCAGCAACTCAATGCATTTAGGCATGTAGACATGGTCAAGACGATCTGCTGCAGTTCAAACCGAGCATCAGAATGGGGAAGAAAGGTGATTTAAGTGACTTTGAACGTGGCATGGTTGTTGGTGCCAGACGGGCTGGTCTGAGTATTTCAGAAACTGCTGATCTACTGGGATTTTCACACACAACCATCTCTAGGGTTTACAGAGAATGGTTCAACAAAGAGAAAAGGCTCACCAAAATTGGACAATAGAAGATTGGAAAAACGTTGCCTGGTCTGATGAGTCTTGATTTTTGCTGCGACATTCGGATGGTAGGGTCAGAATTTGGCGTCAACAACATGAAAGCATGAATCCATTCTGCCTTGTATCAACGGTTCGGGCTGGTGGTGGTGGTGTAATGGTGTGGGGGATATTTTCTTGGCACACTTTGGGCCCATTAGTACCAACTGAGCATCGTGTAAACGCCACAGCCTACCTGAGTATTATTGCTGACCATGTCCATCCCTTTATGACCACAGTGTACCCATCTTCTGATGGCTACTTCCAGCAGGATAACGCACCATATCATAAACCGCGAATCATCTCAGACTGGCTTCTTGAACATGACAATGAGTTCACTGTACTCAAATGGCCTCCACAGTCACCAGAACTCAATCCAATAGAGCACCTTTGGGATGTGGTGGAACCGGAGATTCGCATCATGGATGTGCTGCCAACAAATCTGCAGCAACTGCGTTATGCTGTCATGTCAATATGGTCCAAAATCTCTGAGGAATATTTCCAGTATCTTGTTGAATCTATGCCATGAAGGATTTAAGGCAGTTTTGAATGCAAAACGGGGTCCAACCCGGTACTAGAAAGGTGTACCTAATAAAGTGGCCGGTGAGTGTATACTTGAAAAACAAAATGGCATTAAACAGTGAGTTCAGAAACAAATTAACCAAAGGGCAATACAATTGTTTTTCTGACCCTATTAGCAGATAGTTTGTCTTGTTTTAAGTGTAAAGTCAAAAACTTTTCGTATCTTTTGTTTGTTTCTTCAGACAACACGGCTTAACACATTTTGCTAATAAAGGAAATTGGATGCATAATAGGAGATAAGGACACCAGACAGTGTAGCTTGAACCAGTCAGACAAATTAATAGTATGGACAGCGATGCTGTGACAAAGAAAGATGGAGGGAAGAAAGAAGAGGCAAGCAGAGGGCAAAAGCAGCAGGAGAGAGCAGGAGAAAAGGGCAAAAGCAGTGGATGGATGGCGGTGGATCTGCACAAAAGTGTGATGCTGAGTTTGGCTGGCTTACAGACCCTCTCCATAATTCATCTGAGTTCTCTAGCTGGCTGAGCCTACAGGCTGTCTGCCACTCAACCCAGAGCTTCTTTTAATTAATGCGATGTGGGGACTCCCACAATCCCACAAACCGGCTCTGTTCCTCGGTTTCTCCTGGATAAGCCTTTAAGGGCTCAATCTTTTGTCAGCTATTTTCCTAAGATGGTCTGTTTTAATGTCTTTGAGTGATAATGATGATCTGTGTGTGGCACCCAGGGTGTGTGTTCCGTATTCATGCAAGCATACTTTATAAATGTCCGTTCTTTTTATCATGAACAATTAAATGCAATTAAACATCCATTTGAAGACCCTATTAAATGCAAATTAGAGTTTGGTGGCTTTTAGTTCATGTCCATTAGGTTTGAGGTCATCAATGCTACAGTTCAAAAGTTAGCTGTCAGTAAGATTTAGGCTTTTCTGGAATGACATTAATACTTTTATCCTGCAAGGATTCCGTTAAAATGATCAGAAGTGACAGTAAAGACATTTATAACAAAAGGTACAAAAGACTTCTATTTCAAGTAAAAAAAACTGGTTCTTTTAACTCTATAATAATACGATAATAGTAATAATAAAGAGAAATGTCTGAAAAACAGCATATTAGAATGATTCCTGGGTAATTGCTTGATATTCAGTCTTACTAGCACACCTAAGCCACTGTTAGCCGCTGTCCTTAAAATAATAATAATAATAATAACAGCAAATGCCAATAGGAATATTTTTAAGCAGGTAAATATAGAACAACACTTGTCAGTATAATGTCACTTCTCATTGCTAGCATGTTTTAGTGAGTTTCTAACATATCTCCCACTTGCTTGCACTTTTTAAGGTTGCTATAAGTGTTAAAAATAATTTCCTGTTGCTAGCATGTTGTAGTGAGTGTCTAGCATATGGCTAGGATATTGTACACTTCCAAACACTTTTTAATATGTTGCTAGGGTGCACCACAGTGTAAATCGTGTCCCTTCCTTTTGTTAGCATGCGTTAGCAAGTCTCTATCACACTTTACACCTGCTAACTATTTTTAAATATGTTTCTAGCAGTACACTACAGGGTAAAACATCACTTCCTGTTGTTAGCATGCTTTAGTGAGTTTCTAATGTATTTCCAGCATATTGTACACTTGACTTTTTAATTTGCTACACGTTACAGTGTATGACATGTTGTTTACTGTTTTTAGTATGATTTAACAAGTTTCTAGCACATTTCTGGCATATTTTACACATGCTAACTCTTTTTAAATGTTGCTAGAAGTGCACTGCAGTGTACATCACTGTTGCTAGCATGTTTTAGCATGCTGCTAGGGTACATCACAGTGTAAAACATGTCCCCTCCTCTCTTTAGCATTAGCAAGTTTCTAGTATATTGCTGGCATATTTTACACCTGCTAACTATTTTTAGTATGTTGCTTGGGGCGCTACAGTATATAACATCACTTCCTGTTGCTAGCACGTTTTAATGTGTTTGTAGCATATAGGATATCTTACACTTGGTAACACTTTTAAAAATATCTAATAGATTGATTCATTTTTTTTTCCTTCGGCTTAGTCCCTTTATTCATCCGGGGTCGCCACAGCAGAATGAACCGCCAACTTATCCAGCATATGTTTTACACAGCGGATGCCCTTCCAGCTGCAACCCAGTACTGGAAAACACACATACACACTTATTCATACACATACACTAGGGCCAATTTAGTTTATTCAATTCACCTGTACCGCATGTGTTTGGACTGTGTGGGAAACCGGAGTGCCCGGAGAAACCCCCTCCAACACGGGGAGAACATACAAACTCCACTTTCTTGCTGTGATGCGACAGTGCTCACCACTGAGCCACCGTGTCGCCCCCCTAATAGATTCAAAAGACTATTAAAAAAGTGTGTTTGTGTGTTTCTAAAAAAACAAAAAAAAAACTGATGACTATACGTTTTTCCCCTCAATCAAATGCTCTGCTCTGTCCCTATATACCAGCAGTAGCTAACCAACATCATGATGCTTCATAACTCATCAGGGTCAACTCGAGATTGAATCGTGATGAATCAAGATTTGTTTTCAAATTCCCACAAGAATCGAAATTGAATCATGAGATCGTGAGATGAGATCCCGCTTCTAATAGGTGGGTGGTTATTCTCCTGGGTAGCCTGCTGAAATATAATGATGGATTCAGAGCTCTGGAATATTGCACCGGCCCATTTGACTTGATTGTGTCCAATCAAAGAATCTGGCTGCGGGGCCGTATGATTGGAGCGAATCAGTCAGTCATTAGCCAGGCAATCAGCTCAAATGCCCCCTTTCCCAAGGGAGACCCACAATGGCCGATTTGAGATGGAGAAAGGATGGGAAAGAAGGGGAGCAGAAGACAACAGGGCTGTTCAATCACAGCATTAATCTGAATCCTATTTACCTTCTATGTCTCTTCTTTTTTACTCTTTCACACTGAAATGTGACTGTCTACATAGATGCTCTTTTACCTATTCTCTTCTCTTCTCTTCTCTTCTCTTCTCTTCTCTTCTCTTCTCTT
>CAIGQV010016734.1:13108355-13158525 GCA_903798115.1 Danio jaintianensis
TTCTCTTCTCTTCTCTTCTCTTCTCTTCTCTTCTCTTCTCTTCTCTTCTCTCTCCTGTGATGTATGGCTCCTGTCAGAGGTGGAATCAATGGGATGGTGGTTGTTTTAATTTAGCAGAGCGCTGAGAGGATACTGATACTGGCAGTCAGAGAAGAGGAATGGCAGTGGCCTTTCACCATCTGTTTTTACTTTCCCTCCCTGTTTCACACATTGATCAACATCCAGCACTTGCAGCGACTGCTTGAGCCCATGCGGTGTAGGTGGCTTTGCACAAACTACAGCCATATTAGCCAATTGACACTGATAATCGTGTATTTAAATGAAAAAATTTAGGTTATGGCTTGATACGGATCCACATTTAGCTTGACAGTTTCTCCTCAGTCCACAGTATTGCACACTGAACCCATCATCATCGCTTTTATCATCATCTTGATTAATGTTATTTATATCTATCTATACTGTGTGTCTGCGGGATGCCTGTCTGGAAATGTATCCACTGGAAATAGTAATGAGAGACAACAGCAGGAATAAAGAGGGACAATGCCTATATTGTAATTAACAGCAATAAATTATCTTTCTAACCATCAGCGATATAAGAAGCTCCCTCAATAGGCTGCATTTTAATATGCTCCCAATGGCAATGTAGACTAATTTTAGCTAAATTCTATAAGGCAATATTGCATATAACATAATGTATTAGAAATGTATAGTCATTGTTTTTTAGATACACCTGTTCAACTGCTCATTAACATAAATATCCATCAGCCAATTACACTGCAGCAATCCAATGCATTTAAGGTGGTGCATGGTGCAAATTCTGATGGTCGGAAGAATGTATGTCAAGGCAAATTTCATGAAAGAGTTTATGTGAACATCATGATTTTATGACTTGGCGAAATACAAAGCAATTACAGGAAATTTTACACCAAAATCATGGACAGAGGGAGCCATTGCTTTCAGAGACATTCTCCCTATTTTACTCTTTCTCTTACGAGCTTAATAATGATACAAGCTGTTAGTGTTTGCTACACACACATTATCTTTTTCAGCACCAGGAAACCAGGAGGTCAAGTCACCCTGTGTGTGTGAATTATAAAGCGTAGTCTATGGTAAACTATCATCACCTGATTTGTCAACTTTAGATAAATCGACAGATCGGATTGTTATACACACCTCAGGAGTTTAGCTCCCAAAATTATTTGACATGTTTAAAAATGTTCAGGAGCTTGTGAGCCACTTGGCTCGGCTCATAAGTTCCTATCACATGGTACGAGCCATGATCATACAGGCATCAATTTCCATGCGATTTCTCCTGATGTGAAAAAATTGGTGCATATGAGCTCATATGACAGCAAACATCGCACTGTGTATGCATGCCTTTAGACATGTAGATGTGGTCAAGATCAAACTAAGCATCAGACTGGGGAAGAAAGTGATTTAAGTGACTTTGTCATGGTTGTTGGAGCCAGATGGGCTGGTTTGAGAATTTCAGAAACTACTGATCTGCTGGGATTTTTATGCATATCAATCTCTAGGGTTTACAGAAAAGCAACAGCATGAGTGAAAATGTCTTGTTGATTCCAGAGGTCAAAGGACAATTGCCAGAGCTGATAAAAAAGCAGCAACAACTCAAATAACCTCACTTACAACCAAGGTCTGCAAAAGAGCATCTCTGAAATCACAATGCATTGAAACTTAAAGTGGCAGAATACTCGACTGGTGCCACTCTTGTCAGCTGAGAACAGCTAAGGCTAAACTTTTCACGTGCCCAACAACATAACAACATGAAACCATGGATCCTTATTGCCTTATATCAATAATTCAGGCTGTTGCTGCTGGTGGTTAATGGTATGGAGGATATTTGTTGTCACACTTAGTACCAGCTGAGCATTAACCCTCCTGTTGTCTTAGAATTCTGTATACACCATTCACCCTTCAGATCAAAAAATGCCCCATCTTCACAAAAGCTCTAAATAAAGCAGCTTTATAAATAAATTTATATATATATTTCTATTTTGCATGAAGAAACAACCTTATCATTCATCACAAATTCTGTGAGTATTTAGGTTTTCCCTTATCAGTTTGGAGTATTTTATCAATGTTTAATCTGAGGGCAACACTTGTTTTTGACTAAAGTAAAGGGTATATTTTCTAATGCTAAAGGTACCTGCATAAATGTAAAATGTTTAGCAGACAGTATTCATGAATGTTAAAGCAGCAGATTCTTGTTGTGTGTATGTGTGTTTGGTATGTGTGTGTTGGAGTGTGGCCCAGTAATTTTTGTGGTGAAAAAATGGTTTTATAGCTGGCAGGTCAAAATTGACACAAAGGACAACCGTTGTACCCTAGACTGTGTGCAACCTTCATGAAAATATGAAAACAGAAAATGATTTTTTTTTTTCTAATGTTGAGGTCACTTTAAAAAAAGTCACCAAACTTAAGATAAAAAAAAACATTGTTTAGAGTTTCTTTTCTGCTGTTGAAATGGTGACTGTGTCATTTTTTACCCATAAGTCAACAGGAAGGTTAAATGCCACAGCTCACCTGAACATTATTGCTGACTATGTCCATCGCTTTACGAGCACATTGAACCCAATTCTAATCATCTTAAACTGGTTACTTGAAAATGACAATGAGTTCACTATACTCAAACAGCCTGCACAGTCACCAGATTCCAATCCAATAGTGCACCTTTGGGATGTTGTGGAGCGAGAGACAAATCTGCCGCAACACAAGATTTGCACCGTGTTCCAAATCAATCCTCTGAGCAGTTCAGTTTAATCTAGAATGCTGTCTATGTAGGCAGTAAGGCAGCTCAGTTCCTATTGGAACAGAGTTTAAATGCCTTTTTAATAGTCTACAGGGGGTCTTGTGATGTAAATTTGATGTCGCTACACTGTGTGAGAAAGAGTGCGATGGGAAAACAGGAATGTCGAAGGGTTAATGGAGGCTCACATGGAGACTCCCTGTGGTCCTGGAGAGCACTTTTTGTGTAGCCCACGGGCAAAAGACGGAGCAAAAGCGGTAACCGTTCTGCCATCCTGTCACATAGGATCTGCCTCATTTACAACCATGTACGACGCTCCTGAAAATGACACGGCCCAAAGAGCAAAAAAGACGAACAAAGAATTGGAGGAGAGTGATAAAAGGGAAACTGATGTGCGTATGGGAGTTTTAAGCATGTTTTATATAGTGTGCGACAGTGAATGTGGGAAACGGATCTCTCCTGGGTTCTTTAAGGATAATAGGACCATCTTCAACCTGCCACGTTTCCTCTTCACACATGCTTTTTGATTGACTCGTGCATTCAGGCCCTCTCTCACTCGTTTCTCTTTCTCTCTAATGGGCCAATCTGTCCTACTCTTGCTCAGCTGCCCAGGCTACTCTTTGAGTCGCGAGGCGTTTTGATGAGAGATTCGCTGCAGACAGGCCGCTGACCCTGAACTGATCTGAGATACACTCCAGTTCACTGGTCATTTCCCAGGCTGTTCTGGGAAAAGGTGGCAGGGGGCGATCTGTCTGCCTCATGACCAGTGCGGGACAATACACAACCCTCACCTTATAACTATGGACTTCAATCTGTAACTAATGGCGAGGCAAAGGTTAATTGATCCACAACTGGGATTGCGGCTCAGTCAGCAGAGGAGAACTGTGCCAATAAATGATCCTAAGCAAGCCATTTGTCATCATTTATAAAAGGTCAAAATGTTCCTCTTTCCTCACAGGGTGGATAACTAAATAAAATAGCCTTCCTATTTTCAAATAAGTTATGTGTTTTAAGTTAAAATCCTTTCAGTAGACCTTGACCTCTTGGCTCATTGATCAGTATTCAGGTGCGATTGCGCAATCAACGTTCTTTGAGAAATGAGTAGAAATTAATGGCCCATAGGGGGAGCTGTGTGATGGTACTGACCACATAATGATTTATTTTCTCATAGAGAAAGCATTGGCGACGGGCAGGGAGGGGAGCAGAGTCTGACATTTCAAGTTCAATGACCGCTACAGGCAAAAAATGCCATAATATTCAGCCTACGGTATCTGTCAAAGTCAAAAACAGTTTTCCGAAAGGTGGAAAAAGTTACGCTATTATCTAGTCATTAGCTCGACTACCTCTGTTCATGTTGTTCTCCCTCTAAGACAAGCACAAATGGTTTTAATTGGCCGTGCAACACAAATGTATATGCACACTATACCAAGAATGCCACTGGTTGCATCATTTTCCAAATTGACTCTTCATTAAACCCTGCAAGCTCAGAAAGCTACAGGGAGTAACAGTGAATTAACACAATGCACTGATATTGCATTTTTTATCATCCTGGTACTTATATAAAATTATTCAATTGCTGCTAATGGTCTCAGTTCTAGTAACAGTACATCACTACAGACCTCAAATGATTCCTGACTGTTAAATGCTATTGAGAATAAGTCTAACCCTTTTAAACAACCAGCAAATGTTGTATTTTTAAATGTGCTAACTAGCTTAACCTGCCCCTTTCAACCAGCTTTAGGAAAAAACATGTTGACCAAGATTTTTTCTTTTTTTTCCCAAGTTAAAAGCACGGCTATGCTACACTACCTGCTACACTAACCAATATAAACCAGCTTGTACAGTACATTGAAATCCATGCTGGTCTTTTTAGAAGGGTAGTATTTAGTCATCTTAAGCACCCAACTTGTTCAAAATGAAGTATAGTATAATTGAATTCAATAGCCAGACCTTCAGATTTATGGCAGAAGGTCTGGCGTTATCACAGCTTTTATTGGCAAGGACAACCCAAGAGCAAGCCTGATGACCAATTGTTTTATTCAGCACCATGTTAAAAGTTGTACAGTTGGTATCCCATATGTTTTCACATTAAAAAATCACTTTTATAAGGGGTTTAAACACAGTTGTGTGGCAACAGTATGTAAATATAGCCAGCCTCTAATGGTAAAAATTAATTAATAATTTTTTTTATAATCACAGGTCATAAAAACAGTTGGCAGAAACACTTTGATTGACATTCTCCCTTTGTATATGTCATCAAAGGAGGAAAGCTCTGCCCATTAGTGATGATCTCTCTCTCTCATTAGACAGCCCTGAGTGAGAAGCAGCCGTTCACCATTAGGGTTTTCACATCGTACCTGCTGAATATAACATCAGCGACTAAGAGTCACTGATCAAAGAGTTTTAGATGCACACATGGACATCGGAGTCTTCTTAGTCACTTCTTTAGACATTTTCAGTTTTTCGTTAACGATATAACATTAGTCCTGTTTTGAATCTGCCGCTATGCTGATGAACATGCATTTGTAGCCCCGCCTCCATTTGAAAATAAGGGCTGGGAGCACAATCTCATTTGAATTTAAAGTGACTAATCAAAACGGCACAATTTAGATCAAAGCCTAAAAGGGGCAGTTTCAAAGAGTTAAGGTCTTTGCACACTGAAGTCCGGTAAACAAACCTTGCACACTGAGTCCGATGCGTATTAAGTAATCCATAACAAAAAAAAGCTAAACATTTCGGAGTCAGTTCAAGCAGTGATACATTGTTCTCCTCTCTTCTCCAAAGTAGAAAAAGAAAGAGAAATAGGCTACATATGGTGTTTATACTGCATAGAGAGGAAGAAGAGCTCAGTTCATTATCAAAGAGCTCCTCTAGATTATCCCCAAACGCAAAGTTTATTTCAGGAAATCAGTTAAATTTTGATATATTGCTTGTGATACACGTTTACGTACGTAAACAAATCCGAAACAGAGACTGGCAGTACCTATAGACATTATAATAGATGTTGGCTGCGTTGACGTATCGGAGCAACGGACCATCAGGCGATTATAATGCCTATGGGCAGTACGTCAAATGTATGGACACACATACACACGCCCCAAGCAGCAGCAGCCAGCAGGGAAGAGGTGCGCCAGTCACAGAATCCAGCATATAGGGGTTGTCAACTGTCCGCCACATTCTGTCTTATATTATGCACTGTGTTTGTCATAAAGTTATCTGTGACTCAAGTGATGGCATTTTGTAGTTTGCCTTTTGCTTGTACGGTGGCTCTGAACAGTCAAAACACCTCTCAAAGTGCTTTTTCGGATGTAGAAAATGGAAAAAATCGAACTCGGTTCGAATTATTTTATGACGGACGAAAGTTTCAAAGGCAATGTGTCAACACGATTGACACAGCATGAGGTCAAATGTATTTTTTAAAGTGTGAAAATTACAGACGAAAATTTAAGATTCAGGTGCAATAACGTTTATACAAAAATATTTGTGGGGTATTTTGACGTGAAACTTCACATACACACTCTAGGGACATTAGAGACTTGTTTTACATCTTGTTAAAAGGGGCATAATAGGTGTCCTTTAAGCAAAACTGATAGATGTCTTTTAAACATTGAACCCTTTAAAAAAAAAAAGGCATCAAATCCTAAAAGGTGCTCTCACAATGGGATTTGGCATCAAATGGCATATGAAAAAAGAAACAAAGGCTAAAGAGCAACATGCAAAGTGTAATATATGTCCAATATAAAACACCTTGTTATAAATTTGAAGCACAAACTGTTAGTATCATCTGCCACATTCTGAAGGCGAACACTCCAACACTAATACCATACCTGAAAACATGACTTGTTTCTTTGGGTGGTTTTATTCAAATATTTCCCCATATTGACATACAGTAGTCAACATTTGAAGTGGATCCTAAAACTCCTGAGCAACACTTATTCTTGTCTTAGGATCATTTTGAAAAACTTAATCCACTTCAAAAGTTGACTATTGTATATATGAGGGAGAATACGACGGAGGCAAGTTTCCCCACGTCTGGATCACCCTTCATTGGAGTGAAAAATAATTTTGGTTACAGATTTGAGCTTCATAACAGATTTTATACATGCACAAATAGCTTCATAAAACACTAAAAAAAAGACAAAAACCAAAATGTATCATAGTATAAGTCCTAGCAGCAGTTTTCTTAACCTTGCCTTTCTGGTATCAGGTTTTCAGCAGTTACTTGAGATTATCACATGAAGCATGAAAAAAAGAATATGAAGATGCGCTTTAAGGGTGCTTTGAAATGGTATTATTTTAGGTGGAGGAAATGGTTATAGCCTGCGGTAGTCATTTTACACCAGTAATCAACCTTCTGTGAATGAGAATCTAGTATGGCTTTACAGTGCACTTGATCATTACATTGCTGACTTCTGTGAAAATTATTATGAAAGCACGTTTGAAAGGCCAAAATTACTCCAAAGCAAATGCCAATGAGTGCCATCACGTCACTTTCAGCACAGTGAAAATTGAAGGCAAGCAGCGGATTCACTAATGGATTTCATGGAAAAAACATATGTAGAGTTCAAACAACTGCACTTTTCCTGGTAAAAACTGAAGTAAACACACACTCAGGTTTAAAATGACATCCATCAGAGTTGTAATCACCTCTAAGTTGTTGTAATAGTCCGACCTGATGTTGCCTGAGAGAAAAGAGAGAGGAAAAAAACAGCTTTCAATCAATATGCATGACCCAAAAGCTGAATGTTGTGACTCAGACTTCAAAACAGAAATTAATAACCCAGTGCAATCATATTTTCTAACTGTACATACAGCAAAAAATAAAATTAAATAAAAAAATAAATAAATAAATAAAAAAAAAATAGCATAAACAATGAGGCATCAGTATGGAGGTATAAAAACAAAAACAAAGCAAAAAATTATAATATTAATATGCACTTTAAACATAAAATGCAGAACAAAGTCCTTACATATCAGAATAAGGAATAAATAAAAAAAAGAAAATATTTAAAAGAAACAAAGAAAGAAACACAAGAGAGAAAAAAAAAAAAAATAATAATAATAATAATGTTTACAAGTTAAAATATAAAATAATTTTAGAAACATTTGCATTTTTAAAACAAATTATTCATAACAAATATAATCTTATGAAGAACCAGATAATAAATGTGAACAGAAATAAACAAGCAAAGGAAAAAAAAAGAATAAAACAAAAGAAATAACAAACAGCATAATGGAAAGGGAAAAAAAAAAAAAGAAATCAGACCACATAAGATAAAAATGGGGGGAAAACCTGCTTCAAATAGCTGTAAGCTGTTTTAAACACAAGTACACAATCATTCTCTATTATGGCCGGTTATTGAATATCTGTTAATTGTCACATGTTCAATCAAAAATTCCATCTTGTGCCAAAATAAAACTCGTCAGGCAGCTTGTGGAATTCTATTATATGGTTCTGGAAACTATTTCAGGGTTTCAGGATTTGTCATGTCCACATTAGTTTTCATTTTCAGAGCGGGTAACAGGAGAAGAGAGGTGTCGTCACCGAAACACCTGCTGCCGCCAGACCACACACATTTATCAGGATCTCAGCTTAACCTTGGCTTTTTTTGGAAAGCACGCAAGTCTGTGTATTTCGCTATATCAAAACACCAGGACCTGAATTATTTGTCAGTTTAAGTGCATGCAGGAAGCCCAAAGCAGCCTATATTTGTCAAAGTTTTGCTCCTTCTCTGACCTCCGCTCTCCAGCCGGTGAATAGCATCTTTTATCAGTATTAAGCACGTAAAAGAGTCATATAATGTTACATTTGTCTCATTAGGTGGTTAAATGCTAACAGCGCATTGATTAAAGTTGTGAACAGGAAGTTGCTGATGACTTTTGTTGACTTTTATTCCAGATTACCAAATCAATTAATCAATTACCAATAAATTATATCAACTGATCTTTCAGCGAATTGACAGCAGCCACAGCCGACCCCAATTTTAGTACACTCAAAGAGAAAAATAAGAATAATAACTGCTTGTTCAAACTACTAATTTCAAATGTGTTGAAACAACCTAATTCTTGAGATTGTTTTTGGACAACTTAATTGTTGTATGTTCAATCCACTTACATTTGTAAAAGCATTAAGGCTAACTTAACCAATTTGTTTTGGGTCAACAAGAACTGTATTGGATGATTTGTATTGGAATATTGTTGTATTACCACAGCAACCAAAGAATTGACATAACAGATTAATTAAAGTACTTTACAATAGTTAATGGTTATGGTTAAAACCCAGAGTATTTAATATAAACTACCACACTATTTTGTATATACTAATGTTTGCATCCTTGTTGATCTTCAGGATGTTTTCTTTTTTGGGGGTTAGAAATAAAATAAATGTCATTAATCATTCTCTTGGGATATCTGTGTTAACTTATAAGTACTTCAAGGCACATTTTTTGACCTTTCTTTTACATTTAATATTCTACTGTACTGGAGATGAACCCAGTACAGTACATTACACTGAATTGAACTGAACGTCATCTGTGAAAACTGGACTGAAGCGGTTTTAATTTAAAAGAACTTAATCTATGTTAAGCTTCTTTGACACAATCTACATGATAAAAGCACTATAGAAATAAATATGAATTGAATTGAAAGTAGTACACTAATCTGCTATTCGCAGCTCTTTCATGCAGATACAGTAAATCACAATAATTTTGCAGATTAAATATAATGCAGAAAACATGAATACATATTTTCCATTACGTTAGATATAATCATTGATCATTCAAAAGCCACTTCAATTAAAGTCTATGGCTGCAGCAGGTGTAATGATATTATGTAGTATGAATGACACATTCTTCCTGTGCAAGCAAGTAGTCACATTGGAAGTTACTGTACCTAAATGGGGACTATTTTCAGGTGCTCTGTAATATCATTGCGCCAGCAGCAGCCATAGTATGGCACCAAAGTTCCTTGATTATTATGCCAGAATGAGTAATAATGGCCAGTATAGTTCCTAGTCATAACAGCCTAGAAACTGTTCATTTTCCATCAGTCTTAGCACATGATGTACAGAAGAGTCAAGCTTTAGATCGAAAAATTATCGCAACTCTTTGGTCATTTTTGAGCGAGATGCTAACGGTCTAATCCAATTCAATTCAATGATCTAAGCTAAACGTGCAACCAACAGACCTGGAGATTGTCTAAATGGATTCAAAAATAATAAAACTCAACTGTTTTCAAAGGTTTAAAAAAAAATAAAAGAAAGAAAAAAAGAAGAAAAAAAAAAGAAAAAGAAAAAAGTGGAGCGTTACTTTAAAGTGAGATAATCCGTGTTAATCCCCTGAAAACACAAACAAGTAAAAATGTTTCATTTGGTAATGGCTAATCTGAATTTGATGTCAATGTCATTTAGCCACGCCTCTACAACCTTTAGTTTGCTGCAAGTGAAAGATGAGAGGTGTGCAAAAATAAAACCCCGCCCACTACTCAATATTCACTTTCAGTTGGAAATACATCAACATACTGACATAAAGTCTGCAGCAACCAGTTCACATGGACTACAACTCTAGGCCTTACACATCTGACATGTTTGTAGTTTTTAGCAATTTTACCCGCGTTTGTAGTTCTAATCGAATTCACATCCAGCGCACAATGTGTTGTGAGCAATATTAGTCGTTAGTAATTATTTCTGAAACACCATTTAGAATTTCTCATTACTGGGTTGCGGCTGGAAGGGCATCCGCAGCATAAAACATATGCCGGAATAGTTGGCGGTTCATTCCGCTGTGGCGACCTCTGAAATGGAGACTAAGCCGAAAGAAAATAATTTAATGACACCATTTAGGATGGATAGAATGTGAATTGAAATGGGACGTTATTCATTAAATCATCTTTGAGAGCAAGAGGGACCCCTGGTGGTTATTGCAGGGATGAAAGACACTATTCTCAATAAAGCCAATCTGCTCCGCCATACTGTTTTTTTCAGCTGATGAAATAATCAGCCGCCGCAGCTCTTCTGAATAACATTAATGTTCCACAGGACTGATTTTGCGACGACGGCGACACCGGAGCGGCGAGAGTAGCGATGTGACACTGTGATAAAAGGGCCGAGAGAACAGACACCGTACCGTTATGAGCCTGAAATACCGTGACATTCAACAGTGGGACACAATTGGAGAAGCCGCAAGAGAGTAATTGATCCAATTACCGAGCTACTCTTGGGTAGCCATCCATCTGCATAGGAGATACAAAAGGTTACAGCGCTAAAAATGATACTGTGATTATGACAAAGATGCACGTCACGCGTCTCCTAAGAGCAGCCAAGCATGAAAAGAGTTCTTTAGGTTAAAACCAAGTCGTGCTTGGACGTTTTTCGAGGCGTCTGCGTGCATCTTCTGCCACATGAGCTCCAGTGAGAGGGAGAGGTTTTGCTTGGCATCCAAAGATAGCTCTGAATGGGCCAAACCCTCTGGCTTTCAGTCCCTGCCTGACTGCGTGAAAGTCACTGTGAATTATGCATCATATTTCTGAGATTTGCCCTTCTCCTCTATGCAAAAATAACAGTGGAGAGAGCGCTTAGAGGCAGACCTACACAATGTTCAGTGGAAACAAAAGACAGAAAGAAGATGATGTTGTAGACAGACCAAAATAGAGGGAGAAATGAGCTGAAGCAAGTTTTATTTTGTTTTCTAAGCACAAAATAATTATACTTTGCCATTTGAGTGATATCAAAAAAGATTTAATTTTTGCAAAAAAAAATGTTTTCTCACTTGTCTTGTTTCTAGTCAAAATATGTACAAATTCTTATATCAAGAAGCATTTTCTAGACAAGTAAAAAATATTGTCTTATTTTCAGAAATAATATGCCAAAATTAAGCAAGGTTTTCCTTAAAGGGCACCTATGATGAAAATCTACTTTTGGAAGCTGTTTGGACAGAACTGTGTGTAGGTAATGTGTGTTCACAGTCATATTGGGGTGATAGAAACACAATAAGTCTCTTTTTAAATTCTTTTTGACGTTAAAATAGGATCCAAATCCCTCCCATTTTGAGGCCCACAGAAACGTTATGTAGGATTGTGGTTTTCTCCGCCCACCAAATTGATTGACAGGTGTCATGTCTCCATAAAAACATGTATACACATGTCCACAGAACATTTTTTGCAAAGAAACTGGGATTAAAACATATATTACAACTCTCTGTGATCAGCTGCTCCTTAATAATTAATTGTATACATTTTAAAACTGCATGTTTGTAATAAAGAGAGTCAAATCGATATCTAATTATTAACCGCTATAATCACCATGGCGCATGGTGTCAGTAAACGCGCATATGTGTTTGTGTGTGTGTACTGCAAACGACATTTGTGTGTAACTCATCATTTCAGAAAGGCTTGAATAAACTCCACCACAAAAACATCAAATAAACTTACTTGGTATTTTTGACTAGTGACCTTATTTCAGCTTCACCTGTGTCTGTCTCTATCACTGACTGCTCACGTAACACATGAGAAGCAGACGCACAGGTTGGATCATTTGGATTTAAAGCCACAGGCTACAAAAACAGCTACATTGTCCTCAGACACCAAAAAGGGCAGATTCTACATTAGTAATAAATAATCTGATGGGTATTTTGAGCTGAAACTTTACAGATACATTCTGGAGACACATTAAGTCTTACATCTTGTAAAAGGGGTAAAATAGGTGCCCTTTAAAACAAGCAAAATAATCTTATTTTAAAGCAAAAAATAAGATTATTTAGCTTGTTTTAAGGAAAGAAATGACTTAATTTTGACATGAAAACAAGACGATATTTGTTGCTTGTCTAGAAAATGCTTCTTGAGTTAAGAATGTTTAGATATTTGGACTAGAAACAAGATAAAAACTCTAAGAAAAGCATTTTATTTGCAGTGTATTATTACTTACATGAATCTCAAACATTAGTCAACAAATCCTTAGAAAAAACTCTAGCAGACAAAGTAGTACTGATATTTTTGTTGTTGTTGAGTGGATTACATAAATGTTCTTCTCTTTTCTTAACATTTGCTTTGTTTCTTTCCTGTTCTCATTCAGTTTTGTTTGTGCTTCCCTTGCCTCCACAGACAAAGCACTCCTGAGTCCATTGTATGTTTATTTCGGGCAAATCAGTTTTCTTCTTCTTCCTTTTTTTATTTATTTTTGCTAATTTACGTTTACTAATGTAGCGCACAAAGCAGACTTGAAAAAGAAAAAAGCTTTCCTTTGTCTCTCTTAGATGAAAGCTGAGCTTTACAAATGACTCTGTTGGAAAAGAAAGAAAAGTAAAAGCCTTATTTAAGGAGACAGCTAATTTGTTTCGGCTCTAAAAGTCATGCTTGGGTCCCGTAGGTCAGCATGTAATCCAGACAGCATCATTAAAAACTAATGGTTTTTGCATCAAAAAGAGAAATGCACATTTATTGTCTTGCACAAAAAACATTTCCATAAAATTTGCTCCACTGATACAATGAGCATCACAGGCTTTGGATATCCTTAACACGGAACAACTGCAGTGATCATGCTTTTTAAACACTGTGCTGTTCTTAATTGCATATAGAGTGAGATGTGTGAGGAGAGTTCCTTTGAATACTTGAATCCATTAAAATTCCAGCTCAAAGGAAAATGTATAGATCCGGCAGAGTATACCACATCCTCTGATGAGAATATGCACATTCATGCCTGCATAATAAAAAGCTATTTCCCCCTCGACAGCATCTAAGCACACTAGTATGGATGTGTTTTTTGTCTCGCCGATGGGCTGGAGCTGGTTTTCCGTGTCTTGGGTGAAGTATGTCGTTCCCTGAGGCAGAGCGGTCCTGAAAGCACATTCTTTCATCCGGGGCCATCCTTCAGGAATCCAGAAAGAGCAAAGTCATTGAGTTAATGGCAGGATGACATGAAACGTGCATTTTCTGCATGTTTTGCATCCCAGCTGCTTCAAAAGACTGAGGAGAAATGAGGACTCGAGACTTGGTACGCCTGTAGGAAGCAAATTATGTGTACATATAGGAGACTAAGGATGCTTGTCACATTTTCAGTCCAATGTATTTTTTTTTAGCATATAGTTATTTTTCTAAATCAGTTTCTCTATGAGCACATACGTTAAAAATCTTGACTTTGCAAATATGGGCAAGTTCGTCCTGTTGACCCTAAAGTGTGTTTATACTTTACTAATATTTTAATGAGAGTTAAAAAGTGTCCATAAATTAACAGTTTTCCTTATTTTGTTATTTATTTTTTTCATGCTTTTGAATTGAATTATGGAACTTTCAGTGTTGAAATGTTGGAAAAAGTGACTTTTATTGACATTTTTTATAGTTTGAAGTGATTTATTATCTAGTTTGGTGTTGCAAATTACAGCACAATAGCCTGGTAACAAACTGCCAGTATTTTCTCCTGTTATGTTACAAACATAATTCTATATTATATATACAATTTCTTGTTCATTTTATTGTTTCAAACAATTAAAATGTCAATAAAAGTCACTTTGTTAAACTGCAGAGTTGAATTTTTAACATCAGAAGTCGACAGAGCACAGATTAAGGTCCAATAATGCAATTTATAAATCTAAAAAAAATAACAATAATAAAAATAAAATAAATAAATCACAAAACACGAAAACTGTTGATTAATATTTTTTACAGTTTAGTTGCAAAGTATAGTCATGTTTACATTTAGAATTAAGCCGTTTTTATCAGTCTGATCGCAACTGGACGACATTAAAAATAAGTGTAAATAGCGTATAAAAAAATGTAGATTGTCCACCTTTGACCACTTCCATATGTCTAACCAGTGAACAATGCAATTACCCAATCAGAGTCAGGTATTACATTTTGAATTATGAAATGTTAAACAATTAATTAAACAGAAAAAACAACAACAACTAAAAGGCAACATACAAAATGTAATAAACTATTGTTTGGGCTAAAAAATATATTTATGAATAATATGAACACCATTCATTGTCAACAGGAAAAATGCCCTGATTACCCCTGGTATTAAGGCACATTAATGTTAATCTATTCTTAAATGGTCTACGCTGAGTACATGTGTAAATGGACTCTAAAAAGTTCTGAGCTTGTCCACCTCTTCCAGCTGGCTAACATTTTGGTTTTGTAGGGTAAAAAAACCTGACAGAATACTTCATTATGGCACATATTTTAAGAATGTACATCAGAAAAGGTATTCATACTTGTAAGAAGTACCAAAACACATGAATTTTCATCCACATACTTTGGCTTTGCTTGTTTTCCTACTCTCTAGTAAGAATGTAATGTTCATTCTTTTAATAGGACTCATGTGTCACACTGAACGTTACCGCAAAAGTGATGTTGAGCGTGAAGTAATAAAAGCAAAGGGTCTTGACAAAATCTAAACACAAGTGGTCACAAGAGACACATCTGAATGCATGTTACGGTGGCAGGTGAAAACAGTAATGCATCGCTTGTGACCAGATCACTGAAAACATATTATTACCAAGTGGAAACAAGGACAGAATATCTAAAGCCTCAAAATAAAGTCTAATTAGCTCAAACGGTGTAGAAAAAATGACAACATAAATTATTACACTTATAGTAAGTGAATATTATGAGAGAAAATAAATCTACAGGAAATCTACAGTGAGAAACAAGACAAATTACATTGTTTTCAGCTTGATATGCTCTGAAATGCCCCATTGCCATGGACAAATGCATATGAATGAATACTGGAAATGACCAATCAAAATCAAGTATTCCAGAACGCCATAAATGGAGCCACAAATTAACAATAAAACCTCATAAAACAATTCCGGAAAATAAAATATACATACAAATACACCATACAGTTGTTACTGATGGATGATTTGAACACTTGTGACATCTTGGCAACTAATATAATAAAATTAAAACAATAAATATCTTATACATGTCTTTATAATCATTCATTTATGATTCACTTTATATTAATAGTGTCATTTGTAAAATTCCAAAAGATACTAAACAAAATGATGTAAATTGCAAAGGAACTTACAGAAACAATGCTCTCTGCTGTGCCAAACGCACTGGTTCTGTTGTGCACATACTTCCTTTTTATAAAATAAAAAAGAATTCATGTAGAGGTGTCAAAACAGCACAGAAATTCCTCCGCCACACATAGAAGCGAATATCTTCAGCATAAAGATGGGTTTCTGTAACTGCAAAGGGCAACACTGTCACTATGACAAGAAAAAGCATGCAAGCTTGAGCACTCTGTCCATTTTATGATCACATATCTCATCTCCTGATTTTTGTTTACAATATCTTTATTGCCAAATATTTCAGTTGAATCACAATAACATAACAATCACACAAGAGACTGTTTGAGAACACACCCAAAATATAAGTAATGTCAAATTCATTGTAGGGCTGCACAATTAATTAAATGTGATTGTGTGTGCATTTTGTCAGTAAAGCCAGTTCTGTAATCAGTAGTGAAGTTGCCATGAAACGGACGTCCGATTCAGATTGTCCTTTTTCCTCGATCATGACGTGCATCCACTTAAAAGGGGTCCTAAAAAAGTAGTAAAAATTGTAGGGCGGTGTATGATTTCTTCCTTTGGGAACTGATTGGATTGTTGGAAGATGGGTGTTGCTAAATAAATGAAAGAAGACTGATGAATGGATGAAGGCAGAGCAGAAATGAGACACACTTTGATAGACTCGAAAGGCATTCCATGTAACCGGAAGTGAAGAAAAGTCATTTTGAGCGGGTGAGAAGGTTATAATATCTGATTAAAGATTCTGAGGGCAAATTATTATTATTATTATTTTTTTTTACAAAATAATAAAGTGCATAAATACATTGTTTATAATAAGAACTACTATTTACATATAAAAATAAGAAGAGTAAATTTAGATTTTTTTCATTCTTCAGGTTGTGCTTTCAGATGGGGCAGCATTTACTACAGGGCCGTAGTTCACTGATAAGCTAAATGGCATTCAAACTATTTAATTGGGTGATTACGTAATCAAAGATAATCGTTCTGTGTAATCGTTCTGTTTGTGTGGCTTATCAGTGAACTACAGCTCTGTGTTGATTCTGCATCTGAAAGCTTGTAAAAATACCACATTTAATATGTTTATACTGCAAACTTGCTTCATAACTTCAATCAAGTGTGAAATGGTTCACATTGAATAATTAGAGCAGTTTATTCAAAAACTGCTATGGAGACATTCTGCACAAGAGTGCCTTCTGGCTTTCGGATGAGATTTACTAGTGATCACACAACCGTGCTTCCCTGAAAAGAGGTGCGTGCCAATTGCAGTATTTGATTTATTGTGATTGTGATTTCATTTCGATTCGTCGTGCAGCCCTAATTCATTCATGATGAAAATCTCCTATGCAGTCCCCTAAAAGACAAAAACAAAGGTTGAGGGTGTTCACTTACAAATAGCACACCCACAGAAGACATTTGAATCCCACAGAAGACATAACATGATCCTTCCAGTGTCATGTTGTCTGAAGAAAAAGTACCAGGTGACTTAATGACTCAATTTACCTCATTTGATGGAGGTCAAACCCCTAAATAACAAAAGAGGGGAATCGCTCTCAAGGCCCTATCTCTGTTAAATTAGATGTGAAAAACCGACTTATATACCTTAAGGAATAACAAGCTAACAGGAGATTGCTCTGGAAGCCTCATTTGGAGGGGCCAGGGCTGCTATTAGCGGGCAGCTGTGCGGGAGGCTGGCTAGAACATCTCATTACGCGGACATGAATCTTCCACTGCTGGAGAGAGCAACCTTTCCACTCGGCCCACTCCCACATAGTCGTGAAGAGGCCCCGAAGGCCACGTTCAAAGCCATCGCATTAGATCACTTGCAGGAATAGCACATTGGATTGATAGCACGGAAGCTTGATGTGCTTCAAGAGGCTGCCCATTGGACAGTGAGCCAATTGCATTTACGATGAGGCAATCGGCCAAAGCGGCCCTCCGTGGAGATACAATGCACAAACCCCCTTTCAGTTCAAATGTAGAGATGAAGGGATCAAGCCGACAATCTTTGTGCTTTCTGAGGAGCCTCTGAATATTTGTTTTTGTGCAAGATGGAGATTTCACAATTATGCTCCTTTTCCAGAAACACTTTCACAAATGTGGTCTGATGACAAGGATCACAATGGTCTGATGAAGACATACTGTTTCAAATGGACTGCTGGCTAAATGCCATTGTTCTGGAACAGAGCATTGATCGTTGGACTAAATCACGAAAATCCCGAGGAAGATATAAAGCTATATTTTTCAATTTAGCTAAGGCTCTCTTCTCCAAGTTCTTTTGAGTCAAATAGGTTGATTACAAATTCATAGCAAAACTGTGTAGTTGAGCATGGTGATTACAGCCTTCTACACAATAACTTCTGATTAAAAGCAGTCTTTGAGTTGTAATAATGAGACAAGTCTATAGGGTGTCGTACACCTGGGAAACAGTAGACACCTGCATATTTAATATCAAAGAAAAGAACATTCTAATTATACAAACCTTCATTAAAAAAGAAAGCCTGGCTACTGATTGCACAGCCAAACATACATGAGGACCATCCTCAAGAGGTGACATTAGAAGTTTCAAGACTGTGTAGAAGTAAAACAGGTTTAAAAAAAGACACCAACTTTTTAAGGTACACTTGAGGGTTCAAATGCAGTTGTTGCTTTTAAGTAAAAAATAAAAAATAAAAAAATAAAAAAAAATATATATATATATAAATAAAAATTTTGAGTGAATTGTTCTTAAAAGATCAAGTGAGCATTCAAACGACTCAGTGTTCAACTATAAACTGAAAACTCTCCAAAATGGGATATATTGCCCTCTGAAGGGCACTTCGGAGAGAAAACGATCATGGCTCCCATTTTGTCCAAGTGTCATTCTAAACTCAAAACTGTCTGCTTCGAAGGGCCCTTCGGAATGAAGCACTTCCAATGGTACAACTGATTGACACTGCGGCCCCCTATGATCCTTTGTGCAGGGAAGTGTTTTTTTTGTGATTGTTGTTGCATACTGCATTCCATTTGGAAGGGCTCATCCCTGTGCCCAATCCCTTCGAAAAGCCCTTCCAAATGAAACGCAGTGGCTGTGAAGTGTTTCTTTAATGTTTGCCATTGCCATCTACTGGCCTGGCATGCATAATGCAGTGTTTTTAGTTCTATTTGGGGATGATTGGGAGGCCATGATCGGTAAGGGCAGATGGAGGGAATTTGGCCAGCACATCAGGGTTACACCCTTGCTCTTTACGAGAAGTGCCATTACTAAAATTTTAAATGACCACAGAGAGTCAGGACCTCGGTGTAATGTCTCGTTCAAAAGACGTTGAATAATATGAAGGTATGAATAATTTCGTTGAAGGTATGAATAATTTTGGGCTTGACTGTATATACACATACCTTTCAGAAACCTGCAACTGAAAGATTACAAAGATCTTATATTTTAATCATAGATCAATAGATGCCAAAAATGAACCTTATTTTTACAAGTAGAAAATTTGACACTTACATGACAGGTACTTACTTGACATTCCAGTTTGCTTGACTTGATGATAAATGTGTGTGTGGGGGGCGGGTGTCTAATAAATAGCACAAACAACCCTGGATTACAAAGAATAAATTACTTTCCTTTCCTAGTTTTACAGATTACAACAAAATTGGTTAAGAAACTGGTCTATTCCACCTACACCTTGAGGAAAAACCCTACAGTGGTGTTTATCAGTTTGAAAATTTATTTTCATATAAAAAGACACTCTATGAAAACAGTAGAGGACTACTTTGTACAATCTTATGTATAAAAAAAAACTTAAATGGTGCAAGGAGGATTCTCTGTGGTAGCCATCTTCTTTAGCCAATGGGATTGTGTGTGCTGGCAAGGGGAGGGATCTGAAAGTTTCAAACACGTCAAGTCATGAAGAAAACATCCTGTTGGTCAGGAAGTCCAAGGAAACATATTCAGTCTTCAATTCGTTCACACCCAGCTGTTGTTCACCATTCATTTTTCAACGATCATCCTCCTCACAATGCACATATTCAAAATACATATCTCATAAATTTTATGTGACTGTAAGGCCATTCTCAAGTTGTTTTTTTTTTTTTCTTTTTCTTTTTAAAGAGCAATACATAAATCTGTTCAAAACATAGTTAATTTAGTGGGGTTTTGGGGTGTAATGCTCCAGTTTCAATAAGTAGGACTCTGTAAACATCTATGAAAAACCCAACACTCATATACATAGACGGAAATAGAGTGGGATGACAAAACATTGATGACTGCATCAGATAAAATAGTAAAACAAAAAACAAAACAGGCACTGTAAAAAAAAGCAGGGTTTGCGTACAGGTGTGTGGTTGTTAAGACGGTATCTTGTTGAAATATTCAGCTCACCTGTTTGGTTTGTCATATTGATTTTTCAAAACAAGGCTACAATTGCTTTTCTCAGAACGGAAAGATAAATGACCTCACTTCCTTTCAGGCTTAATCTAAAATTAACCCCTCTGGTTGTATTTGTCTTGTTTCAAGTGGGATTTGTGTCTGTGTTTTCAGCATTGGAGACAGGCACACCAACAAAGATGCTCTAGCATCAGCCGCTACTGTGACTATTGAAGCCAGGGAAGTAAGTTTTACTTTAATCTTAGGTAATCTTACCTCACTTAAAAGCCTTTAGTGTCAACCACTATTGTGTTTTGAGGTGAACAGAGCGATGGTTCTTCTAACTTAGGTCCCAGAGTTTGGCCTCCATTACACTCACCCCCCTAAACCTCATTCTCATCCAAGTCAGGGGACCCCTGCCCCTTTCAGAGTGGGATTTAAACTGGTGTTTCATGCATGGAAGTTGGGCACACAAAATACCACACACACTCTAACATGCCTGAAGACCAGGAGACTGAAGTTTAATCACACACTTTCTACTATCTGGCCTCTGTTATCGTCACCACTAAAGCTCACTCCTATCCGGGTCATGGCATCAATAGAGGATAAAAGCACTAACAAGGATCCTAAAGACCACAGCCTCTAACGTCAACCACTAGTGTGCCACTTGAGGTCAGGAGAGTGAAGTTTTTCACTTCTTTTCCACTCAATCTCTGAAATCTCACTACCATCCGGGTCACGGCACCAATTTAACCCCTCCAGTACTTACCCTGCTCTGAGCAGGAATCAGACTGGCATAGGTGGCAAGCAATCTAACAAAAACAGTCAAGACTGTAGCTTCTAACAGTCACTAGTGTGCCACTTGAGACCAGGATTCCACTCAACTCCCAAAATCACACAACCATCCGGGTCACGTCACCAACGCAACCATTCCAGTTCAATTTTCTCCCCCAGAATACCAGCTTTTGTTTAATGTGCCTTTGAGGCCTAGGGAGTGAGTTTTAACTCGCACAGCCAAAACAATATTAACTTCTTACAAATTCTGTTAAAAGCAATATCACAATTATGCTACAGTACTGGATACCAGCACAGCAGATCAGTGTCGACCTTCTGACAAACAGAGCTCTTGTTCGTGTGATATTGCTTATCTCATATTTGAGAGTAATATTCAGCCTTTCTTGACTGCGGTTGAGAAGGGAAACGAGAAACTACTTTTAATTGCCACGGTGGTTTGGAGATATTTCAGGGGGAAAGAGGCAGCCCATGTTCCCCATTAGTGCAGATTACTTGCAAAGGTTAAAATGGCATGCTCTAGTCTTGCCATCTGTGCCTATATAATATGCTGACTTTAGGGATCTTTGAGCAGATGAAATTCGCGCCAAGTAAGAAAATGTCAGGACAAATCGTTATTCTCCCAAGATAATTACCACACCTCTCTCGCTTGTTCGCCCTCTCTTTCTTGCTTTCCGAGTCTCCATGTGGAGTTACATCAGCCAACATGACTAATGAACGGGTTATGAAGAGGAGAAGGGTTGACAAAGATGACCTCGGCAGTCTGCTTAGCATTAAGCCAACTGTCAAACTCCATGGACGGAGTGCAAAAAATAAATGCGAATCAGTTCAGGCTGACTGGTAGAGTCACCGGTTTTCAATTTCACAAAGAGCTACTTTTTTAGCAAGAGTAGAAGTGAAGCACAACATAAAGATAGGAAAGGAACGTGGAAACTTCCCTGACAGCAGAACTTTGCGTTGGTTAAAAAAAGTTCTCCATTTGAATTGGATAAGCCTGATACCGAATTCCGAAGCTTTCTATGACTGGAAAGTGGATCATTTTGGTTGTTTTGGGGATGCTTCCCTGTAGTGAAATGATCCAAATTTGACTTTTGTCACACATACAATACTGTAAAGCATTTTGGAAAGCCAGAATAAAACACAATCCCACATGAAATGATACCTGAAGTTTGACTGTAATATATAAAATAAAAAATATAAAAACAAAATAATGCACAAGCACTCTAAATAAAAATATAGAAAACAAAAGAAAGCTAAATAAACGTTTGTGAACAGTACGCCTGATGCAGAGGGGGGAAAAAAAGCGGAGGATGGCACATATTAATAAACGCTTTCAAAACTTCCCCTCCCTCTCCCCTGACAAACAAACAAACCAAGAAAAAGGGAAACAGAACTTGAGTCATCCAAGAAATGAGAAGACAGAAAGAGGGGAAAAAACCCTAGGGGGTTATTAAACAGTGTGCGAATCATCAGTACCGTTTTTTTTTTTTGTTCCTCTATAAAAAAAGAAGGGTGCAGAAATATTATATTTTTGTTAAATTCCCAAATCATCAAACAGGTGAAAGAGAATCCTTTCTGGAGAAAAATCAAGACATTTCAGAAACAGTTTGTTAAAAATTTGTACCATACTCTCCAGGCCTCACTCTTTCATGTAATGTCTCTGTGTGAAAATATAGAATAGAGCACTCTTCATCTCTGGTTTTGTCCTCACACCTGTAAACAAGTACAGAATCCTTTAGAAACGCGTCTTGCTGAAGATCACTGACTGTGTGAGTATGTAAGAGGGTTTAGTTGTTTTTCTTCACACTTCAGTCTGGAAGTCTCCTTCGGATGTGTCAGGTGTGTTGACGGAGGATGTGTCCCAGGGTTTACTGCGTAACTCCAGTCTGTCCTTGAGTTCGTTGGAGCCACACGTCTGCTCAGGGGTCATGGTCTTAAAGCTGTCCCAAGATCGCTGGTCATCTGTGGTGGACTTGTCCTGGATATGCACATACAAAAAAGGAATAAAAAGATTGAAATTAAAACCTGTGCACAAATGTCTACCATCTTCAGCCTCATACACTTTTATAGATTGTAGTAAGCATGATTTATATACATATATACAGTGAAAGACATAATTATTGGCACTCATGTGCAATTTTATATTTCCCAAATTATATTTAACATAATATATACATATATATATTCATTCATTCATTCATTCATTTTCTTTTCGGCTTAGTCCCTTTATTAATCTGGGGTTGCCACAGCAGAGTAAACCACCAACTTATCCAGCATATGTTTTACGCAGCGGATGCCCTTCCAGCCGCAACCCATCACTGGGAAACACCCATTGACACTCATTCACACACATACATACACTACGGACAATTTAGCTTACCCAATTCACCTATACCACATCTTTGAACTTGTGGGGAAAACCGGAGCACCCGGAGAAAACCCACATGAACACGGGGAGAACATGTAACACACAGAAATGCCAACTGACCCAGCCGAAGCTCGAACCAGTGACCTTCTTGCTGAGAGGCGACAGCGCTACCCACTGCGTCACCCATAAATATATATATCGAATATGAGAAAATATATATATTTTTATGATTATTTTTCCCCTCAAGAAGATTATTTTGATTATTTAAGATTATTTTTCCACTTTTATTTTGGATGGATTTTTTAAAATTATATTTTTAAATGATCAATATTACTAGCCCCCTTAAGATTTTTTTTTTACTAGCTACAGTTGACCAATGAGTTGCCTAATTAAACAAACTTGCATAGCTAACCTAATTAAACTAGTCTTTAATTTGCACTAGCAAGCCTTTAATTTGCACGTTTATCTGAAAATTAGTATCTAGCAAAATAACTAGTAAAATATTACGTACTGTCATCAATGCAAAAACAAACAAAAAAAATTGTCATTAGGAATTATTAAAATGACTACTTAAAAATGTGTGGAAAAAATCTCTCTATTAAACAAAACTCTTAGAATTTTCTTAGAAATTTCACAGGAGGGCTAATAATGTTGCCTTCAACTGTATATATAAAACTGGCTAAGCTGCGGCTAAGGTCTGAGTATATTTAAACAACTTTTGCACATCTTTGGATCACATATCTGATCAAAAATACCATCAACTTTAAATGCACTGCAAAACAGCATTACTAAATAAAAGACAATTCCAATTCCAACAATGGCAATGCTGAACGTTCAGCTAATCTCAAGTGTCACATGATCCAGAAATCTTTTTATGTTTGTGCTAAAAATGCCATTTACAAATGATCAAACTGCAAGACATAGCAATACTGTTTTATAAAATTACACTGTATACTGTAATTTTGATCAACTTTATAAATCAGCAAGTTGATATATAATTAATACACATTTCAATTAAATATATAATTTATGCAATGATTAGCCACCACAGTAGAAACAACAAAAATATTTGGTCAAATAATATCAAAATCCACATCCCATCCCAAATGTAAATCATAACTATGGTATTGTATCAAAACGAACACTACTATTGAAACCTTTAGACTTTCTAAGAGTATCCCAAGGCTGAAAAAAACTCCATGTTATCTCATGTGTAACGCAACTAATGGAGAGGAGTTCAGGCATTTATAATTTACATTTAATGGGCCCGAATGCACGTTACAAC
This sequence comes from Danio jaintianensis, assembly GCA_903798115.1. Lineage (NCBI taxonomy): Eukaryota > Metazoa > Chordata > Actinopteri > Cypriniformes > Danionidae > Danio > Danio jaintianensis. The sequence goes on from CAIGQV010016734.1 coordinate 13,132,941, forward strand.
AGCAGCATAAAAACTAAACGGTCTTCCTGCATTATGACTTGTCTATACAACATACGGAGCAACTCGCTCGTCTGCATTAGTGGTGGTCTATGATGCGCTTTATTTCTGCTTTTTCCAGGTGTTCATTACTCCAGATAGCCAGAACACATACACTTGCCATATCCCATTGAGACTAATGATGTATCCTACAGCTATATAACCTCTTAATGGTAGGTAAATTGCATCGTACAATAGGGGCAGATTAATCTAATCACACAGAGACTGGGGCAATATGAGGTTGGGATTGTAACCACCAGAGCCAGGCCACTGGAAGAGGACTCGTCTCAACTTCTATTCCCAGCTTCGCCAGAAAATGAGATGTATGAAGCTGCATGTCTCGAAACGTTTGAGGCGATCAATTACAGGGTTGCTGTCAGCTCGCCCTCAGCTCAAACGCTTGCTGATTGTGTGTGTGGCGGACTGGGAGATTGTAAAACACCACCTAAATGACTCGTCTGAGGTTTGTCTGTGAATAAGTTTCTTCCTCTTGTTTGTGGAAATGGTGATACGAACATTCATACACCACACATACAGTACTGTGCTAAAGTTTTAGGCCCCAGTTACATTTGCTGTTTTAGTTAGAGTATATAACATTACATATTACTTCTTATTATCTTTATTAAAATACAACCAGGGAATACAGGGGTTTTATTGGGTCTAATTGTTTAAGACATATGAAAGAAAGAGTTAGAGATAGATGGAATTGTCAATATTGGCTGAATTGATGGGATTGTGAATGCTGAAAAGTACAGACAGGTTTTAATTCATTGTGTAATTCCTACTAGATAGCACCTAATTTGTAATAGTTTTATTTTTCAGCATGATAAAGCATCCCAAACACACACTGTTAGTCCAGACCTGAATATTACATACAGTATGTTTAGGCAATGTTATAGGCAGTATGAGATACAGCTGGAGAGAAAAAGAAAGATAGAACATGCTAAATCTAAGGGTGCTTTCACACCTAGATGTTTGTTTTGGAACCTGTCTCATTTGCCCAGTTAGCGCGGTTCGTTTGGCATATGTGAAACCCGCAACTTCTGCAACTTTCTGCACTGACACCTCGAAAGAAAGATCAACATTGATCTGCTTCATGATCTGACTGCAGTCTCGGTTCATCTGTTATTTCTCTCTGTAATTTAAGCGTATAATGCATAATTCTAGCCAACTTTTTTTTTTTTTAATAGATTGATTGATTCAATAGATAGAAAGTCTATCCTCTCTGATTTATATTTAGTGACGATGTTTGTGGGTGTCAAAATTAAAGTGCACCTTTTTGCTTATAATGTCTTATTGCTTATCATCATAAATTAAAATAACGATGTATGACTGCTGAGCGGAATCCATGGGACTCGGATATAAATAAACCCTGAAACTGACCAATGTTAGGAGATTTTACTCGCACGTGACTTGTTTTAACTATTTTGGTCCGTTTAGAAACTTTGCTTTGTGAAAGCGAACCACACCAAGAACAAAAATAAACATTGTAACAATTTTAATCCCCGTTTCAGAACAAAACAATCGACCTACAGGTGTGAAAGCACCCTAAGGAAGGAACATGCTAAATCTAACTCTTAGAAATGCTGAAAGATGCTTGATATTGAATAGCACATCATTTCAGAAAAGACTCAACAAAAAAGTTGCTTGGTGCTAAAGAGGTCATGTTAAACACAGTCTTTTGACGCTAGTCTTTTGATTCCAAATTAATTGTATCTTTTTTTAATTCTTATTCTTTTACATTTGTGCAAAAAGTCTCTCAAAGCTGGTGGTGGCCTAAGACTTTTGCACAATACTGTATATATATATATATATATATATACACACTACACTCTCACACACATATTATGACAACATTTTCAAACCGAATGTCTCATTCACAACATAAAAAAACAAACCAGGAGCTACAGGTAAGCAAGTTTCCATCCACAAGGGGGCGATAGCAGCCTGATTATGACTCACCCAACGTAACAGGCTGACAGTTGGCAAAATGGATACAAAAAGCATAATCTGGCAGCCCATTTGCATGCTAAACGCTGAAGAAGGAACATTTTGTTGAGCAGAAGTGTTGTTAATGCCGAAGAGGAGCCCGACTTTATTCCTAAGAGAACGCTAACGTGATTGTGCTGCTCTTGCGTATTTCCCTTCCCCTCTGTCTCTCTCTCTCTTCCTTCCCGATGGCTCTGCTCCCAACAACCCTCCTTTCACTTCCTCTAGCTTTCTCCATCTCTCCTTGTCAGGCCTTTTCTACTTACACTCGAAGAATTCTTTTCACCTCCGGCAGACGAAATGCTCCATCGCTTTTCCCTCTGTTGCAATAAAAATGAGGATGGGAGGAAAGAAAAATAAAGCAAGAGAGATAGAGAGAGAGGAAGAAAGACAGGTAGAGAGCAGAGCGTGAGATAGAGAGAAGAAGAAGGAGGAGGATCACAGTCACTGAACATGTCTGCGGGGAAAGCCACGTTTCTTTGAATTTTACCTTGATGGAGAAGTCTATACATTCAGTCTCGGAGGCATGTACGCTCCTATACCCCATATTTCTTTTTTGCGGAAAGACAGAGACAACTTAAATGTCTACAACATTACGACACTAACTTTAGCATGTATGAACTACGTCAGACATGTCTGTAGTGAAACTCTGGAGCAGAGGAAGAGGAAGATTTAGCAGTGCACACTATAGGGAAGGAGATTCTGTGAGGTTTTGAAGGCAAAAATGATATGGAGACAATCTGTGTTTCAAAATCTGTTGCCTAACTTCTAAAGCATCATTCTGGTGAAATAGAAATGTAGTGACCCTTGGAATGCTCTAGAAATTGTAGTAGGTACTACATTTTAAACTGAACTTACTTAACTGCTAAAAAGTATCTTCTATTTGGTTTGAATATGAGCGATATGAATGAAATTTGGATGTACAAGTCGTGTCCCTTCACTTTCATTCATTCATACATTCTCTCGTGGCTTCATGGGATAGTAGGTCATCTAGATACTCTTGCATACTGTTTTTGAATATCATTAATGCATTTTTATGTAGGTAATACAATAGTTGACTATTAATAAAATAATGTTATTTGGGGAAAGAGCCTACAGTATTGAATTACATTTTTATAGTTGCTATTTTTCTTGACTAAAAATGCAACTTTGGATACATTTTAGCATTTAACTAGCAATGCAGTAGATTGCATCAATGCCCACCCACTTTTACAGAAATGGGTTTAATGAGATAAATGAGAACATTTAATAAGAGATCATATAAAACTATTCACTTACAATAGTTTATTCTAGCTATAGAAACGATATTAATGGGTGAAAACAAATATATATTAATATATTGTTTCTATAATACTCTAATCTGAGTTTGCAAAATAAACGATAACCACCATTTTTAGAATTTTTCTGAAATAGATATATTGTTTTTGCAATTGAACAATTACATTTTCAATGTGAGAACTTGTTTTCTGAAGCCAACTAAAAAGCTCCAGGTTTAGTAATTTACAGAAATTATGTTGTTTTGTAATTTTACTCTTCAGTGTACAACATAAAAACATGATATCTGAAAATGACTAAAAATGAGTGGTGCATTTTAGGGGTGGGCGAAGCTAAATGTCTATTTTGGCACTCTTTGCTCACTGTGGTTTCTGATTGGAGGATTTTAAATACAGCATTATGGGTAATGTAGTTTTTCCAACATGAATGCCACGATCAAAGCTAATTATTATTTTCTTAGTTATAAGAATTTTGGCAAACGAATGGGTTCAGGAAAAGCATATTTGTAAATATAATCAATATAATGATTAAAAACCTTGAAGGTTATAACAGTGCGGTATCTTTGTGTGTGTTTGTTTTACATTTTATCATTTTTTCATATTGCTAGACTAACACGTGAACAAAATAGCTCATTCAAACTAGACTTTAGCTATTTTTGACTGCTATCTATCAGTTTTTTAATGAAATGTACAGCTATCTTATGTTTTTCTCAGGTTATTCATCATCTAGTGGACACAATGGTTTTTGCCTTGTTTTTGGTTGTCAGTGTCAGTGGTCGAAAGTCTGAAAAGTAGCATAGTTTATGTGACTATCCCAAGCTTCAGACTTCGATCTCATCCAGTCAGAAAAAATCAAACATATCTGATATTTAGAACCGATTTTAAAACACTTGTTGTTATTTGTCATGTCTCTAGCATTGATGTACAGTACGTGCTTCTGCACAAGTTTGTTGTATCTTGCATTGATTTAAACATCTAGCAGTGTATGTTTTTAGTGTATGATGCCCAGTTTATTGACTTGTGTGCTTACAATTATGACATTGATTCCTTTCCTGACAAAGGATATATACAATGCTGCCTTATAAATTAGACAAAATGCAATACTGACAATCTTTTGAAATAACCCTCACATCAGGAATATACCTATAATCTCCAAAAAGGCTTTGTTAGTAGGCAACCCACTATGTTTTGAAAAAGAGATGTTTTGTCTCCACAATTTCTGCACTTAGTCATTATAGAGAACATTATGGATTCTTTAACAATGGATTTCACTCTCTCTTCCCTTCCTCCCTTTTCCGAAAGTGTTGATGGTTATGAATGACATGAGCAAGAAAACACAATCTGTGTCTGCACTACCTTGAAGTGTATGAATTCAAAGTAATATCATTCAAATGACTTGATTTTCCGCATCCTGGATAAAATTTACCCATCAATTCCTTCTAGTCTTTTTGCCCACCAAAGAATGTTTTTTTACACAAGAATGATTCCCCATTTATGTTTCTACATGGTTGACAACTATATTTGTCCTCTACACAAAGACACATCTTTGGATTGGAGGACTGGTAATAGGTGTGTGCAGACAGCAAAGGGAGAAATGGCAAAACAGCAGTGACCACAACCTACGGTATGTGTCCACCAACACAAATGAGAAAGCACAGGTCATGAAGAAGTCGACTGTTGCACAATGAAGCAAAGGAAAGATGTGAAAGGAGCAGTGTCTACAGCAGCAGGGCAGCAAGTTTAGTCGCTGTGGGAGTTCTGTACTGCTCTAGAAGTTTCTATGGAGACTATAGGATGGAAAGGACAAAGGAGACACTGTCTAGGAGCGATATGCGGCTCAGTCACACTTCCATCTGGATGAGATTTAGTTATTCATTTATTTTTTTGGTTACCTTTTCTGTGTTTGTCGCCATTGGGTCTGCTGACTGCCTGGCTACAGTCAAACTATGACAGAAAACATGTAGTTTCAAACCAAGGAAGGACAAAGACAGTGCAAAATATAAAAAAAGTATAATAAAATAAATAAATTAGACAGATTTAAAAAACAAATGTAATAAGGAGTACACAAAACAGACAAAACGACACAAAAAGTAGCTGGATTGAGTAAAAACAACATGGGTGTGCAACACAAAACTGGAGGCAGGATAAAACATCAAGGCCTTTGTCAGAGATGAGTGTCTGGGGTGAATTCGCTGAATAGTGATGCCACTTTTGCCGTTTTTGAAGCAGCAGCTCATCAAACAATGATCAAATGAAGGCTATACGAGCTATTTAACTGGCCTGGGGTGGATTTAGCAAGAGACGTCATAAGTGGTTGCTTGACCAAAAATCTATGAACTGTTGCTGCCTTCACATTATATAGGAAATTTAATTTCTCACTTAAATAGATGTGAGTAGCATGTCACATTCAAGGGATTTTTAGAAGAAAATAGAACTACTAACGGAAGACATCAGGGGCATATTATAGACAGATTCTAACATTAAAATCTTATCCTATTTGCTTGGTAACCATGGTAATTTCACTTACTGTAGGACCACATTTAGCACAAAAGCTATTAGGGAATAGCATTTCCTAAGTCTTATCTTAACTAAAGGAAGGTGGTGGTATTACAGCAGCATCCTAACTTGACATAAAACCCCCAAATTGGTCTTAACTTTAGGTTAAGGTTAACATAAGGTTAACTTTAGGTAATGACTTAACTTTAACTTGACATCTGTCCCAACTCCAAAATTATTTGAAAGCTAATGCTTATAATTGCACTGTCTAACAATGGTATTTAGATTTATTGATGATTGAAACTGAAGAACAAAGATATGTAATGGTAGAAAGACTCTTCCCTGAAGATGTGTTATACATTTCGGCAAACGAAACTGCGACTAGCATTACAGAAACCAACAAAGCATTGTGGAGCATTACTGGTTTGTTTATCCATTTTGTTTAGGCTAATTCATTAGCAGTTTGCACTATGTTTGTTGATTGGTAACAGACTTGAGAGTGGATTGTTGAAGTTGATTACATGATTTAAGACTTCATAACTAGATATAAGATACAGTTTTCTAAGACATGATAAGAATCCCAAATAAAGTTAAGATTTCCTTCTACACTGTAAAAAACATCCAGCAGTTTTCTGTATTTTGTGATTTATGTTTTTATTTTTCCCTGTTTATTTATGCTTTTGAATTGCAACATAAGAACTTGATCTTTCTTCCAACAACTTTTAACATTAAAAAGTTTAAAAAAGTATTAAAGTAGAAAAATATTGTTTAAAGTGATCAATTGTCTGGGTTGGTGTTGCATATTACACTACAAAATCCTTGTAATAAACTGCCAGTACATTTTCTGTTATTTTACAGACTTATTTCTCTATATATTATTTATTATGCATTATATTATTTCAAACTACTAAAATGCCAATAAAAGTCACTTTGTTAAACTGTAGAGTTGAATTTTATAACATCAAAAGCCGACAGAGCAAAGATCAAGATCCCATAATGCAATTCGCAATCGTAAATAAATGGAAAACATAAAAAATACAGAGACTGATATACTGACATTGTTTTACAGTGTATAATATGGATTTGCAACAAAAAAATCCTAATTTAAAATCCATATCTTAAATTAAGACATAAGATAAACTTTCTTTAATATGCCCCCAATTTTAACGCAACCGAAAATGTTTATTTTGCACAAGTACAACACTTCTTTAAGTCCATTCGTCTAACTAACTATGCTTATACCCACAAGTTGAGACAACAATTTTGCTATTGCTATGCTTATGCTATTTGTAAATGTTTGTTGAAACTATAGATTTGGTAATAGTACTTGGTAATAGTAGTTGACTAACTACACTTTTGGCACTGGGGTTCCCAAACTTTTTTAAATCCAGGACCTACTTAGACAGGTACAATCAATCAATCTCATGACCCACCGTAATATTTTCAAACAGAAAAACGGGGAAAATGAAACCTGATTTAGTTGAGAGCATTTTTCTTGTCATATGAATGAAATATATAACTGATTGCAATACCAAAAGGCTTGAAAGAAAAGCAGAGATGATAATCATTCAAATGTCAAAACAGCAGCCTAATAGTGATGTTAAGGTTATGAGAGGAATAGCTGAGTACTAACGATTTACATAGACATGCAATACAAATTTTTAAGGACTTTGTGCGACCTACTTTTTGAACTCCTGTTTTGGGAAATGCACCGCTGGACTGGACTGGAGTTGTGGACCAAAACTATATAGTCTGTGTAAATGACATCAGATTGTGGTAACCTACTGTATCATCCATATTATGACGCAGTTTGGGTCTGCTTGCTTCAAATCTGAATTAAAATGTGCATAATTTTATACGAGATTTGCATAATCCCTTTAGTGAATAGTTGCTGAAACAACACAGACATCATGCAAATATAAACAACGCAATCTTAGCGAATTCTCCACTTTTACATTTACGCACTAGAGGACAAAAAGGAGATATCAGTGAGCTCAGGGGTCTCCAAATGAAACGGCAGAATCATTTCCAAAGCGTTTGTTTCAGTGGAATATGTATCTTAATTCCTAGATATTGACATATACGGTCACATTCACTGCACACATGACCTCTGTGTTTCCTCCATTATGAAGTCATACATTATGTATAAAGGATAATGCGCTAAAAGCCTTATCTGCTCTGTCTGCCATGACAACCATAGCTGAGTTATACTGCATTATGTCAGTTCAGTTAATAGTCGCAAATCTATTCTATTCAGTTCAATGTTAAAAGAAAGCACAAAAGGGCAAAACAGACACAAAACTGTCCCCCTCAAAAAATGAATATTATCCCTTCTTTGCTATGATCCAGATATGAGCTGAGCTGCAGTACGGCGGGAACAGAGCTCTACATGTCGAAATCTGCAACATGACATATCTCACTAATTACATCTTAATTGGCACAGACTGCAAATTAGCATTTTGCTGTGTGTGTGTGTATGAGTGTGTAAAAGTCCCATCCCAGCTTCATTAAGCTGTTTGATGGTGCATCTGCTTCAAGTTTGGTCAATACAATAGTCTGTAATAAAAATGTCATTCCAGGGCTAATTTTGTGTGGACAAAAGGCAAATATGAGACTGCAATGAAATCAGTTATTCAATTAACACCATTGAGGTTTCCCAACTCTGTTCCTGCAGGCACACCAACAGTACACATTTTCAACCTCTCCCTAATCAAACACACCTGAATCAACTCATCAGAACTTTAGAAGACTGCAAAACCTGAAATGAATGGGGCAGATAAGGGAGACATCCATAATATGTACTGTTGGTGTGCCTCCAGGAACAGGGTTGGGAAACACTGCTTCAAAAACGAGGAGATTCTTATGAAAGATAGATGAATTTAGGAACTCAGATACCAACAATTCAACAAGGTATAACCAAAAATGTTAAGTATAATATAAAGTGCACTAATATGCATTGTAATCACACACACACTGTCTGTTCTTCTGCTAAATGTTCAGACGTAACCTTTGAACCATGACAATTACGATATTAGATTCAAGAGATCACCCTGCTACTGATACTATGTATTATCCGTGCTATAGTGTTTCGAAAGTTTTAATGAGACATTTGTTCTAGAAAGCAGTTTGATTAGTAATAGTTGACAGGGGTCACTGAATGTAATTATGCTTTGGATGAAACGTCCTAATAGCAGACGAAGGCCTTTAACACCTAGACAGTAATTAAAGTTAAGGAAGGAACTTAAGTAGGATAAATATTTGAACTGCAATCATATGTGTTCAATGGATTACAAACAAGTTAGCCATAAGGTATTTGAGCATAAATTATTTGAAATAAATATAGTTAATAGCAGGGGCGTAGCAACCGGGGGGGACAGGGGGGATACGTCCCCCTCACTTTTAGAGCCAGACCACTTAGAAACAGGTGATTAATAGTTATATGAACGTAAACTTTTGGATCTAATTCAGCTGTCCCCCCATTTTAAAAATGTCTGCTACGCCCCTGGTTGCTAGGGTGTTTTAGTTTGTTGTAAGGGTGCACGGTGGCGCAGTAGGTAGCACATTCGCCTCACAGCAAGAAGGTCGCTGGTTCGAGACTCGGCTGGGTCAGTTGGCGTTTCTGTGTGGAGTTTGCATGTTCTCCCTGTGTTCGCGTGGGTTTTCTCCGGGTGCTCCGGTTTCCCCCACAAGTCCAAAGACATGTGCTATAGGTGAATTGGGTAAGCTAAATTGTCCGTAGTGAATGAGTGTGTATGGATGTTTCCCAGTGATGGGTTGCAGCTGGAAGGGCATCCGCTGCGTATATGCGTATATATACATATACATATGCGTATATATACATATACATGTGCTGGATAAGTTGGCGGTTCATTCCGCTGTGGCGACCCCAGATTAATAAAGGGACTAACCCGAAAAGAAAAAGAATCAATGAATGAATGTTTGTTGTAATATTATACTAAAAAGCAATAATTTACTGTAAACATTCATTTTCTTGAGTGTTATACAGAATTCAACTGTATTTTACATGGCAATTCATACTTTTTATTCCAAAAATAAATAAATAATTAAAATATATTACTACATTGTCAATTAAAAATTACATTTAACATCACTTCTATGCGTGTATGTGTTTTCCCCATATGTTTCAAGAAACATGATTATTTTATTTAAAGGGACAGTTTAAAGGGACCTTACCATTTAGTGTCTCTCATATGATTTTTAAACCTTTATGAGTTTTGAACACAAAAGGTGTCATTTTGAATACTACAGTATGTAAGTCAATGGGAGGCAGCCAGGGGAGGACTGACCATAGGGAGCACCGGTGGCCTGATTCAAGAGATCACCCTGCTACTGATACCGGTGGCCTGATGGTCAATCGTGAATCTGCCCCCCCCCTCCAGTATTGGAGTTACTTTTGTTTAAGAAAGTAACTCCAATAGGTTTTGAAAAAGTGAGGACAGAGTAAACTTCAGAATTTCATTTTTGGGTGAACTATCCCCATTTTTTATTAAGACAACCATGAAGCAACATTTTCCACACTGTATTGTCCAGCATAACAAACATGCTTACTTAAGCAGGTTTTGTCCCCAAGTTTCAAACTTAACTAAAGGGCTTTGTTCAAATCCTACATTATCACTAACCGTGCACACATATTTATGATGTTTACCCTTTCGCACAACAGTCGGTGGGTGTAAAAGCACAAGTTCCAGGCTAATACATATTTCAAGAGCCAGACTGTTGCCTTCCACTGCTCTTGAACTCCCCGCTGTGTTCATTTGTAGGATCCCCATTAGCATGAATAGATTGAACACAGGGTACCAGTCCTTCATCCATTTGGGGCCATATGGGGCGCCTCCGCTACAGCTATCAGCCCAGCCAGCATCTTCACTTAGAGGTTAACTGCCTTTCAAACTGCATCAAGCTCCATTCGCACTAACACAAGCAATTTAACGGACTGCAAGTGACTAAGGCGCCTCCACTGTCCCCATAGAAAGAAAAAATAATAATAATGTGAAGTGAACCAGTGGTACAAATAAGAGATTGAACTCCGAATATGTAGGAGGAAAACTGACGATTAGAAACAATGGACAATGGTGTCTAGAAAGAGACAATTTGAATGTGTTACACTGTAAAAAATAAATAAATAAATAAATAGCCGTAATTGAAAAAAAACTGTAAAAATGCTGCAGTAAAAATTCATAACCTGACTAACAATAAGTTTCCTTAACATATACGGTTAATAACTGTAAATTGACTTTTCCAGATTCCCCTGCATGACACTTCACTTGTTATGCCTTCTTGTTGACATTGCTGTTTTTTATTCATCAGTTATGTATATTAGAGTTTTATGTTACATCTAATGTTGAAAATCAATGTTTATTGCATTCATTTAAGTATATATGTCTGTTACCATGATGGTGTTTAGTAGAGCGTCTTAAATATAATAGTATGTTTCTTTGCATTTTTGTCTGTGTAACAAAGATATGTTGTATAGATGTTAGTACTTCAAAACACTATAATACTATACATTAAATAAATACGGTAGTTTACTGTAAAAGTCTGAAAATTGTTTAACAGTTTCTACCGTATTTTTAACAGTAAATTTCTGGCTACCGCAGCTGCCATTTTTTTATTGTAAATTTTTTACGTTTTTTAATTTATTTTTTTAACAGTGTAGAGACCCCACTACGCTCACTGTCCTCAGCAGCAATCAGAAGGATCCAGTGGGATAAAAGAAAAATCTAGAATAAGACAGGAGATGGGAAAATGGCTCAGATTTCCCCTACAAATGCACACTCATCTCTTTACCGGCCCACATACACACACATACAGTAACATGTTTCTGACCAAATATCCAAATATGGCAAAAAAAACAACAAAAAAAAAAAACACATGGATTTTTTGCAAGGGCGCTTTTCTTGTTTTCCAGTACAAATATCTAAACATTCTTAAATCAATGCATATTTACTTGAGAAACAAAATAACTAAAAATATTAAGTCTTTTTTGTAACAAAAATGCAATCAATGTTGAGTAATTTCATGGTTAAAAAAAATAAAATAAATAATAATAATAATAATGAGGCAACGGGCTAAGAATTATTATTATTTTTTCACTTGAATAGAACTAAGCTTGTTTTTTTATCTCACTTAAAGGGGCCTGCTATGCTTTTTTAACATCCTTTAGTGCATGACTCAACATTAAAATGATTTGCAAAGTTACAAAGCATAAAATCACTTTAAAGGCAATTTTGTCTGTCTATATACGAACTCCGGTGCGTTACGGTGGCGAAGTGGATAGCACGATCGCCTCAAAGCAAGAAGGTCGCTGGTTCGAGTCCTGGCTGGGTCAGTTGACATTTTTGTGTGGAGTTTACATGTTCTCTCCGTGTTTGCGTGGGTTTCCTCCGGGTGCTCCGGTTTCCCCCACAGTCCAAAGACATGCGGTACAGGTGAATTAAATAAGCTAAATTGGCCGTAGTGTATGTGTGTGAATGCAAGAGTGTATGGGTGTTTCCCAGTGTTGGGTTGTGGCTGGAAGGGCATCCGCTGCATAAAACATATGCTGGATAAGTTGGTGGTTCATTCCGCTGTGGCGACCCCTGATTAATAAAGGGACTAAGCCGAAAAGAAAATGAATGAATATATATGAACTCCCTGGTTTGTAGTGCTGAAGTTTCTCCTGTAAACAGTACATTGATATAGCAAGAATTTTAACAATGACATTTGTATTAAGCTGAACTGAATCAGTTTTAATTTACCTAGAACTACACCAGCATTTTACCACCACTGTCCTGTCTGCCTGATTTGCTGGGTCTTTTTTCTTCTGTTTTGACACATGCTACATTGTAAAAATTGTTGTTGAAGTTGTTGAAAGATTAATTGAAATGAATGTAAATTTAAATAATTCCTCATTTAAAAAAACATAACATAACGTTTCTGTGTTTTTTTTGCTTATTACACAGTTGATGCAACTGATAATACTAATTAATTGTTCTAATTAATAATTGATCTAATTAATAAAGATCTAATTAATTATTGTTAAAACTAAGAACATTTTAAAAGAAAGAGAAATTTTTTAATTACAAACATTTAAAACAATTGTGGATGTTTTTTTTTTCTGTTGTTGAAGTAACCTCTGGAATGGGGGCTGGGAGCAGCAGCTAATTTGCATTTAAAGAAACATACAGTAAACAGCAGCCTTTTGCTTCCACTTTCTAATAAAATATTCAAGATCTATTTTGAGCTGAAACTTTCTGAGACTTATATTAAATCATTAAAATAAAAAAAAGACATATAAGATCCCTTTAGTTATAATCAAATTTGCTTCTCAAGTGAACATGTCGTGATTTAAAGGTATAGTTCACCCAAAAAGTTTTATTCTGCCATCATTTACTCACTTTTGTTCTGTTCAAAACAAGATATTCTGAAAAATGTAAAAAACCTGTAACCACTGACTTCCAAAGTTTTTGTTTTTCCTACTATGGATGTCAATGGTTACAGGTTTCCATGATTCTTCAGAATATCTTTTTTCTGTGTTCAACAGAATGAAAAAGTGGTTTGGAACAAGTCATTCATTCACTCATTCATTTTCCTTCAGCTTAGTCCCTTTATTCATCAGGGGTCACCACAGCGGAATGAACCGCCAACTTATTCAGCATATGTTTTACACAGCGGATGCCCTTCCAGTTGCAACCCAGTACTGGGAAACACCCATACACACTCATTCACACACACATACACTACGGCCAATTTAGTTTATTCAATTCACCTATACTGCATGTCCTTGGACTGTGGGGGAAACCGAAGCACCTGGAGGAAACCCCATGCCAACACGGGGAGAACATGCAAACTCCACACAGAATTGCCAACTGGTCTACAATTTTTGAGTGAACTATCCCTTTAAGAATGTTTTTAACATTTGCAATGAAAACAAAACAAAATACTATGTAAGACAAACATCTTCTTTTTTTAGCAGCGCATCACCTCAATTTTATAACAACAACTGTTTACTTACCGTATCTCAGTAATGTTATTCTCAGTTTAATTAAAATTTGTGGCAACATTAAGCAAAAAGGATATTTTATGGTCTTTTAAACCAAATTATAAACTGTTTATATGAATTTACGCGGTTTTGTTTTAAATGAGGCTTTAACATAGCACTAGCACAAGCACAATGACAGCGCAAGGCTGTGTGATTTACAACAACACATCACAACATCGCAGGGAATATTTCACGCCGAGTTAGAAAAAACACGACCTAATGTGAAAAAAGCACAGTCCTCTACACCTCTAAGACTCTACAAGTAAGGATTTACACTGCACCACTGAGAGCTTCTATAAATCAGGCTGGGAATACGGGGTCTGGTTGACATGCTTACGTTGGCTCTCTTTGTAAACGAAGCTCATTCTTCGTGTTAAAGGCTCAGATTGTCGTGGCGGAGGTGGAGGAGGAACCTGTGAAGTGGCCGGATTGTTAGAGGAATTTAAAGATCATTAGCACGGTACTTTTGTTTCTTTAGCACAGCTTTAGTTTTTGAGGTAGATGCGGCTTTGAGGTAGACTGGTTATGAATCCAGCAGGAGTAGGATCCAAACAAACTGTAAAAGGTAGTTAATTTATGCTTTTTAAGATCCTAGTTGTCTTCATAAATGTGAGAAAAGTTCTTTCATCAAATAAATGAACACAGAGAGTGAGTGGAAAATCACTTTCAAGCCAGTCCTGACCTGAAGAAGGAATCCAATTAATGTTGTCTTAGGCACTGGGTTATTATAATAATTAGAAATGTGCAATTTTTATGTTTTTTTCTCCCCCAAACTCTTTTGAACACAATTATCGTAGTAATTATAGCATTGTCAACATAATCTAAGACCAGTGGAATGAAATCAAAAGAATTTTATGCTGCGATTGCTTTCCCATTGGTAATCAAAAGGCGAACGCTTAAAGCATCATGCCTCTTCAGTACTGCCAGAAAGACTTTTTTATAATGTCAAAAATTAATAAGCAGGTATAATGAGTTCAATTCTCTGCAATGTGAGAACATGAATCACCGATGCTTGACGGAATGCACATAATCCAGCAGTGTGTCCAGACTTTCAAACAGTCAATGTTTTAGCACTTTTCTTATACTGTATTTCTTAAATGTGACCCCGACCACAAAAACAGTCTTGTGTTGTAATTTTTGATTAATAATGTGCACTTATTTAGACAATTTTCTCAGTATTTCAACAAATTATTTCAACACTCTCAGATTCTAGATTTTCAAATAGTTGTATCTCAGCCAAATATTGTCTAAATTGTCCTTATTCAGCTTTCAGTTTATGTATAAATCTCACAAAAAAATACCCTTATAACTGGTTTTTGTTTTGTTGTCCAGGGTCACATATTACTCAGTGTTTAGTTTAGTGTTTAGTTTTAGAACTGATGGGTGGCCATTCAGATCACTCCGCTGGCCAGGGCCACCACAGGACACGCCTCTGGTGGAATGTAATCCAGCACAAGCATCTAAAAGCCTTAAATGGACCGTAACTGAGGCTGCGGACAGCATGATCCAAATGAAAAGTGAGTGAGCATGTGGCAAATGCCACCAAAGTACACACTTGTCGCAAATTACAGGAAGGTAATTTTTCCATTTGTTTTTAAATCTCAATGCCAAAAGCCTCTGAACACTGGCGTATAGATGTTTGCAATGTTCTGCTAATAGGACATTAAAGATTCAGCAGTCTAGCTAATATAAAGATGAACAGTCAGCGCTTTCAGGGAAAGCAGATTGGAGGCAGCGCTGGAGCAGGCAGGTGTATTGGAGAAGCTTAATGGCGGGAGACTGAATATGATCCAGCTATTAATACTGTATTAATTAGCGTACAAAATACACCGCTTGGGGAAATGGTAAGCAGTGCATGCTCTGAAAAACACGTGTTTCCTGAACACCAAGAGGATGTATGATTACATTTTGTTTATTTAAAATTTAAATACCAGAAAAGAACTCACTTTATCTTTTTAAAAGAAAATTTTACACAAAATCTGTCATCATTTATAGACTGCATTAGTGCCCGACTTTGTATCAGATTGATCAGCTATTGGCAAAAATCTATATCCTATTTTTATTGACACACTGCTCCAAATATGTACATTTTTATGCTTTTCTCTTAACCCCATGTTATTGTCATTCTAAATACTGCTTTTAACCCTGGGTGAAGAAATGTTTCACACCTGTAATTTTGAAAGTGGTCTTAGCACCATATTTTACCCAAGTTTTATGAAACCCTGCTACAAAGCTAAACGTGCTTTGCGGTTCTCAGTTTGTTCAGTGTAAAACGGAGCAGTGTTTGCTTGTTGCTGCTGGATGCTTGGCAACAGAAACAGCCAATCAGAAATTGAGCAGCCAGATTTACATCACATCACAAAATGCATGTAGTGTAAACAGAGGTAGCGTTAAGAAAAGACTCATCCAATCAGCAACAGCGACATTGCAAATATGCAAATAACAACATTAACCCAGGGTTTAGGAATGTAAAGTGTGAAACGTGTGTAAATAAATGCCCAGGATTATTGGTTAACAGCAGGTTTAGTATGAGCAGTGTGAAACATGATGACAGATAGCCCAGGATTCTGTTTATCCAGGGTTTAGGATGATCCAGGTTTAACTATTTCCAGTGTGAAAAACTCTTTTGTGTTCAGTTACAAAAGTTCCACATACCCAGGAACAAAATGTAAGTGAATAAACAATGACAGATTTTCATTTCAGGGTTTATATGTATATAGAAAGACAGCATATGCATTTTAATCATATTTAATATGTACTTTGTTTTGTATGAATCTTCATCACTGTTATTTACACTGCAGGTTAAAACTAATTAAATCATTAATACCTCCTCAAAACCATTTTTTCCCATCTTCAGTAACAAATTAGGTAAATTTCATTAGTAATTCAGGCACTAGTAAATGATTTAGTGCTGTAGTTATTATTTCTTTAGTGATGCGGTTATGCCTGATTTTAGTAAACACAGGGTGATGTACAATTTCGAGGTGTCAGGGATGGGTATCAGTGTGGGGTCGCAGGTTAGATTGCTCTTACCTTGAAGGAGGACATGGCAGGGTCCCTGTTATACCTGTCTATGGTGTGGAACTTGGTGGAGTGGTTGAGTTCATGGTACAGCTCTGAGTGTCTTTTGCGAGTGTGCATCACTTTCTGCAAGGAAGGGGAAAAACAAATAAAGAAAAAAAAAGAAAGAAACAAACGAAATGAAAAATAAGAAAGGGCAGGCTGGGGTGAAACTGGGTTGAGGAAACTGCAAAGTAGGGGTCACTACAAACACTCATTCTTTCGAAGAGTGGCGTTCGGATGGGTATTAAACATTGTCTGGTTAAAGAGTCACAGACACTTCCACCCAGGGTCGGAAATGAACGGAGGGGCTTGTTTTAAAAAGTGCCCCACAATACTAAGGGGCAAAAAAATGTTGTCGCGTATAAAGTGAATTGCAAAAAAAAAAAAAAAAACTAAGAGTGTAAATATGCAGCATCACAATTTAATTTGATCAGATTATTATTTAAGCTTATTTATTTTTATGATTTTAATTAGCTACATAGATTCTGTTGAGTTAGGAACAATCGGAGGTTAGTTTAGTTTTAGATTTTTTACATTCAATCCTTCCTCTTCCAAACAACAGTAAGAAATGAATTTCACAGCTACAGTAAATGTGATATATTTAATCAGTGTTGGGGAAAGTTACTTTTGAAAGTAATGCATCACAATATTGAGTTACTCCCCAAAAAAGTAACTAGTTGGGTTACTTAGTTATTTTTTATGGAAAGTAATGCGTTACGTTACTTTTCAGTTACTTTTTCATACCTGGCTGAGGCTTGATCTCTTTCAGAACTTGCAGTGTATTTTCCTTTTTTTTAAATAGAGGAGCTCTGCATTTAACCACACACTGTATAACCTACACCTTTATTTACCTTAAAAAAACAAATAAATTTTTTTTTAATAATGTTACATTCTGAAAACTTCCTGACCCTATACATGCCATATACAGATTAATGAAAGTTAAAAGCAATGTGTTTGCTATTTTTGTCTTATTAGTTCAGTAAAATCACTGTCCATTGAGACAATCCCCTTTTCCGCCATGTGTTGAAAATAATGAGAATACTTCCATCACAGAAATGTAAGGCTCTGTCATCTTGGTTTCGGTCTGTTCCCGCGGGGAGTTTATTCTCTCATTTAGTGTGATTCAACATGATTACACTAATTTTAATTCAGCAAATTATTTTTTAAAAGTGAATTAATTAATCTAAAAAGTATCTCGAGTTACATTTTTAAAAAAAGTAACTGAAATATTATTACTTAATTTTATTAAAGTAATGCGTTACTTTATTCATTACTTAGAAAAGTAATATTATTACGTAACTCGCATTACTTGTAATGCTTTACCCCAACACTGTATTTAATTATATACATATATAGTGATTGTATTGCAGTTATATTTTATTAGCCCTATTTATTGTTATTGGTATCAGAGTGATCTGGTGTAAGTTATTGGTTAAATTTTAAAAATTGATATACTGTAAAAGACAACGCAGATGCAATTATTGAGGTAAGTGAAAAAAATACATGCAAACTACACACCACAATCCAGCCCAAACTCTAACTGATGATTTGAATTTAATTAAATGTATATAGTTTTTATTTTTAATAAATAATGTAATGCATTAAAAGTAAATGCACATCATTTTACACTACAAATAAAAAAAAAAAGCTAATTTAGAAATTCACCTCTGCAACAACATCAAACTATTTTAGTCCACTGACAGGCCTAATTTATTTATGGGGACAGGAGGGGGATCGTCTCATGCAGCACTGACTATGATGAAAGATGTTATGAAGCTTTAAAAGCATCTAAAAGTGTTAGTAACAAGACATACCTCAGTTTGAGAAGAAGCCTCCATACTGGAGAGCAAATATCCAGTCATCACTTAACTTAAGCTTTCAAGCATAATTGAAGAACTGCTGGTTTAAAAGCACACAAGTGTGTTCTGGGGGGAAAATGGATTGGGCGGCTGGAGACTGGAGATTTGCTGGATCCTGCCAGGTGATCATTCCATGGAGGTGCCCTCCAGGCTGCCTCAGTCACACACGTGCACTTCTATTCGTCTCATTATGCCATCTATCTCTTTCACACACAATAATGCCACTCACTCCACACTTTGAGCTGTACGCTGTTTCAGTGTTTCAGCAGCCTTCATCCTGCTGTTTGCAGAAGCATGCTTTAAATCATGCCATGTTTTGTCATTAGGTAGCACTCTTTTGTGATGACAAAACGGAAATGTCACTTTGAAATAAGGTGACCAGATATTTCCCATGGAAAGCTCTTTGTACATCTAATTTATACAGTTCTGGTAATATGTAATTTCTTGCATTTTTCACAAAACATACTTTTGTGATCTAGCAATAGACTTTGCCAAAAGCATTGTAACCCAAGATTGTAGAATCACTGATAACACTGGTCTTTATGATCAGCGTAGCTTGCAATGCTTTTGAGTAATGCAGATGAACTAAAATAAAGCAGTGTAGTTTGATTCTCTGGAATGAGATTTCTTCATCAGCTTCTCAATGTCGGAGCTCAATCTGCGGTCACACAAGTACTGCAGCATTTGACCATATGGTGGCGCATACAAAAAGTCAAAATAAAAATAAAATATTAAAATAATAATAATAAAGCTGTAAATATGCAACCGTTTGTCTGATTGTCTTGACATTCGAGATGCAATGTCTATGTCCAAAGTGTCAAGTACATCTCTGAAGACACTTCCGAAGAATTTGGAAGAATTTGAATTGACCAATGAATTTTGACACTTATTACAATATAAATGAAGCTCATTTTGCATGTTCGACTCTGTCTATGATCCCAGTGAGAAGTTTAAAAGAAACCAGCTACTGGGTGGCACTATCAAGTTTTAAGCCCTGTATAACTGGAAACACTAAATAGTTATATGTTAAAGTTGCTCATTTTAAACAGTTTTGCTTCAAGAACCACTGCTGTTAGCCAAACTGTTCCTTAAACTCTTCCTTAAACTACCTTTGCAAAGTCCTCGTTTTTTTTTCCCTTGCTCAACAAACTGCTTATAAATTTACATTTATTAAACAACAACAACAACAACAACACAATTAGAAAAAAAAAAAAAAAGTATAATAGGGCTATTTACAGTAGAAAACAGGTGTGGCCCAATGCATCTAAAAGCCTTTAATTCCAAAATAAAAGCACTCATCCTTACAGAATTAGGCAATGTGATGCCATGTGATTCTAAAGCATGCAACATTTTCATGAAATTCATGAAATTACTATTTTTC
This sequence comes from Danio jaintianensis, assembly GCA_903798115.1. NCBI lineage: Eukaryota > Metazoa > Chordata > Actinopteri > Cypriniformes > Danionidae > Danio > Danio jaintianensis. Next base: position 13,153,080 of record CAIGQV010016734.1, read on the forward strand.
CATCACTGGCTGTAGTGGTTGTTATAGGCTTACTACAAGTAATCTCTTTAATTTTTTTTTGTTGTTGTTTACGAGGAACCAAATTGTGTAATGACATGTGTCTGACCTAGGTATTACAATGCTGAGGTGGTTTATGAGGACATGCCCCTGTATCCTCATAATTCAAAACAGTTCAAATCAAACTTAACAGGGTCTTTTTGCAATTCAAGCTTGCCATAGGTTTCCTGTGAGGGTTGGGTTTAGGATAAGGCGATGTAATAACCTTTTTTACAATATGAAATATGTTACTGCAATGGAGAGTCCTCATAAACTGCCAAAACAAGCACAATATGTGTGTGTGTATACCCAATTGAATTGAATCAAATAAATGACTACATGAAAATAAAATAAAAAGGAAAATACATAATGTCTATATATGGTCACCTTATTCTGTAATAACGCCAATAAAAAGTCTAAGGAATAAAGGCATGTGAAACACTGAGCAGTTCTGCCATGGATAGGATTGTTGCTAATACTAAATGCATGACAGGGGGAAAACAAGCAAAAGAGCGGCGACTATCATTGACTCTTGTATGAGTCCAAAATCTCTAGCTAGTGTTGGACGGAAGCACAAACACCAGTCTAAGGACAGATGGGGACGGGTCTTACCTCAAAGTCCAGCTCAGAGTACCGTACTCTTTTCCTCTGGGGGAAGGGGAGGGGGGGAGAGAAGACACCATCAATCACAACTGCACATCTTTCAGACCCTGAGTTTACTTCAGCTCTGGCGCCCATGAAGCATTTGTCTCTCATGCAGGTGGAGTGAGAATGTAATACTCCCCAACTGACTGAACTGTGGTTTTCCAGGAGGCGTTTTCATGAACACCTCAACTTAATCAACAGGTGGGCGTTGGGCAGGTGTCTTTTGGTAAAATGTGGGTGTTAAATAATAAATAATTAAATAGAAAAGGTGTCGGAGAAGAATGATATTTTTAATCAGGGTGCGAATTATACATTGATGATCAGGGGGGTCAACTTTTTTGGTAATGTTAGTTTGTGAACTACAAGTTTCAGTTAATCATATGTATGTATTTATTTCAATTAGTTTTTTGAGGGATATTTAGTGGATTCTGACCTACAGTATACTCTGATTTGCTATTTCAGAGGTTACTGTAGGTCAAACTACAAACTATGCAGATAATTTCACTTTACTTTCAGGCTATATGTAGAAACAAACAGCTATTTTACAGGAAAAGTGTCTTTTGAACACTTACGGTGTCTATTGGTGATCTAGATCTGCCGGTTTCTGACTTTCTCTCTTGCATAGAGTGATAGACGCAGTTTTGCGTTCACAATGGTATGAACCATTAGGGGTGGTCAAATATATATTTATATTATCTATTATTTTAATTATCAATATTATTATTTAAGATTCAGATCAGAGAATGTTGTTATGACGTCCTTCAGGGGGGATCAAGCATTAATTAGGGTGGTGGAACCCAGCATTTTTTACAGTGTATGACTACATAGGCTGCAAATAATATTGTATGAAATCCTAAGAATTAGCCAATACTGTATTTTACCAGCATGTAAAACTGTCATGAACTGGGCAGGCATTGGCTAGATAGGACTGAAAATAGTGTTTAACAAGTCTCTTTTTCCCCTCCATAAAACAGCATCAGTGATGACAATATTACACTTTGATGTGCAAAAAAAGTATGTGTCTTCATATACTGTAAACAGGAATGTGGTGAGTTTAGTAAATGTCAACATATTTTAAATATGTATTAATATGTAAACATCTCTAATTTTCTGTGAATACCAAAAACTACCAGCTCAGTTCTAAACAAATGATGTTTTGTATATTTGCATGTTGCACTTAGTGCATAGTAACATACAGGACCCAAAAAATTTTTTGCAACACTTTTTATCTTTTCGCAACCTTAGAACAATTATTTAATTACTGTTTACTCGAGGAAAACGTTCTGGTTTTCAACCAGCTTTGAATTGTTACAATGTAAAGAGGACATTTTAATTTAATTTAATTTAATACATTGTTCACAAACTACCAACATTATAGCAATGGAAAGATGTTTAAATGGACAGTGAACAGACAGGACAGACAAATAAATGTCTTTCCACTATGACACTATAAAATAATTGGTTCTTGATTTTCAACTTCCATTGACATTTACGGATCAATGCAACGATTTTCACACGTATTGTTACATTGTAACAATACAAAGCATGGTTTAAAATTAGTTTAATTGATTTAGAAACATATAGTTGTACTTGGAAAAGGAGATTACATGGTTACTTTGTCCTAGAAAACAAATGACCTAACAGTGCAGGTCATTGAGCCACCTATAGCAGGACTACAGGGTGAGCCAAGCTGTGTGAGTCTGTGACAGGACAGACTCAAAAAAACATCAAGAACTAATCATATTTTTTTGTTATAAAGGCTTAAAACCAAGAATTGAACACATATGTAGCAACATGGAGTTCTGAAGAAACCACTGATTTTAAATTAAATATATAATGTATAAGCATTATAAACATTATAAACATTAAACATGTATAAACAAAAAAAGTCTCAGAATATGTGAAGCCTTTAAGTTTTTTGCAGGTTGTGTTGTACTTATTGTCCATTAAAGAAACTGTGTAGTTCACAAAAATATGCATTTAGTCACCATTTACTAAGTTGTAAGAAAACCTTTATGAGTTTATTCTTTCTGTTCAACACACAAAAAAAGACATTTTTAAGAATTACAGAAAGTGGAAGCCACTGACATTCATAGTAGAAAAAAAAATGCTGTAGGAGTCAATGGATCCCAGTTTCCAACATTCTTCAAAATATCTTTTGTGTTCAACAGCAGAAATAAACTCAAACAGGTTTGGAACAAGTGGTGTAAATGATGACAGAATAATCATTTTTGGGTGAACTATCCCTTTAAAATATAATTTAGCCACTTTTACAGGGTTTCCTACACCTGCGCCCTCCAGATTATTTCCATTTCCAGTTATAATTGAGACTTAAAATGTCATAACAGAGATATAACAGAAATATGCGTAACAAAAAGAGTTTAAGTTCTTCAAAACACACAGGCGAATGCAGTTAGCCAATAGTTTCAGACACTGTATGGCAATTTGTCACAAGCTCAAACTCACAGGCACAAAGCAGTCATGACCTGGGCACATGGTGCTCACAAAGGGAGGATGTGTATGAGGCACAGCGTGTACCTTGTTTAAAGTGTGAGAAGTTAGCTGTTTACAAAGTGAAGTTGCTTCAGGTGTCACCGGGTGAGTTAGGTGACTGGAAGCCAAGAAACTACAAATCCCATCAGAGTTGATGTCAATACCAATACTAAGGAACTTTTCCCTGTGTGACCCTAACTTTATGACACCAAACTTGAGCCACTGAGTTCTTCAGAGGAAAAGTGAAGTTTTAAAAATCACTTTAAAAACTGCCACACTGCAGCCTTTTCAGTTAAGATATTATACAGAATAATATATACTCTTGCATTTTTGGTGCATAGGCACTTTTGAGTAACTATGTGAAACAGAGAGAAATGAAAATGGAGAATGGATGAAAAATATATAGAGAGTCAGAATTATTAGCCCTCCTGAATTATTAGCCCCCCTGTATATTTTGTTCCCCAATTTCTGTTTAATGGAATGAAGTTAATAAGTCAAAAACTAATTTCTAATAACTGATTTATTTTATATTTGCCATGATGACAGTACATAATATTTTACTAGATATTTTTCAAGATACTAGTATTCAGCTTAAAGTGCTTAATTAGGTAAATTAGTAAAGTTAGGGTAATTAGGCAAAACATTGTATAACAATAACTTGTTCTGTACAATCGAAAAAATATATTGCTTAAGGTATCGATCACATCGAACACGCTTTTCCGTTTTCCGCAATGTTTTTTTTGTTGACAAGAAAAAAAAAGAAGCGTGGTGCACTTTTTATGTCGCTAGGCAACGACTGAATCATCTGCGTATTGTGCGCGAGTGTTGCTGTTGATATTGGTATAATTTTAATATTTAATAATATTGTGATATTCAAAATTTGTTAAGTCATACAGCTCTGGATAACTCAAAACAGCAACCACTAGTCTCTCTTCCATCTTCAAAAGTCTTCGTAGTTGTTTTGACAACACAAACACTGCTGTCACCTCAACGGAAACCCCGCCTCTGCTTTCATTTGATTGGAGAATGAGAGACTGACGTAACTCGCTTTTTCTGCTCAGAGTTGACTTTTTTCAACTGCTAGAGCACAGCGTGCAGCGGCAAAAACATGAGGTTAAAACGCAAGACAAGAAGCAACGCGCAAAACGCTTGCGGCCGTTAGTAAATCATTCAAAAAAGATGCCTCTCAACACAAAAAGTGCGTTCGGTGTGATCGGTCCCTTAGGGGGTTAATAATATTGACCTTAAAATGGTTTAAAAAAAAATGAAAAACTGCTTTTATTCTAGCCAAAATAAAACAAATAAGACTATTAAAAAAATATAGAAAATACTGTGAAATATTCCTTGCTTTGTTAAACATAATTTGGGAAATATACAAAAAAAAAAAAAAAATCACAGAAGGGCTAATCATTTTGACTTTAACTGTATATACATATATAATTTTTTTTTTACATTTATTTATTTTTTAATCTTCCAACTTTAAGTTTGACAACTGACTTTAGTTAGAAATTCATGCCCTAGTCCCAAGAACTATGTGTATGGACAGAGCGGGAAGGTTTTGTGTCCGTTAATGAAGGAGCACAGGCTCTCCCAGGCACTTCCTCTGGCTGTTTCGCTCTCACCATCTGCTGTCCCTCCTTGTGGGGCTGTAGTGTAATTATAGAGAGAAGCACAACTGCACACATACATACACACGCGCGCACACACACACACACACACGCACGCACGCACGCACGCACGCACGCACGCACGCACGCACGCACGCACGCACGCACACACACACACACACTCCGATGCACTCACTAAGTTGTGTAACATCATGTTGACAGGGGATTCGGGGTATAGAAGGCACACCTGAATGCATTCCTGTGACAGACTGATGATGAGAGGGATGCTAGATGATCAGTATGTATGACATCCCGGAGACTACAGATGATGTACCGTCATCCAGCCCCGAAATGAAAGGAGACATTACTAATAAGATAATTCAGCTTTGGTATTGCTCTCCTGTTACAACACCCAAAGGGAAGAAATCACCCAAGAATTATTTCCTCACTGTCGTATCATTGCAAACAAAATCCTTGTCAGCAAAACATAAAATTAGGTCTTTGGGGGGGAAAGGGATTGAGGTTTTATGTTGTTTTGTACCCTAATGACTAACAAACAAACAAACAAACAAACAAACAAACAAACAAACAAACAAACAAACAAACAAACAAACAAACCTATCTATCTATCTATCTATCTATCTATCTATCTATCTATCTATCTA
>CAIGQV010016734.1:13165522-13186011 GCA_903798115.1 Danio jaintianensis
TATCTATCTATCTATCTATCTATCTATCTATCTATCTATCTATCTATCTATCTATCTATCTATCTATCTATCTATTTATTAAAATAAAATAATACTACAAAGGTGAGTAAAAATAATTGGTTACAAAATATTTTCTTTGCCAATAAATCCTGTAAATATACATTTTCTATTCATTAAAATATTTCTTAAAGTTTTCACTAAAACACTGACTGTAGTATTCGAAAGAATATTAAAAAATAAATGTTTTTATTGCAGTAAAAATCCATAATAGAATCATTTCTAAGAGATCACATGACACTGAAGACTGGAGTAAAGATGGTACACTCTCAGAAATAAAGGTACAGGAGCCGTCACTGGGGCAGTACCTTTTCAAAAGATACAAATTTGTACCCAAAGAGTCCACAGTGATACCTCAAAGGTGCATATTAGTGCCCAAATGTACCTAAAAAGTACCTTTGAGGTACCATTATGGACCCTTCAGGTACAAATATGTACCATTTGAAAAGGTACTGCCCCAGTGACGGCTCTTGTACCTTTATTTCTGAGAGTGTACAAAAAGCAGCTTTTATCACAGGAATAAATAAAAAATGTTAATTAGTCATTTTAAACTAATTAAATATCTCAATATTTAAGGGGATAGTTCACCCCCCAAAAATGGAAATTTTCTCACTATTTACTGACCCTCAAGTGGTTTTAAACCTTTATGTATTTACTTGTTTCCTCTTGAACACAAAGTTAGAAACATTTTCAACATTTTTCTAAATATCTTCTTTTGTGTTCAACAGAAGAATAAACTCAAACAGGTTTTTAACAAGTGAAGAGTGAGTAAATGATGACACAATTTTGAGGACAGAAAAAAGCATTAACTGTATTTAATGAATGAATAAATGAATAAATATATGAATAAACAAATGGGTAAATGGATGAATGGATGGATGGATGGATAAATGAAAGAATGAATGCATGAATAAATAAATGAAAAAAATAAATAAATAAAATAAATAATTATATGAATGAATAAATGAATAAACAAATGGATAAATGGATGAATGGACGGATGGATGGATAAATGAAAGAATGAATGCATGAATAAATAAAAAATTGAATGAATGAATAAATAAATAAATTAATTAATTAATAAATGGATGGATGAGCAAATAAATGAAGGAATGAATGCATGAATAAATGAATGAATGCATGAACAAATAAATAAATAAATCAATGAATGCATGAATAAATAAATAAATAAATAAATTAATTAATTAATAAATAAATTAATGGATGGATGAACAAATAAATGAATGAATGCATGAATAAATAAATAAATAAATAAATAAATAAATAGTTGTAGTAGTGGTAGTAGTACAGACTAAGCTTTTTTTTTTTCTTTGCTGTGTCTGATTTTAGTCACTTCCCTAAACAAAAACCATAAGCGTCCACGAGACGTCCATTTGAGATGCATGTTAATTCTACAAAATGTTGTACACATCCCCAGAGGTTGATCTGCCACGACCTTTATGGTTTGCAAAGGTTATGCTCTGAACAAATGACACTTTAATCTACTGGCGTCCTCAGAATAGCATCAAGCATATGCCGCCGAAACACTTTATTTATTGACTGCACATACTCTGCCCTGTTTAGTAAATCCCTTCTCATTCTATTCAGCCGAGCATGAGTTATCATGCTGCAACACTATTCACCAGCCAAGACTGGAATCAGTAATCAGTCTGCACAACTAAAATTACGACGTGCAGGAACTCTGGGCTGTTTCGTAAGATGGTGCAAGACACTGTTTCGATGACTGTCTGCTGAGTCAAAGCTGCAGACGGATCAGAATTAGGGCTGGGCGATATGACAAAAAAAATCTTATATATAGAATATAGAAGTCATCTCATAATCTGATAATGATATAATATGATACAGTACATTTTCTGTCAATTCAATCAAATTTATATATTGACCACATGGACAATTTTTTACATTTTAAAGTACAGTATATACTCATTACTCTGAAATGTGCTCATTCATATGTCAGATGATCATATTTCCCACTTTATTTAAAACTTCATGGCAAGTGTTTGATTAAACATGTAGAATTGTATTTGTAAGATATTTAGATGCAGTATGTACACTTAGAGGTTATTTAACCTATATTGAATGTAATTTGATGTACAAATGTTTCCTCTATAAAGAAGTTATGGCAAAATGTTATTTTATTTTATTTCATTTATATGTATTTAACTATTATTATTATTATTAATTTATTTTTATTTCTGTATTTTTTCTGTATTTATTAGTTTGTTTGTTTTTTTCCCCCTCATCTCTAAGGGGTTTAACTGTCGAGGAAAAGGTTGTTCTGTAAAAAACAAAAAGTAAAAAAAATCACAAATAAAAAGTAAAAAAGTACAAATATAAAATAAAAATATGAATAAAAAATTCAAATATAAACTAAAAATATGAATAAAAAAATAAAACTTCAAAAACGAATGATTACAGGTTAAACATAAAAAAAAATATTGCTAAATAAAATGCAAAATGTAAACATTGTACTGTCACGATTGCAACTTTTTGACGATGCTGTTATTCATGTTTCTGTCAGGATCCTCGTAATGGCGTGTAATATTGTGCTTATATAAATTATGAAAAAAGTATTACCATAAACAATGTATTCAGTGACACCACGAATTGAGCATAATATGAAACGATATACTTTTTATTTTGTACACACAATATACAGTTAAAGTCAAAATTATTAGCCTTCATGTGAAATTTTAATACTTTTAAAAATCTTTCCCAAACGCTGTTAAACGGAGATATTTTTTCAACACAATTTTAAACAACAGTTTTGATAACTAATTTCTGATAACTAATTTGTCTTTGCCATGATGACAGCACAAAATATTTTACTAGTTTACTAGATACTACACTGACAAAAAAATGGTTCATTGCAAATTGTTGCAAATGATTTATATAAGCTAATTTTAAACAACAGACAAATTAAGTTGAACATTACAAAATTTAATTTGTTTGTTTAAATTCAGCTCATATAAATTGTTTACAACCACTTACCTTAAAAAAATGTAGTAAATCCAATGAATCATTTTTTTTTGTGTAGTAAGAAAAAATACATCTTAAAGGGGCTAATAATATTGACCTTAAAAATAGTTTAAAAAAATAAAAACTGCTTTTATTTTAGCCAAACTAAAATAAATAAGACTTAACCAGAAGAAAAAAAATATAGGAAATACCATGAAAAAATTGGTCTTGTTAAACATCAGATGAAAAATATTAGAAAAAGAATACAAATTTCACAGAAGTGCTACTAATTTCGACTTCAACTGTATATCATCACATAGCACAGCCCTAATCAGAATGACTCTCTATATTCACTAAAACATAATGACAAACTATTCCCTCGAACCTTTCCCTATTCATTTGTCTGCGCTAATCACGAACGCTGCCTTTCCATTGTCGGTTCTGCCATTTCAAAGCGTAATTCGCACATAAAACAGCATACAGCGCTAGGATCCGCTGCACAAACTCCACTCCACTCCCTTGTTTTGCTAAAGCTATTAAGGATTACATCAAAGCCTTGCGAGGGGATTTTCATATATTTACTAAAATAATACCCAGATTTATTTGACTCTAATCCTTTGGTTTTTTGCGATATTGATTTAACATATATGGCTTAGCGAATTGGAACAGATTTTTCCTCTCCCTCCGTAAACTCTAGAAACACATTTACGACATATGAAAGTCAGCCAAGTTTTTTTTTTTTTTCTGGAAAGCTGAAATGGTCCCATTTGGACTAGACTACCTGACAAAAGTCTTGTTGTCGAACCCAGTTGTAAGAGCAACAAATAATAACTTGACTTCTAGTTGATCACTTGGAAAAGTGGCAGAAGGTAGACTTTTCTAAAGAATCATCTGTTGAACTGCATCCCAATTATCACAAATACTGCAGAAGACATATTGGAACCCCCAAGATACTAACAGAAATCAGTCAAGTTTATTGAAGGAGAAATCATGGTTTGGGGTTACATTCAGTATGGGGGTGTGCGAGAGATCTGCAGAGTGGATGGCAACATCAACAGCCTGAGGTATCAAGACATTTGTGCTGCCCATTACATTACAAACCACAGGAGAGGGCAAATTCCTCAGCAGGATAGCGCTCCTTCTCATACTTCAGGCTCCACATCAAAGTTCCTGAAAGCAAAAAAGGTCAAGGTGCTCTAAGATTGGCCAGCCCAGTCACCAGACATGAACATTATTGAGCATGTCTGGGGTAAGATGAAGGAGGAGGCATTGAAGATGAATCCAAAGAATCTTGATGAACTCTGGGAGTCCTGCAAGAACGCTTGCTTTGCCATTCCAGATGACTTTATTAACAAGTTATTTGAGTCATTGCAGAGATGTATGGATGCAGTCATCCAAGCTCATTGGAGTCATACACAATATTAATTCTTTTTCCACTGCACCATGACTTTATATTCTATACTGTACATTATTTCTGTTAAGTGATAAGACTTTTGTCTAAGTAAAGTCAGACCTTACTGTCCTAATTAAATAATTAAAAATCAAGGCATGATCATATTTTATTTTGGTAAAATAAATGTAATCTAGAGGCCTTTTCCTTTCATATAAGCCACTACTGACACTAAATGATCAACTAGAAGTCAAGTTATTATTTGTTGTTCCTAAAACTTGGATAGGCGACAAGACAGGTAGTGTATATTGTGTGTGGGATTCTCTACAAAGTGACTATGATCTAATTTATTTATGGCCTTTTGGAGCAGGCCATTATTACATGAAAGCAGCGCATGCTATTTAGCAAAATTTGATTGCGTTAGCTGTTTGAGCCAAGTTTTTTTTATTCCTAAGTGGGTCTTAAAATAATGGAGTGGAATAAAACTCCTCCTTCTATCTCCATTTAAATACACCTCTGATTGTCCTCTAGGACTGGCAGTAGAACAGTCAAACTTTTGATTTCTATGATTGTTATGGGCAATCAAACATTCATACGTTTGTGATGGAGACTGCAGTTGTTGTTTTTTTACAGAGCTATACTGTATGTCTGGGTCAAAAAAGAAGAGGTTTTCAAATAACAAAACAATATTTATTTCATTTTTTCATCTTGAATTTTTTTTTCATGATTGACAGAAGACACCCACTAAAAAGAAATTCAATGTAACATTTTTTTTTATGTACATGGAGGCTATTTAGAACTAGAAATCTTATTCAAGGATCACTGAGTCCCTAAGAAAATATTAATTTTTATTAATATTAATTGTTATTAATATTAATTTAAAAGTGTCATATTGTGTCTTTATGATTAGTGACACAATATGACCATTTGAGACCCTGGACTACAAAGGTTTTTACGAGTCTAATGTTGCGCATGGATATGTTTTAGCTTATAAAATAAAATAAAATAAAATAAAATTAAATAAAATTAAAAAAATAATAATAATAATATAAAAAATAAATAAATAAATAAAATAAAATAAAATATTTATTTATTCATTCTTTTTTAAATTATATTTTACGTGCAATTTTCTCAGTATTTAGATTCTTTTTGAACTCTCAGATTCCAGATTTTCTTATAGCTGTTTCGTGACCAAATAGTGTCCTATAATAGCAAAGTATACAGCAAATTAACATATTTAGTAATTATTCAGCTTTTAAATGATGTATAAATCTCAATTTAAAAAAACTGACATTTTCAGTCACATTTTGTTATAATTTAAGTTGTAACAAAAATGTGCATTCTTATTCTTTCTTATACTTCCATAAGTACTGGTCTGAATAAGTATGTTGTTTATAATTAAAAACTAGGGTTTAATTAGGGTTATTCAACAAAATATTGATTTCTTAGCACTTTTTTCTGTTAAAAAAACTGATACTGTGTTGTCTAAAATTAAACAAAAACTTTTGTCTAACTCTAAATTACAAAATATTCAATTATTACATTAGTAGAAATATAATCAGCAGCTTTCAGGCAAAATGGGAATTCATATATTCCCCTTTATAATTTATATGTATAATAACATTTGCATCTGTACTTCAACACATACTGTACAATATGCAGTGTTTTAATCTTAAAAAGATCAAAGCAAAGGTAATAGTATTTAGCCATTTTTACTCCCAGTATATCAGCTCATGTGCAAAAGTAGATGTTTTAAAACCAAAAGTCAAACAGGCCACTTTTTTTCAATTGAGTGACCCTATACACTCTAATTAATAACTCAATGACACCTTTTTAATAATTGTGACACATATACTAGTTGCTCACAAGTATACTGTATACCCCACTGACCTCTCTCCGCATGGCACAATGCACAGTGATGATGACGAATCCCTGGACGGAATCAAAGACGGCGAAGAGCACCTGGAAAAGTGTCGAGCGGCGGTCTGTGATGGCCAGAACGGCTGACATCCATGTGAGTGCCAGCAGAGGGAGAACCACACAAGAGCTCCATAAAGATGCCCTGAACAGAGAAAGAGCAGAGCAAATGCAGAGTTCATCCTCCACGCAGAGAGGTGGCTAAAAACAACACTGAACCTGGATCAGCCATTAAGAGCAACTATTATTGCGATTACAACTAAGTGATGAAAGCACTGAGGAGGTTTAGAAACCAGCACTGCAGCACAGACGTTTAACTGAGTGTCAGCACAGCGTAGATGATTGATGATAAATGTAAATAAAGTATATTGATATTATGAATTAAGTATAAATCATTTATACTTGATGAGTCATTGCATGGGGTAATCATTCCAAACCTGAAAGCCCAAATTTTGTGGTTGCTGCATGTTATGTATATGGAACGAGCTAAAAGAAAATGCTTAGGTAGTATTTCGAAAAAATATATATACCAAACGTTTATTCAAAGTGTCTCATTTATGAATACATAAAAGAATACTGTTAAAAAATGTGGTAATGATGTTTATGTAGGACAGAATTATAACAGTTAAAAAAAGTATAAGGTATAAAAAAGTGTGTTATTTGAAATAAAACAAATGTTAACTAAATTAATTATATATTAATTAAAATAATTATATAAATATATTAAATCTTACACATTTTTTATTTTAGGAGACATGCCTGTTTTTTCATTGGTGTAACTTAAAAATAAAACAACTAAATAATAATAATAATAATAATAATAATAATAATAATAATAATAATAACAACATATTGACATTTAACAAAATGTATAAAAAATGAAAAACAATAAATGACAAAAATTTGAAGTAAATATAGAAAAAAAAAAAATGTTAAATAAAATATATATAAAAAACTAACTTTAGGCAATACTAAAATAAAAGTAATAACATTAAACATGAATAACATTAAAATAATAATATTTATTATTGTTATTGTTGTTATTATTATTATTCATTCATTCGTTCATTTTCTTTTCGGCTTAGTCCCTTTATTAATCAGGGGTCGCCACAGCAGAATGAACCGCCAACTTATCCAGCATATGTTTTACGCAGCGGATGCCCTTCCAGCTGCAACCCATCACTGGGAAACACCCATACACTCTCATTCACACACATACACTATGGACAATTTAGCTTACCTAATTCACCTATAGCGCATGTCTTTGGACTTGTGAGGGAAACCGGAGCACCCGGAGGAAACCCATGCGAACACGGGGAGAACATGTAAACTCCACACAGAAACGCCAACTGACCCAGCAGAGACCTTCTTGCTGTGAGGCTACCCACTGTGCCACTGTGTCACCTATTATTATTATTATTATTATTATTATTAATAATACTTAAAAAATAAACTATTAATTGTTAATTGTTTTGCAAGGTTATTTCTCATAACTTATTACTATCAGATTTTTTTTTTTAATTGTGAATCTATATCTTGGATTTTGATCTATATTATTAATCTAGATTTTGAGTGATACCTAGCTTTTGAGAAAACAATCAGTATTGTAAGACATAAACTCAGGATCACAAAGGATAAAAATGCAATTTTGTTGAGAAGAAATACAGAAATTCTGAGAAATTGCAAGAAAAAGTGAAATAAGAAAAATAAGGCAATCATGCAAAAACTGCAACTAATAATAATGATAATAATAAAAATAATAATAATAATAATGATGATGATGATGAATGATAATAATAATAATAATAATAGTGATAATAAAAATAAAAAAAGAATAATGATAATAATAATAATAATAATAATAATGGGGTGTCACGGTGGCACAGTGGGTAGCACGATCGCCTCACAGCAAGAAGGTCGCTGGTTCGAGCCTCGGCTGGGTCAGTTGGCACTTCTGTGTGGATTTTGCATGTTCCCCGTGTTCGCGTGGGTTTCCTCCGGGTGCTCCGGTTTCCCCCAAAGTCGAAAGACATGCGCTATAGGTGAATTGGGTAAGCTAAATTGTCCGTAGTGTATGTGTGTGAATGAGTGTGTATGGGTGTTTCCCAGTGATGGGTTGCAGCTGGAAGGGCATCCGCTGCGTAAAACATATGCTGGATAAGTTGGCGGTTCATTCCGCTGTGGCGACCCCTGATTAATAAAGGGACTAAGCCGAAAAGAAAATGAATGAATGAATGAATGAATAATAATAATAATAATAATAATAATACCTACTACTACTACTACTACTACTAATAATAATAATAATAATAATAATAATAACCATTTTTCTTTTCTTCAATACGCAGACCTTTGGTCAATCAATCTAGTTAGAACGCACTCTGTGTTTGTTTGTGAAGCAGACAAACAATTGTTGTTTGTAATGCCGAGTGCTCATGCTAACACATCCTGACACGTTTCCATCACGCTGCTAATCCTACAGGAGTGTAAATATCAGGTGTCAGTAAAGAGTGTCCGCTTGAGCACAGGTTTCACCACAGCTGGCCATCCATTAAACATCTTCACGCTGCACTGACTCAGTCTCCTGCATGTGGCTGCGACGGGACAAACATTAGCAATGAGACAGAGAGGGAGAGATTTGCTCATATGCTAATCTACAATGGCCTCCACTAATATTGTTACCCTTGGTAAATATGAACACACACTCAAAAAACTAAACAAACTTTAAACTACTTCTTTAAAATTAGCTGAAACAACACAATTCTTGATTTTTTTTGGGGGGGGGACAACTGTGTTTCATGTTCAATCTACTTAAATTTCTAAAAACTAATAAGTTAACTTAATTCCTTCATGTTCTCTCAACACAAATCCCCTGTGTGAAACCCAACAGTTTTTACAGTGCAGAAGGCTGTGAAAAGGTTTTTATTGTAACAAACACGCACACGCACCTCAATCTAGAATTGTGGGCACATTTAAAACATGTTTAATAATGTAAACTGAATATATAAACAATATAAAATATTTACATTTGTTATAATAATTTACATACAATAATAACATTTGATTCTGCTACTAATTGTTTAAATTAGTGTTACATTTTTAAATCACTAACAGAGTTGACATTTTCCACCATCTTCTGCTTTAGCTCAAGTTGCTAACACCAAAACTGATTGCGCATGACATGTCTAAAACACACTTTGATGTGGAAATTCATGCAAATACCACAGTAACAGAGTTGACTGACTATCTACTGTGATTTCAAAAAATGGGAAGTGGCAGTAAGAAATGAGCAAAATCACTGAACATGCCCGTTTCCAACATTAGGGCAATAATTAAGAAATTCCAGTCAACTGGAAGTGTTATGAAACAGCCTGGAAGAACATGTGCTTAATCTTGTGCAAATGCACTGTTAGGATGATGGTTTCAAATGCCCAACACATTTCAAAGAATCACAGCTTAAGAATTGTAGAATTTAGTTGGGTTTTGAGATCAAAATGACTTCAAAACTACAACCTTGATGTCACCTGCACTCAAAAAATTATGTTTGCTGTTTGTTCAAACTACTTATTTAAAATAAGCTGAAAAACACACTTATTGAGGTTTTTTGTGAACAACTTAATTGTTTTATGTTCACTCCACTTAAATATGTAAAAACTAATAAGTCCTTCATGTTGTCCCAACACAAATCGATTGTGTAGAACCCAACATTTTGTAGAGTATACAGTATATCATTACAAATTAGCTGAAAAGGCTTCAAGAAAAACAAAGGCCTCTACTCGTATCCAAAAAACTCAAGAATCTTCACATTTTTAAAATATAATTAAATATATATTTTTCAAATATTTCCCAACTGACGTGAGAGCAAGAACATTTTGCAGTATTTCCTAAAGTCTTTTTTTTTTTTTATTTGCTTGAAATAAAATGTTTGATTTTTTTTTTTGCGAAAATATAATCATTTTTATGGTCAATATTATTATTATTATTAATTTAATTTAATTTAATTTAACTTAATTTATCATTTTTTTCATTGGCCACAAAACAAATCACTGTTGTTCAGTGACTTGCCTAAAAAACCTAATTTGCATATTTAAACTAACTAACCCAATTAAGCCTTTAAATTGCACTTTAATCTGAACACTAACATCTTGCAAAATAACTAGTAAAATATTTTGTACTGTCATCATTGCAATGACAAAATTAATTATTTATCAGAAACTAGTTATTAAAACTATAATGAAAAAAAAAGAAATAAATCTTATATGTAAATAAAGCAAAACAACTAAGACTTTTTTTTCCCACAGCCTTATTATTTCCTATATACCATAGGTTGTAATATTAGTGAAAGGCACTGTACCATATGAGTTCATATAAGAACAATGCAGAAAAAGGAAGACGATGTAAAATAGCATAATTCAAATCTCAAATTCAACGTCCTCCCCTGACTAACTGTGGAGAGAAAGATGGAGCTGGAACTGGCAGTGGTGGAAATGATGAAATTGGTGGGATCATGTGAACATGGTTTTCCCAAACTTCCTTCAGGAAGTCCTCTTCATTAATTTCTATGATTGAAGTTGCAATGCGCCACACACACATGCCCCATATTTATACTCAGATAGCAGAAACAGGGGAAAAAAAGCAGACAGCGAGAATGAAATGAGGGGAAAAACATGACAAAGAGAAAGAGAAACAGAGAAGCAATATCATTCATTTCATTATCATTTCAATAACACGACTCCCTCCAGCAAATAGCAGAGACGAGTCTAATTTATCCAAAGCCAAAAGAATCAGAGGTGGCCCTTGATCCACACGCTGGTTCTTTACCTCTTCTAAAAGAGTACACACCTCCGTCTTTGTGTGTGTATGCGTGTGCGTGTGTGTGTGTGTGTGTGTGTGTGTCTGCGTGCGTGCGTGCGTGCGTGTTTGTGTGTGTGTTTGACATGCTTATCAACTAAACACGTACATTTGGTTATGAACAAATAAAATAAGTTTAAAAAGTCTTAAAGATTTTAAGTATAAAATATTTTAAAAGCCCTATATTTTAGATATCACTTTTAGTAAAGAAAAACGCCCTGGATATATGTAGTTTATTTTCTAGTCCAAATATTTAAAAAATCAAAATAATTAAAACATATATTGTTTTGTTTTCAGAAATAACAAATCAAAATTAAGTGAGTTTTTCTTTAGAAGAAGCTAAATTACCTGCTAGTGGGCTAAGTAAAATAATCTGAATCCAAAAACAACATTATTTTACTTATACCCCACTGGCATTGGCATGATTTAGCTTGTTGTAGTGAATGCAATCAATTTGCAAAAAAAGCAAATGCAAGTTTTGTCAATGCAATCAAGTGGACAATGCAGAATACAGATGTAAATTTATTCAATAACATGTTCTGAGCTTGTCCATTTTCAATCACTTGCCACGGTAGTTGACAGCATTTTTGTACACTCTCAGAAATAATGGTAAAAAGTTGTCACTGCGGCAGAACCTTTTCAAAAGGTACACATTTGTAACCCTAAGGTACACATTAGTACCTAAAGGGGACAACAGTATAGCTTGTGGTATCTGTGGATCAACGCCTAAAGCATTTTTTTTGGTAATGTCTATTCAAATATGTTCTTAAATGATCTTCTTTGATGGCTTTTTTAGTAAAAATTTATAATAAATAAAATTAAATAAAATTAAATTAGATAAAATTAGATAAAATAAAATAAAATAGTTAGACATAACTATTAGATAGATAGATAGATAGACAGACAGACAGATATAGATAGATAGGTAGATAGAAACATAGATAGACTAAATAACTAAATAAATAAATAAATAAATGAATGAATGAATAAATAAATAAAGATAGACAGACAGACAGACAGATAGAGAGATCGATAGATAGATAGATAGATAGATAGATAGACAGACAGACAGACAGACAGACAGACAGACAGACAGACAGACAGATAGGTAGATAGAAACATAGATAGGCTTAATAAATAAATAAATAAATAGAGTATGCGTCTGTAGTGTGTAGACAGGAGGGAGGCTCTTTGAAGAGTTTCTGTTTCTTACTGTCAATGTTGAAAGGCTGTAGAAAGAGAGAAAGAGCGAGAGAGAGAAAAAAGAAAGAAAATGGAGAAAGAGAAAGAAAGAGGCAAAGAGAGAATATGGAATGAGACTAACATGGCGCTGCTGGCGGTAGAGCTGGACAGGGCAGTACTGGAGATCACGCCACACTTGGAGCATTTCAGGAGCAGCCTGCTACGCGCTTCCAGCGGCGGACTTCAGGACCCAATACACACACACACACACACACACACATATATATTCACATGGGGAAAAGATGGACGTGACACACAGAAGTTGGAAAGTAGGGAGGAATATAAATTTTAAAAAGTCACTCATAAAATATCCATCCATACACCCACAAATGGCACAAAGGTATAAGGTTTGAATGCAGATCGGAAGGGAACAGCAAATGGAAGAGACATAAACAAGTACATAAGGAAAAAGGGAACACAAAATAGAGAGGGAAAAAAGAGAGAGAAAGAAAAAAAATTAAGTAATGGCAAGAGAACTGCATCAAGCAATGAACAACAGCAATGGCAGAGAAATCTGTAATGAATGTCACAGCGTGAAAGTAGCTTGCGTGTGGTTGTGTGTGAGAGAGAGACAATGATGGCAGGAGAATGAGAAAATGGAGAGAAGCACAGTAGAATGCAAGCACAGATCATTAACAATGAGCAGATGAGGCAGATGGGAGCTGCAAAGACTAACCTACTTCAGCTGCTCACTGAAGTGTGTGTATGTGTTATAGTATTTGTGTGAAAACAGGAAAAAGACTGATGCAGAGGCATGATGAGTTGATCACTCTACACACACGTACGCACGCACATACACCTGATACTGCTTGCGAGCCCTAATTTGTGTAAGCAATGTTAAAAACCAGATCAGTGTGTCCAGGGTGGTCTCCCTCAGGTCATTAACCAGAAAGTTCGGTTTTTAATGAAACCCTTTTTAATTCCCTTCAGCTTTATGAGAATAGGTCTACAGTGTAAAAACAGATCTAAAAAAGTATAATGTATGTGTGAATGTGTAAATACAAACGTATTTTATCTTATTCCATTGGGATTTTTTTTTTACTTTTAAATAAGGGATTTTTTTTTTAATTAGGGTTTTTTAAGATTATGGACAAAGCAAACTAAACTAAACTAAACTAAAAAAATAATAATAATAATAAATAAAAAAAAAAGTAAAGTGAGGTAAAGTAAACAATAAACAATAAAACAATACAAAATAAAACAAAACAAAACAAAACAAAAACAATAAAATAAAGCAAAGCAAAGCAAAGCAAAATAATAAACAAAGTAAAGAAATGTAAGTTAAAGTAAGGTAAAGTAAAGAATAAACAATAAAACAAAACAAAAAACTAAACAAAAAACAAAACAAAACACAACACAAAACAAAAACAATAAAAAAGCAAAGCAAAGTAAAGTAAAATAAAACAAAATAAAACAAAATAATAAACAATAAAGTAGAGAAAAGTAAGGTAAAGTAAGGTAAAGTAAAGAATAAACAATAAAACAAAGCGAAGCAAAGCAAAATAAAATAAAATAAAAACATTCATTCATTCATTTTCCTTCGGCTTAGTCCCTTATTAATCAAGGGTTGCCACAGCGGAATGAACTGCCAACTATTCCAGCATATGTTTTATTTAGCGGATGCCCTTCCAGCCACAAACCAGCACTGGGAAACACCCATACACTCTCGCATTTACACACTACAGCCAATTTAGTTAATCCAATTCACCTATAGCACATGTCTTTGGACTGTGGGGGAAACTGGAGCACCCGGAGGAAACCCACGCGAACATGGAGAGAACATGCAAACTCAAAAAAAACAAAACAAAACAAAACAAAACAAAACTAAACTAAACTAAACTAAAATAAACAATTAACAGTTAGGACAGACGGCAGTTGTATTCAAACATCTTGTCTTGGAAAATGTTAATATTTTAGAGAATCTCCAGTTTTGGTTCCCATACTTCTCATACTTATTTTAAGAACAAGACTAAGATATAGAAAAATATATATAATAACAATTTGATTCATCATCATCTTCTTTGTAATCATCTATGACGTTTGAAAACCAATACCAATTTTCAAAACCAATTTGTGAGTTGCAAATTGCGAGGCTTCTGGCAAAAATGCCATCAAAATAAACAAATATGCCTCACAAATACAAGATTCAACCCCTTGCATAATTACCCTGACCTATTATGGCTGTTGCAGTTAAAGTGAAATGAGAAAACAAATGTAAAAAGTGTCAAGTGCATTTACTGTAGATCTGTGTAAGTTGCACAATTTATTTTTATGTCTTTGCTAGGACTAATAGCAGTACCAATCACATATGCTGTTGGTAAGCTTCTGAATGCAAAGCCAATTACACGGATTTAGATTAGATAACACTAAAAAAGACACAACAAAGTTCAGATACAATGTAAGAGATTAATTTTGCAGCTTCTGTGATTATTAGTGGGCATTTTTGCATAACTTGTGCCATTAAAAATAAATGCCCCTAGAGATGTAGAGGAGCACTATTTAATAAATGGCATAAAAACAGCATGCTTTGTTATTTAGTTCTTATAAGAAATATGAATAATATAATATGCATATGTTACTGGTTCTATGCTTTTATAAAGCATTTTTGTTTCAATTGCAGTAGTTCTTTTGTATATGTTCCGAGGGACTAATTGAAACTATTTAAAACACACACACGCACACGCACAAAGTTGGGTAAAAAAAAAGTTCTCAGAACATCAGAAATATGGAAATGAGGGGCAGTCAGGGTCAGAAACTAACACAGTGGACTTGACACATTAATTTACATTCTCAAACATGGAAATATGCTTATACCAAATTTTGTTTAGCATAAAAAATGACTGAAAGATGAATTAAAAAAGAAGAATATACAGTTGAAGTCAAACCGATTAGCCCTCCTGTAAAATTTAAATTCTTTAAAAATATATTTCCTGAGTGATGTTTAACAGAGACAAGATTTTTTTCAACACATTATTAAACATAATGGGCTCTATTTTAACGGTCTAATTCTAAGTCTAAATCTCATGGCGCAAAAGCATTAAGGGTGTGTCCGAATCCACTTTTGCTATTTTAAGGACAGAAAAATACGGTTTGCAGCCTGGCGCAGGGTCTGCAGGGTTGTGCTTATTCTCTTAATGAGTTATGGGTGTGTTTTGAGTATAACGTGCATTCAACTAATCAGAGTCTCATCTCCCATTCCCTTTAAGATTTAGTTGCATCACGCCATAGTGCATTTGCTATTTACATGGCAGACTTCGAAAGTGGAAAAACTAAAGGCTTTACTAGCGAGAAAACAGTTAAACAGACCATCTGCAGCACGAGGATAAAGAATGAGCCTTCTCTTTACTTGACTTTTACTCTTTACTTTCATGGATTAAGGAAACGGTGGTAGACTCACTCCACTGAAGACATCCATTAGCCTACATAATTAATTTCATTTGTTAAGCGCAACGATTTGTTTCAAAACTATTTCTAAATTCAGTTCTAATTTCCAGCAAACGAATAAATGAACAATAATAACGAAACGTGGTCAAAAAACTGAGTTATATCCAAACACACGTCTTATTCTTATGCCCCATATGGTGATGCATACGTCTCCAAATCCCGACAAGTGGACAAATTTAAACTTGTATTTTTATTAAAACAAATATAAATATGCATATAATAAATAATACTGCTAATAATAATAACATTATACAAGTGCAAATTGTCATGAATAAACTTAAGCCCCTTTAATCCTTACATTTTTTTTTCAAATGTAAAGATATTTGTGCATTGCTGTACATCCTGTGTGTATTAAGCAATGTATACGCGTTTGGACCTGTATAGGCGCATAACTAACGTGCTCTGTGCTGAACTTTAGACCAGCTTTTAGTTGGTCAGTGGCGCGGTCTATTTCAGTTCTTCAAAATAGCAACGCGCCAACAATGCGTCTTAACAAATCTCCTTTTCAGTCTAGCACACCCATGAGTCCACAAAGTGGCGCAAATGTATTTGCTATTTAAACAACGTGGTGCAAAACGTGCAAATTACAGTTGCGCTGGTTTGAAAATAGCAACAAATCGCATCATACACGTCTTGCATTTACTTAATTTCTTTTGTCTTTGCCATGATGACAGTACATACTATTTTTCTAGTTATTTTGCATGATACTAGTATTCAGCTTAAAGGTTATTTAAAGATTAATTAGGCAAGCTAGGATAGTTAGGCAAGTCATTGGACAACAGTGGTTTGTTCTGTAGCCAATCAAGAAATTACAAATTCTTAAGGGGGCTAATAATATTGACCTCAAAAATTGTTGTACAAAAATTTAAAACAGCTTTTATTCCAACCAAACTAAATCAAATACGATTTTCTCTAGAAGACAAAAATATATATTATAGGAAAAACTATAAAAACGTCCCTGCTCCATTAAACATCACTTGGGAAATATTTTTTAAAAGAATAAAAATTTCACTGGAGGGTTAATAATTTCAACTGTATGTGATTCTAAACCTCTGTAAAACTATTCAACCGGTCAGAGCATTTTGAGAAGTACTAGCAACCAATTAGCAACATATTTTGTGGTATAATTTATGTTGTATGTCGAAATTAGGATTATGATACTGACAGCAAACTTCTCAACCAAAAAGCAATAAAATTAGTGATGCTGTACTAAAAAAAAATAAGTATAGCCAATAAAACCAGAACTTCCACGTTGCACACCTGCATATGTATGTGACATGCAGCATGAATATGGAAATGGATTGAATGGATTTAAACACTAGCACATTTATTTTATTATTTTATGTACAAGCCACAAGCTGAAAAATCTATAGTTAGCCATTGCAGCTCCCATTATACATTGATCTCCCTTGAACATAAACATTACAGGAAAAGAAAAGTGAGGGGGGAAAAGACAAATCAATTAGAAGAAAATTGCAGAATGTACTCTTTGCCTGGAGGGATTACAAATATCCAGTCATTGGATTAGTTCAGATCTCTGATTAGCTCCTCATTCAATTAGTAAGACCCACTGTTCCCTGCCAAGACACCGGCCGTGGTGGTCCACCGAAAGCAATGCCACAGATCTAAATGACCATTTGTGTGTATGCATTCAAATCGGAGAAGTACTTGGTTGCTATTAGATGCACTCATTTAGCTGCATAGTGAACATTAAGGAAGTTCTCATGCTTTCAGTTTAGCTTTGGTGAAAAATGGGCTTATACATAACAGTGAGCTCATTTTAACCCTCATAATGCATTCAGAATCGCATTCGGGGGTCATTTGGACACAAATATTAATATAAAGACGTGGAGATAATTGTTTGTACCCTTCCATTTGAAGAAATAAAAACTACAGTGGTCGCTGAAATAACTTGAAACTGAAAAAGGTTATGGTTAATCAAAAATGACTGAAAATAAACGAATGAAAGGGTACCAATGATTTTATCCTTGTCTGTATATTAGGCGTACTTTAATATTGTTTAATTAAAGCTATGCTGTATGTGATCAACAACTTCTTTTTAATAAGTAAATGTGAAAAATAATAATAGTCTTTTTAAAAAAAAAATTTACAATTAATTCTGATGATAAATGTTATTTATATAAATAATTGTGCAAGATTTATGTGGACATTTAATGTAAGAATTAGCTCTATTAACCCTGCAAATTTAATTACATTTGTGAAACCAAAAACATGAAACAAATCTTATTTGAAAGAAAAAAAACAACACAAAAAAATATAAATATCACTCGAACATTTTCAAAAGAAAGCTAAATTATTTAACTTGAATATACATTCACTTTCAGGTAAAAAATAAATAAATAAATAAAGTTACGTCTGGTTCTCGAATCTGATTGGCTGACAGCCGTGAGATATTAAAGTAATATCAGAACTCGTACAGCCTCTTCACCCTTGTGTATTACTCCGCCCACACGAGTGGCAAGCAGAGGGATACAGCTGTTGGACAACATAATGTACTTTTGAGGCTTTTTTTAGGCGAGAATGTAGTTGTTTAGATTGCAACTATGCAGTTTATTTATAAGGATAGTGTCTATTTTAAAATATTCATAATTTCGGAGATTCAGCGCATTGGCGGCCAGCCTGTCATACTGAGCAGAGCAAAGCCGGTTGACGTTCCACCACAAGATGGCGGCAGAGACCGCATAATAAGTCCTTAGGGGAGAAAAACAGCAGTTTTGTGAACAAACTACAGCTGAACAAATCATTACAGAACAGGTAAGTGACATTCTAAGTCGATCTCTCTCTTTTGTATTTTGTAGTGCTGTATTTCTACCATAGTAATCTGGTAGCATTTGCTTTGCTTTGGCTTATTTTTGGGGTTAATTATTGTGATCTCCTGATTGCAACAGAAAAATACTGGGAAATCTCTGTAGACTGATGGCATTTCATGCCCTTCAGCCTTATAATCTTAAAATGTGAGCAAAATCACCTGCTTTGTCATCACTTTAGACGTTTTGCAAGAGAATCATTCAAATACTAGCTGTAAAGTGACTTTAGTGAATGAGCAACGATTTCTGCTGTTCTGACGTCAGCTGCAGATGTGTATAAATGGCGGAAGAAAGTATTTCCTCTTACAAAAGGGTTTTTGAGACTCTTCGTAAAAATGAGATATATGGAAAAAAACAAAATATATTTTATAGAAGTTTATTTTTTTACTAACTGATACTACAAATAATACAATCATACATCATTTGAGATGTATGGAAATGAGATATAAGGAAATAAAGCTAAATATATTTTACAGAATTTTACTTTTTGACTCATACAACTAATACAATCATACGTCATTTCACAAAAAGTGTTTTTGTCATGTAAATGTAGCAAAAGTCTCAAAGCATTTGCTAAAGTTTGATTCCTAACAAAACACAATTTTAGGAAAAGGCACCCAAATGCATTATGAGGGTTAAAACTTGCACTCATCTCTGTTAAAAAACGTACATTTCTGATGGAGCTTTGTAAAAAAATGCTCTTGAAGTTTGCAGGTACTTTATTGCCGATTCACTGAGCGGAATGGGGAATATTCAATCTCTCTGAGCGGTTTAGCCTCTCGTTTGAGGTGAGGGATGTGGCGGTCCACTCATTAACACAAGTGTTTAATGGATCACTCTGCTTTGTGTCCAATCAAACAAAGGCAAAACAGAACAAGCGTCTTAAAAGCACAAGGGCTCCTTGATCCTGTCAGTATGTGCAGCTACATGAACAATGAATATACACTTAGCTAATGACAGAGCTATCAGAAGACTAGCCCGAGGTTAGCAGGCCAGCAAATCAATACAAGTCCATTAATGAAGCTGTCATATCTTGGCTTTCAGTCTGATGTTTTTCAACTTTTAGTGGTATTGTGTGCATGTGTGTGTGAGAGAGAGAGCATGAGTAATTTATTTCAGCCAAACATTTGACAGGATATTTTAAAACCTTCAACAGGCCAGTGGTAAATGAGCGACTTGGTGCAAATCCAGAAATAAATGAGTATCACAGAGCTGCCACTTTGACCTTCACTTACCCTGCTCTCTGCTTTTTGGACTTGTCTGAGATGCCGTCTCTAGACATGAGCTTGTTGAAGACCACTATTCCTATCAGCATGTTCACCTGCAACAAAGACACAAGTATGGTTATTTGGATTGCTGGTCTCTTTCTGGTTTGTTCAAGCAGGATTATGCTGGTTATGTTATATCAGGATCTTGTTTATTTGT
Source organism: Danio jaintianensis (assembly GCA_903798115.1). NCBI lineage: Eukaryota > Metazoa > Chordata > Actinopteri > Cypriniformes > Danionidae > Danio > Danio jaintianensis. The sequence continues at coordinate 13,185,656 of CAIGQV010016734.1, forward strand.
TTAGCACATTTTAAGATGGTTGGGCATAAAAATCTGTTTGGTGTTTAAACAGCATTTGAATGCAGTGTTGCTTGTTAAACCAGTTGTGAACAGGGTTGTGAAAGTAAATCAAACATGTCCTCAGAATTTCAAAATAGCAAACAAAATGCAGAGTGGTAGCTCTAATTTGAATGCATTGAAAAACAATTTAAAACAACAGAAATTCATACAACTATTTAGTATTCAGAGCGAGAAATAGACAGAGATAAGGAGAGGTGGACGAAAAGACGGAAGACAGACAGATAGACAGACAGACAGATAAATTGACAGACAGACAGATAAGTTGGTAGATAGAATGGCAATCAGACAGACAGACA
>CAIGQV010016734.1:13186021-13203952 GCA_903798115.1 Danio jaintianensis
CAGCCAGACATATAGAAAGACAGACAGACAGTTAAACTGATAGAATGACAATTAGACAGACAAATGGACAGACAAATTGATAAACAGACAGAGACACGGAGAGACAGACAGACAGACAGACACAGACAGACAGCTAGATAGATAGATATATAGATAGACACACAGACAGATAAATGGATAGATAAAATGGCAATCAGACAGACAGACACAGACAGAGAGACAGACAGACAAGCAGATAAATTGATAGAGAGAATGGCAATCAGGCAGACTGACAGACATAGACAGACAGACAGACAGACAGACAGAGAGACAGACAGACAGACAGACAGACAGACAGACAGACAGACAACTTGATAAAATGGCAATCAGACAGAGAGACAGAAACAGACAGACAGACAGACAGACAGACATACAGACAGATCGATAAATTGCTAGATAGAATGGCAATCAGACAGACAAATGGATAGACAGATAAATTGATAAACAGAGAGACACAGAGAGACAGACAGACAGACAGACAGACAGACAGACAGACAGACAGATAAATTGATAGGCAGACAGACGGACAGACAGACAGACAGACAGACAGACAGACAGTCAGACAGACAGCTAGATAGATAGATACATAGACAGACAGACAAACAGGCAGACAGACAGACAGACAGATAAAGGGATAGATAGAAGGCCAATCAGATAGACAGACAGACAGGCAGATAAATTGATAGATAGAATGGCAATCAGATAGACAGACAGATAGATAAATTGATAGATAGAATGGCAATTAGACAGACAGGCAGACAGACAGACAGATAAATTGATAGACAGACGGACAGACAGACAGACAGACAGACAGATTATTTTAGATTAGATAGATTCTTTTAGATAGATTCTATTAGACAGATTCAGATAGACGTTTCTGTACAAACACTATTAGTGTATTATGACAATAAACGTGAGCTTTTTTTTCCTGCTGCTTTTATAACAGTAGCTCACTAACACCTGGTGACAGGTGTTGTAGATTTAATCCTGGAAGCAAACAAGCAGGTGGGATCATGAAGGAGCAGTAATGCCCTCATGTCTCTCATCCTCTCTCTCTCTCTCTCTCCCTATCTCTCTCACTGTGTGTGCGTCTCAGCAGATTGTGTTTTAGTCCACTCCAGCATCTGCCCACTGGACACACAGAGCACTGGAGAGGAGCTTACATTAAGACCAAGTGAAAATCACACGCATATGTGCTCCTCGCTCTTCAGAATATACAGAAATTGAAGTTTTGAACTATACAGTTTCTTTTGTATTACAGCAGGGTGGACAGATGGGTGTAGGTTTATTTGTTTATACTAGTGCATACGTTTATTAAGCACTTTTCACCAAATGTATTGTTTAAAGGCAGCTTCAATTAAAAAAATTGCATGTTTCAGTGTTGCAATAAAGAGATGAGAATGTCAACGTAATAACCAAACTGAAGTGATTCACAACTATAAGGCGTGAATGATGTGAATAGCACACTGCACATATGAGCAACATGTTATCACAGCTTGTGATCATATTGCAATTCCTATACATACGGATAATTAAATTCCTGTTAAGTGACATCTGACTGCTCTACACCAACACATGGGCTGTTACAGTTCCATTTAACTTTGTTGAAACAGGAGTCGTCAATCTGTTGGATCGCGGATCCCTTGCAACATATTATATAAAACTAAATTAGAATATTAAGCCTATGAAAAAAGTGAAAATGAAGAGAATAGCTTAAAATAATATGCTACACATTTGCATTATCAAATAATATAATTAACTGTTTCATACAGCTAAAAACATCCGGAAACGAAATGACACTTCAGTCAGACACATCATGTCAAGATAACACTTTACAATAAGGTTGTATTAGTTAATGTTAGCTAATGCATTTAGTAACATGAACAAACAATGCACAATACATTTACTACAATATTTGTTCATGTTAGCTAACATTAGTTAATAAAAATATAGTTGTATATTGTTAGTTCATGTTACCTCACGGTGCATTAACTAATGGTAACAAGCATGAATTTGGATGTTAATAATGCATTAATAAATGTTGAACTATGATTAATAAATGCTGTTCAAGTATTGTTCATAATTACTTCATGTTGGTAAATACATAAACTAATGAAACCTTACTGTAAAGTGTGACCATGTTCAGAAATGGCTTTTAAAAATAGTCACATTAAATATACACATTGCTTATACTGAATACATCCAATCATTGACTGAATGCACATTATTTGTGACTGAGGTATACGATGTATGACGTATGATGTAAGACACATTCGTAGCTAAAGCTGCGGGAATATAGGAACCACTTACTACACAGTTTGTTTACCACAGAAGACAACGACAAACAAGAAAACCAGTTGCTTGGCGTTACTGTATAACGTTATACAATATATTACTCTTATAATGCCACGTACATGTGTCTACCCCTACTACGGCGTATACATCCAACCCAGGCTGATTGGAAATATGTTCCCATGGCTACATTTTTGAGAACCGACAAATATGTACCCTGGTCTACGTTGTCTTGTAGTTTTTATTTTGACAAATCCACTAGAGGGCGCTGTGTACGTTTTTGACAATCTCAAATACGTTACTTGGGCAGGTTTTCTCATGTGTGCCATTTCTCGTAAATCCACCAGAGGCCGCCGTATAGATTTCTGTGAGTATTAACGTCCTTCTTATGCATGTCCATGAGAGAAGCTGCTCGGATTGTAGTTATGCATAATATATCAGCTTGATATCGACTAACGCACCCACCCACCAACTTCTCTAAACCCAACTGATAGTGTTTTCAAAAGCAAACTAGAAGAGAAAAGCTATCGTGGCCCCGTGCTTCTACCGTGACTTCACTCTGCTTTTCTTGATGTTTGTTTTACCTGGTTGGAATTGTCCTTCACTGAATTCGAACCCCGGTCCTCTCCACTCCGCCTCCCAAGTCTAGTGGGATAAGCTACTTAGCAAATCAGTCACACCAGAAAAAGCTGTCCATACGAAGGTAAGCAGTAAGCAGTACCGCCACATAGCATTCGTTTTACACTTAAATGCAGCCATATGTACCCTCAAGCACATATTTCTTGGTTCTCAAAAAAGTACACCAGGGCACATTTTCCCAATGAGCCTGTGTTTTAAACATCAGTCAAATATAACGCACATTCAGACACCGCTGTACATCAGTAATTGTTTATAATTAAAAAAAAATTAATATTTGTGTTTCAAAAACACATCGATCCACTTCATAAGACCTGCATTAACCCCTGGCTGGGTATGGGTAGTTTAACAATGGATATATGCTCTTTTGGAAGCTCCAAAATAAAAGCCACTATCCAACACCATTATACAGCATGGAAGAGGCAGGATACAATTTAAAACTACACCAACTGTGTTTATCTGACAGAAAAAAGTCATATACACATGGTTTGAGGGTGAGTAAATTACGGGGTAATTTTCATTTTTGGGTGAACTATTCTTTTAACTTGTTTTTACAAAAAAAAAACCAGTTTGAGATAAAACAATAATTGTCTGAACCCCCAGCAGCACTGAAACAGACCTCCTGTTGAAACCCCCTGCTCTATATCAACACAGCTCCGACAGCGTATCAAACCCACCAAGTCTAACACGTTTACGAAGTGCCGTTCACATTCAGATCATCCGAGGCACTTGCTTAGACAATGGGTCCCCGTTTTACTATTTGCTAGAGGCAAGATTAATTATTTTTCCATTAATTAGATTTGCCTCTCCAAGGAGGGAGCCAACATCTCCAGATGCCCAAATCTCATTTGCAGTTGTTTGTTTGAGTGGGCCGCTTCACGGCACTACCAAGAAACAAACAACGCAAATCACATCTGACCATGAAAAACAATTCAAACAATTAAAAAAAAAAACAACAACAAAAAAAACACAAAAACACAGCACCTGAGACCGGGGATGTGGACGATAAATACACACAATTTGGTCGCTTTGGGCTAATAAGCTCATCAAGTTTACTCATGCATTTGAACATGATATACTGATGAAAAATACATTTTAAGCGAGACAGGCCTCTAATCTCATTAGTGACAGATTTTTCTCTTCAACTGTGGGTCTGATATTTGCATATTAAAAAGGCGGAGCTCAGGTTGAGAAAATCGAACCAATAGAAAAGCAGAAAGGGTGAAACCTACCAATACAATGACAGCAGCAGGACCAACGAACGCATAAAGCAGCCCCCCTTCCAGAGACAACCAGCAACTGAAATTAAAAGAATAAGAAAGATAAGTGAAAGAAAGAATAAGAAAGAAAGTGAAATACAAACACTGCAAAATCACCAGGGAAAGGCAAGCTTCAGAAGAAAGAGGAGTTGGTGAGAAAGAAACGGTTTATTTTTGCAGTTTCCATTAACCTTTAATTATTTTTTCCTCGCACAAATAAAGATCAAATTAAAAAGGAAGAAAAATAGATGAAGCCAACTTGAACTCCAAACAAATTAAATATAAACGGAGGTAGACGCAACCTTTTCATCTTAGTACTTTCTGGAAGTATCACATTGTTAAACTGCTTTCATTTCGGATGACAAATAAAAAGCTGCAGTGAGCTAATGGACAGATACAAATATTGCCTGGTAAACTTCCACACAAAGCAGCTCTTTAAACCCTGGAAGGTCATACAGTATTTTAGAGACAAGTATTATTAATCATGATTTCAATATATATAAACATTTTGCTAATGTTCTGGTCAATCACAATCAAACACATTTCATTTAACAATGGAGTCAACATCAGGTCACTGATTAGTCAAATGTTATGCCAAATTACACAAATAAGAGTAAAAGAGCAGTTTATAAGCTGATTTCATAATTTACATACATCCGGAAGACCATAAACATTTAAATAAGGAACTCACTGGTCAAAATTAGAGAACATTTTCATATTCTTTAAAAAGTACTTAACAGATACTTCAATTTTCATCATTTTTGACCACTGTAACCTACAGACATTCTAGTTGTCATCTTTTTTTGTGGTACAATAATTGTTGTTCATTAGTTTTGATCATTTAAAAAATGAAATAATTCTTGAAATAATGAAATAATTCTGGTTTGCTGGAAAAAAATAAATAAATAAAAAATGCAAATCATTGTTAAGGTCAATATTATTATCCCAACTGAAAAAAATAATTATAATTATATATATATATTTATATTATTTTTTTTGTTTTAATTTTTTTTATTGGCTACAGAACAAACTTGTCTAAAGACTAGCCTAATTAAACTAACTTGCCTAATTAACCTAGTTAAGCGTTCAATTAGAATTTTAAGCTGAATACTAGTATCTTGCAAAATAACTAGTAAAACATAATGTACTGTCATCAAGGCAAAGACCAAAGAAATTAGTTATTAGAAATTAGTTGTTAAAACGATTATGTAAAAAAATTAAAAAGTCAGACAGCACTTGGGAAATATTACATTTTGAGCAACGTAGAATACATTATTTCTTTAAAAAAGTGAAACAGTTTATTAATGATCCTATATTTAGATCTCCACTGTAATGTGTTTTCTGATGCTTTTGTGAGATGTCCAATCATGCATGTACTGATATGTGGAAGACTGCAGTGACAAGTGACTGTGAAGTAAACCATCCAGCGGGGTTATTTCAGGCCACTGACTTTCTGGCACCGTTTCTAAAATTTGTCCTTTGGTTTGAGGGGAATCCATGTGTCAGACACATCCAATTAAAGCTCTCAAAGGCCAGCATTGTTTTCAACTTTTGTCTCAGATTAGTCAGGGAGCTCCCTGCTTTAAATCAATTGCTTAGTGGTGCAGGAAAGACAGAAACCATTATATGCAGAGAGGCAGAAAATGACCAATGAGGGAATCCAGAGGAATAGAGGATAAAAAGCCTGAGGCAGGACGTAAGGGCTCTCTCACTCAAGATTACTCGAGAAATACTAGGGTAAAAGGTCAACATTAGGCAAAATGAACTCATTGCTCATTCACTTTAGAGTGGGTTTTTTTTTTCACCCTATGTACCATATTTTTGAATACATAATTATTTTTATAAATGATATGGTAACACCTTAGTTTAAGTAATAATTCACACCATTTAATACTGGCTTATTACCTGCCTATTATTAAGATACTAACGGTGTTTTAGCACTTATAAAGTATGATCTTAGTTTACATCCCTAATCCTACCGAATACCTAAACCCAACTACTACCTTAATAACTATTAATAAGCAGCTAATTAGTAGTGTATTGAGCTAAAAGTCTTAGCTAAAGGCTTGCTAATAGGGTAAAGTGTACATAAAAAAAAAGGCAAGCCTGAAATGATTTGCCTAAAAAGCATAATGGCTAATAATAACACATTAGCTAGCGCAGGGAAGGAGACCAAAAGCAGCTATGTGATTGGCTAAGAAGTGATTCATGTGATCAAGTTAGCGTTACAGGTTTTCCAGAGGTAAGTAATACATCTCAAAGAACATTTTCATCTCCCTATAGTAAGAAAATCTCTGGCATGTACTTCTGTATGCTGTTACATATTCAATAATATCAGAAGTTCCATAAGACATTATAGAAACCTCAAAATTAAACTTAAACATTTCTACCGTACATTTTCCTTGTGAGATCGAACTGCATTGGTGATACTTACTAACTTGGCGTGCCGTAACCTCTAGCCCGTGTGAAACCCACAGATACAGCTACTACTAGGGCTGGAAGACCTGTAAAAAGAGGCCAAAATTAAATTTTATTTTAAAACCACATAAAATGAGGTGCCAAAGTTCACTGAAAAAAATTATAAATAAATTACTGAATAAATATTTGGTTATACTTAGTTAAAAAAGAAAACAAAGCTGAGCTGAATGGATTAAAAAAGTACAATAAAGAAGAGATTTTGTACATATTTTTTCCAAACTCGCAGGACTTTCTTTTCACTGAAGACTCTGATGCTTCAGAACTTTCACAAAGAGATCAAAAAACAAATCCTTATGAACTGAGCAGTTTAATCCAAGTCTTCCAAAGAAACACATTTGCTTTATATCAGGAGCTGATTTTATTTGAGCTTTTATAATTCAGCAAACATAAACAAAAGCTCAGCCATACTTGTTTTACAGACAAAAATTAACCTCATTGGTTCTTGCGAGTTAAGCAAACATGAGCTGTTTAAATGCTGTAAAATTGTTCAAGTTCAAATAAATGGCTAAATAACTTAATCTTAAAAAGCAATCATGTATCTTTAGAAGACTTGGAATGTATGGATTTATGTTTGGAGATCTTTATGAATGTTTGAAAGCATCCATGTTTTGGGTGAATAGCAGAAAGCTCTCAGATTTAATAAAAAATATTGTCATTTGTGACCCTGGATGACAAAACCTTATGTCTTATGTTGCACGGGTATAATTTTGCCAATACATTGCATGTATGTTATGTAAAGATCAAGTTCCTTGACATTTTGTAAATTCCCTATCATAAAAGAATCAAAACTTACTGTAGTTTTTGATTAGTAATATGTATTGCTAAGCACTTCACTTGTTTAACTTTAAAGGTGATTTTCTCAACATTTTTATTTCTTTTTTAATGATCAGATTCCAGATTTTCAAATAGCTGAAAGTCGGCCAAATATTGTCCTATCCTAACAAACAATACATTAATGGAAATATTATTTATACAGCTTTCATGTGATGTATAAATACTTTGTGATTTGTGGTCCGGGGTCACATTTTTCTTATGAGTCTTATGCATTTGAAAAGACATCTGGGTAAGTAAATAATGATAAATGTTCATTTTAGGGATGAACAAACCCTTTAACTTGTTTAAATGAGAAAACAGTCTCCTACCTAAAATAATAGAAGACAAGCAGTCGCTATTTTAAAAAAATCTGTAAAATTTACGGTAAAAAAAAAACAGAAGCTGTGGTTGCCAAAATTTAACCAGAAAATATACGACAGGAAAGTAAAATACAGTTCTATATATATATATATATATATATATATATATATTTTATTTTTTTTATTTTTATTTTTTTTTTGCGGTAAATTACCATATTAAATTTATTTTTGAAACACCAATGTTTTGAAGTGCTACACAACTTAACTTTGTAACAGACAAAAATGCAACCATTAGCATGTGTGGATGAGAAAGTCATATGATCAACCAAAGGCTCATCACAAATAACTTTTCCCACAAGCAGAGCAGGGTTATTTTTATTTATTCCAGGTTTATTTGTCAGGGACAATGCACATTAATAATACAAAAAAGTGCCAGAATTAGACAAAAGGCTATATTTCATCTGTCACTAGAATCATGTTTGAATAGTCACCTTAAAAACATAAAACAACTAATCAATATAAAAACATCAAAATACATATACACTTACAACATTCCTACAAATTAACAATCTATTAATAAATTGCAAGACCAACACATCAACATCCATCTGATCTCACTCGAACACATACGCAACTGTCACGCAAAATGTTAAATATCAATATTAACTAATATATAGAAGGTGCACACACATACAATTAAAGTAATGCAATAAACATTATTTATCAATATGTAACATAAAACTCTAATTTGCAAAACTGAAGAGAAAAAAATGGAAAAGAACCATTGTAATGTCGACAACAAGCATAAAACATGCCATACAGGGAATTCTGTGAATGTGAATCTTATAGTTATTCACTGTATATATTAAAAGCAACTTACTGTTAGCAGGTTACATATTTTTACTGTAACATTTTTTTTACATGGTTGCTAAAAAATATAATAACGAACAGAACATGCAACCTAGTTTTCCTTTTTCTTGGAAGCATTATTGACAGATGGCCTGAGGCTGGAGAGGAAGTTAGCTGAAGTAATCTCCTCTCACATTGGCGACTTTCTTCAGCTTGTGCCCTTTTCATGGACAAATGCACACGGCATACAGGTACACGGTTCCCCCTGTGCACAGTGCCCTCTCAGACCCCACACACACTACTTTAGCACACAGCAATTCCCATGGGCCTCTGGGTCTGTGTCTTTTTTTCATAAGGCCAAAGTGTAGCAGTGTAAACGTTCCTGACTGTATTCTTTGAGAGCGCTCCATAGGGCAAGGTCACAGAGCAGGCATTGTGACCCTCGAATCAAAACTGCGAATGCTAGCTGAACCATAAAGCTGTTGTGTCATATGGTAGAATATCATTAAATGATCAGGTGTCAGGAGAGCATTGTGTTTTGTTTTTAGGTGTTATCTTTTAAACGTACACAGGTCAAAGATGAAAACTCTGGAGTTTTAAAGGGATAGTTCAAGCGAAAAATTCAAATTTACTCACTGTTTATTCAACCTCAAGTGGTTTCATACCTTTTTAAAGTTTTCTTTCTGTTTTTGAAAAATGCCTGTATACATTGACTTCCATAGTAGGAAAAACAAATACCATGGAAATCAATGGCTAGGTGTCTCCAACATTTTTCAAAATAACTTATATTGTGTTCAACAGAAAAAAAAGGAACTCAACCACACAAGTTTGACAAGTAAAGGGCGAGTAAATGATGACAGATTTATTGGTTTTGGGTGATCTTATATACTATCGTATATATATATATATATATATATATATATATATATATATATTTTTTTTTTTTTTGGGCATTTTTGCCTTTATTTGACAGGGCAGTAGAATGACAGGAAATGAAGTGGGGAGAGAGGGGGATTGGATCGGGACAGATCCAGAAGCCAGGATTCGAACTCGGGACGCCCAGAGCACTGTTGCGCTATATGTCAGTGCACTAACCACTGGGTTATCGTCTTATGTTTAAGCTTAAAAAAACAAATGTGTCATGCTTTAATATATTTATTTAAATGTATAAAAATGTGTCCTATTTATTTTACTTTATTGAGCAAAATCAATAATTAGTATCTAACATCTATGTAATATTAATAGTAATATCTTTACACGGAGATTTGTTGAGGTCACACACTTAAATGTTATTCAGAGTAACAATATTTTTATATAGAAAATCATTTGATATATCTAAAGACAGTTAGGCGGCACGGTGGCTCAGTTGTTAGCACTGTCGCCTCACAGCAAAAAGGTCACTGGTTTGAGTCCCGGCTGGGTCAGTTGGCATTTCTGTGTGGAGTTTCTCCTGGTGTTCGTGTGGGTCTCCTTCCAAGTGCTCCGGTTTCCCCCACAGTCCAAAGACATGCTCTATAAATGAATTGGATGAATTAAATTGCCCGTAGTGTATGAGTGTGTGTGTGCATGTGAGAGTGTATGGGTGTTTCCCAGTACTGGGTTATGGCTGGAAGGGCATCCGCTGCGTAAAACATATGGCGGAGTAGTTGGCGGTTCATTCCGCTGTGGCAACCCCTGATAAATAAGGGACTGAGCCGAAGGAAAATGAATGAATGAATGATAGACAGTTAATATTGATTTACTACTACATTTTTCCAATTCATTTTTTATTTAATATTTATTTTATTATGATGGACTATTTTAAATATATATATTTAATAATTACAGGTCAGAATAAGTATTGTTTTATTTTTACATAAATCTGTTTGTCTGAATGAAAACTAAACATCATATATCAATATTCTGACATTTTATTCTCAAAAAACGTTATTTGAAATATTACACTTTTCATGTATATTAAATCACTTTTTGCTAATTTTATTTAAAGCAGGCACCAAAATGTAACTACAAATGTACGGAAAACGGGTCAGTAGTTATAATTAAATGTTTACTTCGGAAGTAATAATTTTATATTTTGAGCTACTAAGAAAAATTGTAATAGTTAAATGGTCATATTTTTTGTTGACCGCATGAAATATTTGCATTATTGGGGAAAGTATCAACACTTTGCTTTGGAAGAAAAAAAAAATATATATACACATAAGACACTTTCTCTGAATTTAATGGATTTATCAGGAATGAATGTGACTTTTCTCACTAGCCAAACCCTGACACCCTGCAGATTACAATACATAATAGCAATCACAATGGAACTTCCATCCAGAACAACTCATGTTTCTTCACCACATGCTACTTCCTCCAGAGCCATATTTGGATGCCGTTCATCCCCTTCCTTCCCACGCCTTTCAATCCTGTTCTCCAAACTCGCGTTTTTCTAATTGCCTTTAATTTCCAGAGTTAATCAGAGCATTGTTAATGACATGAATATTTCAGAGGAGAGCTCATTATGTGTGGACGTGGCACACAGACATGGAGCAGGAAGAATGGATAGGTCTAATTAGCACATGAGTAAAGCTGGCCTCCCTGACTGTGATGGCAAACACAATAGAGAAGACAGCAGCAGGAGAGGCCAGAACACACACACAGAGCGACAGAGGAAAGTCCTCGTTCTGCTGAGGAAAGGTCGCTGTATGCTAACTTGTAATCAAGGGCTAATAAGCACCTTTCTTGGTCTTGAAGTTTTGGAGATGGAAAAAAAAGAAACTATTTTCTTGTAAAATGAACTTCATCTATATTTGTGTTCAGTTGGTTGTTTGGTTGTTTATTCATTCGGTTGTTCATTAATTCGGTTGGCCATTCGGTCGTTCATTCATTAATTTGTTTGTTTGTTAATTCGTTCGTTTAACTTAAATTGAAATTCATTCATTTTCATTTGGCTTAGTACCTTTATTTACCAAGGGTCACCACAGCAGAATGAACCGCCACATTATCCAGCATATGTTTTAGGGCGCTTTCACATTTGGTTCAATTGCCTTGACCGAACCCAAGTTCGATTGTACCCCTTTGACACCTTCTTGACTGGTCTTTTTTCCTTCTGAACCCCGGTATGCTTGCATCATCAAGCTGCTGTTTTGTGTACGGCTGTTGCTAGGTGATGGCCACGAAAGCAAAGTGCCAAAATGGAGATGTCCGCATATCACGGACATTCTGCTTTTACTGAATCTTTTGGTTTTGTTACCAAAGTCAAAATACAGAGAGCCACTTGCATCTATCTGCCGCAAAAAAAACATCAAAAATGTTCATAACATCACGTAAAGTCTGCAGAAGTCATTTTTGGTGGAAACAAGCAGACATTATCACTGTTTGCACTGGGTCAGTCCCGCTTGTCACGAAAAAGTAGGTGATACACAGACATACACACACAAATGAACGTTATGAAAACTAAAGTTTGTTGTATAGTTGATGGTTCACTGCCATTATTTGGTATGATTGCATTCATATCAGAAATGAACCATACCAGAGTTTGCACGAACCGTACCCCAGACCACCTCTTTTAGGCGGACTCGGGTACGGTTCACGGGTGCGCACCTGAGTTCAGAAGACACGTTCACACTAGCTAAACGTACCGTACTCTGACGTCAAATGAACCCGGGTGCAGACCAAAAGTGCTAGTGTGAAAGCACCCTTACACAACGGATGCCCTTCCAGCTGCAACCCAGTATTGGGAAACATCCATACACACTCATTCACACACATACACTACGGCCAATTTAGTTTATTCAATTCACCTGTACCGCATGATTTTGGACTGTGGGGGAAACCGGAGCACCCGGAGGAAACCCACGAGAACATGCAAACTCCACACAGAAATGCCAACTGATCCAGCTGGGACTCAAACCAGCGACCTTCTTGCTGTGAGGCGACAGTGCTAACCACTGAGCCACTGTGTCACCCCTAAATTGAAATTTAACAACTTAAATTTACACTGCTAAATGTAATATGATTTTTCTTTCTTTCTTTCTTTCTTTCTTTCTTTCTTTCTTTCTTTCTTTCTTTCTTTCTTTCTTTCTTTCTTTCTTTGTAACAATATTACAATTTACAAACAATTTTATAAATTAATTAATTAATTCATTCATTTTCTTTTCGGCTTAGTCCCTTTACTAATCAGGGGTTGCCACAGCGGAATGAACCGCCAACTTATCCAGCATATGTTTTACGCAGCAGATGGCCTTCCAGCTGCAACGTATCACTGGGAAACACCTATACACTCCCATTCACACACACATACTACGAACAATTTAGCTTACCCAATTCACCTATAGCGCATGTCTTTGGACTTCTGGGGGAAACCGGAGCACCCGGAGGAAATCCACGCGAACACGGGGAGAACATGCAAACTCCACACAGAAATGCCAACTGACTCACAAATTATTTTATATTGATTAAAAAAACTGTTTTAAAAATGATATCAAACTCATACCTGATAAATTCATTAAACTCACAGAAAGGTCATTTGGTCGGTTGATAATAACAGTCCCCCCTAATTAACCCTTGATCCCCTCTGAATGACATCAAAAAAACATGTATGGGGGGTCTGCCCTTTAATAGTTAAGAAATTGTTTGCTCTGATATGTATCTTAAATAATATTAATAATTAAAATAATAGATAACTTCAATATACATTTGACCACCCCTATAATGGTTCATACCATTGTGAATGCATGTTTGCACCAAAAACATGAATTCATCGGTTTGAAACCGGCAAATCTAGAGGACCAACAGACAGTACAAGTGTTCACAAAACATGTTTCTTTAAAAAAGGCGTTTGTAGGTGTCTGTAGAAGTAGATGCATAGTTTGTATTTTATTATACACTGGCTCGCACATGGAAGTTAAACAGTAAAATAAAAAATACATGCAGTCTTTCATGGTCATCCATTAATAGGTGCAGGAAATCAAACCTGTCACCGTTTATTTAATATCACAAATGTCATTGTGAACCACTCAATATCCCTCAAAACACTGAAAACATAATAACAAGTTTGATTAATAAATTAGATTAATTGAATTAAATATATAAATTTGGTTCACTGAGGCATAATACCAAACATAACTGAAAAACTTGACCCCCCCGATCGTCAATGTATAATTTGCACCATGCATGCAACCACCTAGACATACACATTACCAACCAGGCCATGTCTATAGCAATATTCAGATTTCAGATTCTATTTAATACAACTCATTTTCTGACATCTTAGCAAGAAATCCATCTTCTATCACCTCCCAGTGGGTGAGAATGCTATTCTGCAATATCTGCAAAGGGCATCTGTGAATTAATGGAAGTGATAGTAGATCAATAAGTTACACACCAAGTATGTGTGTGTGTGTGTGCAACAGCAAGAGCTTGAATATCCTTACAAATCCTGCCTGTGTAAGACGACGACACACAATGCTTTCTTATCAACAATCGGACATCTACGTCTTGTAACACATGAGTAACATTGAGCTGCCGTGGCATGTTTGTGGCGTGTCATTGGACTCCACTGAAGCAAACTGACATGCTGGACAATATGATGGGATTGAATTGATAAAACCCGGCATGCTATACTTCAGCATGGCTCGTATGAGGCTAAAGCACAATAACTTCACTTTTGACCTCTGGTGTTAGTTCTGGTGTGTGTGTACTTGTTTATGTTGTTTATGAGGACATACAATTGTATAATGACATAGGTATGACCTAGTTGAACTCTATTAATCTGGTTTATGAGGACACGCCTGTCAAATTTGCTACAGGTTTACTGTGAGGGTTGGGTTTAAGGGTAGGGTAAGGCCATATAATAAGTTTTTTTACAGTATAAAATACATTACAACTATGGAAAGTAGGGTTGGGCGGTTTAATCGAGGCAATTTTTGTGCAGATTTTGTCAGTAAATACACAGTACGATATAAAGTGGGTCCCAGTCCAGACAAGAAGCACTGCATTAAATTCCATGGAAAATTATTTTACCACAATATTTTCAATGTATTTTCAATGGAGTTTCTGCGCTAGCCTGCTGCTCCTGACGGCACTTGCGTTTAAACAGTTTAATTACATTACAACATTGATGCTGTGAAAGGAACTTTATGAAATTCGAAATAGTGACATAAACCTTTCACCGGAAGTTTATCGGTGGCTGAAAAACACTAGCCGTGCATATATACCCCATTATGACGGTTCTCAGTGAACTATGGCTGTAGTTCGAAATCAGTTGTTTGAAATGAATCCTTCTGTGAGATGATTCCATAGTAGTGTGTGTATTAGTCACGCTGAATCAATGAAAGCAGTTAAATCTTCTGTTTATTCAGCAGACGCTATATTCCCCAGGGGATTTTCTGTGTTTCTTTGTGTGTATTTGGACAGGTTTGTGTGTTTCTGCAAGAGCGCCATCTGGCCTTCTGAGGATATTTACTACAAATCAGACCTTGCTTTATTGACAATCGCAGCTTTGCTCAATTGCATTTGCGAATTCAGTTTGATTAATCACCCAGTCATAATGGAACGTTCTATAAACCATATATACAAGTATGTGTGGATGACATACCCCAGCCGAGGCACAGGAAACGCTTTCGAATGAGGCGAGATCTCATCTTGCCAATCACGGCCAGGTAGGACTGCCAGGCCTCCGTCAAAACCCAGCAGAAAGAGGCCAGAAAGAAGAAGTGTAAAAAGGCAGCAGTCACAGTGCACAGTCCCTGGAGAGACAAGAGAGACATTAAAAGAGAGAAATAAGGAAAGAATAAAGGATCTGCAAAAGTGAAATGAACTTGGTGTAATGTTATTTCAAACAAAGTCAGAATAAAGTTCTTGCCATAGTAAACTTTCTTCAAAAGTTCACTACAGCTGGCAAACACCTTCAAACTACCATTGGTCTATGACAATGATGCAATAACTGGGTGTGGCTCTGAGGCTCCGCCTTCTTTGTTGTGGAAAACTTGGCCATCAAGGTTAGACGTTCAGGAGTAAATTTATTATTCAGGAATTTGTGTTGTGGCAGGATTTTAAACTTTTGATACTCAACTCAGAATCATTAGAAAACGAATCACAATGCATCTATGAATAATATTTTTTTTCTCTCATGCCTAACATTTTTAAAAACACTTTATAGTAGCAACACTGACACCATCTTTTCCTGATTAATACTGTAAAGCTGCTTGCTTTAAACGGATTGAAATGAAATTTCTTTCATCAATTACTCATCCTCCACTTGTTCCAAATCTGATTGAGTTTCTTTTTATGCTGTTGAACACAAAGGAAATACTGTACTGTATACTGAAGAATATTGAAAAAAAACTAAAACAAAAATAACAGCCTTTGACTTCCATTGTGTTAATGTTCCTACTATGGATGTCAATGGCTGCTTTCATCCAACATTCTTCAAAATATCTTGTTTTGTGTTTTTAAAAGTTGAGAACCACTTGAATGTGCATAAATGATAAGAAAATGTTCATTTTTGGGTGAACAAATACTTTAAAGCTATAGACTGCATAAAGAAAGTATGACATCAAAAATGTGGCATACAGTACACAGTCCACATTGTTAAGTGTGCTCCCAATGCTTTCCTGTGTGTAATATCCACTGTCCTATCCTAATAAAGGTGAAAAACCCAGTAAGTGTCCTACATTCACACAATGCATGGTGTCTAGTTAGTTGCTACCTCAAACTATTTTTCAACTTTTTAAACTTCTCTAAACAAAAAATGACCTTAGTAGTGAGCGTGTCAGGCATTAAGAATTGACGAAAAAGTGTGAGAACAAGTAGTACAAGAAGCAGGAGAAGGTGCAAATGGCTTTTAGCTACTCGCCATCAAAGTCAAGAGGTAGAACGTGATTGAAAAGCAGAAGTGTGTGAGAGCTGTGGACATTAACGGAAGTCCATTCAAGGAGAAACTGACTCGGTTTTACTGAGGTGTGAAAATAAGCGCATCCTGTTGGTGTTATTTTACTTACAGACGGTACTTTGAAAGAGAAAATGGCTTACTTTCAGGTTGAACAGTTTCTAAGGAAAAATGTCAGGATGGAATTAAAGTGTACTTTAAGTAAGCGGGGAACGCAAATGAGAAGCGGCGTATCTGAGTGCGGTTTTACACAATAATGAGGTGCATGTTCTTATGTTTAGCTCGCTTAGCAAATGACCCAGGAAATGAGAAGGATTTCACACCATTCATGGATTTCCGAAATTAAGCTTATCTGTACTTCCTTAAACTAATGCAGAATTTAGTGAAAAATTAAGTGTGGATTGAATCCTGCGAGCGGTTCCTTTGGATGTTTGGGTTTGAATGGTTGAGTTTAAATGGCAGCACTTGTTTTTTTGTTATTCTTAGGAAAGCAGAATCCCTGTTCTTTAATCATTACTACTTTTTTGGGGTAGCTTTATTGTGGTTTGAGATACTTATTTGCTTTTAAATTTCTTGGCTTTGTTTGCTTTCTGTCTAGTTTTATTTTATAGAATTTATTGAGTGCACTGGTTAGCTTTATTTTTTGTATGCATGAAAGAGCTTTGAGATGCTATGCTACTTTTAAAAGCACTCAATTTTTATATTATATTATTATTATTTTTATTATTATTATTATTATTATTAGTAGTAGTAATAGTAGTATTATTATATAAATGCATGTAAACAGCTGTTAATAACACTGTATGACAATAATAATAACAATACTACTACTACTACTACTACTACTAATAATAATAATAATAAAAATAACAACAACAATACTAATTATTTATATAACAGTTGCATGAGAAATATCTTCATATTGCATTATTATTATTATTATTATTATTATTATTATTATTCATTCATTCATTCATTCATTCATTCATTTTCTTTTCAGCTTAGTCCCTTTACTAATCCGGGGTCGCCACAGCGGAATGAACCGCCAACTTATCCAGCATATGTTTTACGCATCTGATGCCCTTCCAGCTGCAACCCATCACTGGGAAACACCTATACACTCCAATTCACATACATACTCTACGGACAATTTAGCTTACCCAATTCACCTATAGCGCATGTCTTTGGACTTGTGGGGGAAACCGGAGCACCCGGAGGAAACCCACGCAAACACGGGGAGAACATGCAAACTCCACACAAAAATGCCAACTGCAACCTTCTTTCTGTGAGGCGACAGCGCTACCCACTGCGCTGCCTATTTATTATTATTATTATTATTATTATTATTATTATTATTATTATTATTATT
>CAIGQV010016734.1:13217440-13219940 GCA_903798115.1 Danio jaintianensis
TGTCCTGTGAGAGACTAGTGATGTCTGTGAGAGACTAGTGATGTCCTGTGAGATGTCCTGTGAGAGACTAGTGATGTCTGTGAGAGTCTAGTGATGTCCTGTAAGAGGCTATTTTCAGATCAATTCATCTTTATTTCTATAGCGTTTAACAACATAGATTGTGTCAAAGCAGCTTAATATAGGTGAAGTTCTAGTCAACTGTGGTTTTCACAGTTGAACTTCTGTTTAGTTCAGTGTCATGTAAATGTCAATGCTGAAAGCCAAAACACTGATGCAAATCCAATGATGCGCAGCTCCACAAGTCCCAAACCAAGCAAGCCAGTGTCTAGTGATGTCTGTGAGAAACTAGCGATGTCCAGATGTGCTCAAGTCATTCAAAGCAAATGCATTAACACTTCCTTCTCACTGCAGACTGCTGTGACCTTATTGTTGCAATTTTTCTCTATTAGAATTTCTCTAAATTTTGAAGTGTGTCCTCCCTGCGGCATGACGTACTGGATCAGGTCCAATACGTAATGGACGCGCATGCGTGGGCGGTTGTTACTAGAAAAGATAATTATTTATATTAATTATCAAATTACCCATTACATTGTATATTATTAACATCTACCAAACAGTCACAGTTATGAATGTCTACACATCCCCCAACCCTAAACCCAACCGTCACAGTAGCATGGGCGTTACAATATCCACCATGTATTGGACCTGATCCAGTGTGTCATCGTGCTACAAACTGCAGCGAGTACATCTTGAAATTTTGAGCAAAGACAATTATATTAATTAAATGGCAGCAGGCAGGTGTGAGCGCATCTGCATGCACAGTAAGGCGAAGACTTTTGGAAGATGGCCTGGTGTCAAGAAGGGCAGCAAAGAAGCCACTTCTCTCCAAAAAAAAACATCAGGGACAGATTGATCTTCTGCAAAAAGTATGGTGAATGGACTGCAGAGGACTGAGGGCAGAGGGCAGAGTCATATTCTCCGATGAAGCCCCTTTCCGATTGTTTGGGGCATCTGGAAAAAGGCTTGTCCGGAGAAGAAAAGGTGAGCACTACCATCAGTCCTGTGTCATGCCAACAGTAAAGCATCCTGAGACCATTCATGTGTGGGGTTGCTTCTCATCCAAGGGAGTGGGCTCACTCACAATTTTGCCCAAAAACACACCCATGAATAAAGAATGGTAGCAAAACACCCTCCAACAGCAACTTCTTCCAACAATCCAACAACAGTTTGGTGAAGAACAATGCATTTTCCAGCACGATGGAGCACGGTGCCATAAGGCAAAAGTGATATCTAAGTGGCTCGGGGACCAAAACGTTGACATTTTGGGACCATAGCCTGGAAACTCCCCAGATCTTAATCCCATTGAGAACTTGTGGTCAATCCTCAAGAGGCGGGTGGACAAACAAAAACCCACTAATTCTGACAAACTCCAAGTGATTATGAAAGAATGGGTTGCTATCAGTCAGGATTTGGCCCAGAGAGCCAAATGAGAGCATGCCCAGTCGAATTGCTGAGGTCCCGAAAAAAAAGGGTCAACACTGCAAATACTGACTCTTTGCATAAATGTCATGCAATTGTCGATAAAAGCCTTTGAAACGTATGAAGTGCTTGTAATTATATTTCAGTACATCACAGAAACAACTGAAACAAAGATCTAAAAGCAGTTTAGCAGCAAACTTTGTGAAAACTAATATTTGTGTCATTCTCAAAACGTTTGGCCACGACTCTACTTTCTATGTTAATTTACATTTTGAGTTTTTACTGCATGCCACATCCATAACGCTGGAATTGCTGTTCTGTGAAAACAAACTGTTGTCTAATATTGATCTCTACTGTAGATTACACACACACGCACACACGCACACACACACACACATGAACATGAAATGAAATCCAGTAGAAATGCTGTTACTTAAAAGTGAGCATCCCTGTTGGAACAATAACAAAATCCAAAAACCAGCAGCTTATCATGAGACATATGTCACCTTTCATTTCATGCGATCCGTCAAGCCGCACAGCCTTGTATTAGGGGTTGGCTGGAGTTTGCCGAGACAGAGAATCTAACAATACATGATGCACGACTAAAGGCTTAACCCTCTGTCGGTTTGTTCATCTCATTCTCCACAGACTGCATTGTGAACAGAAGGACACTCAGAACGCTGAGAAGTGGCCACCAAGATCTTACAAAACAGGCCGGACAAACCCTCCGCACATAGTTCAAAAATGCTTTATAGTATTCTAATTTAGATTGAGTGATTGAATGAACGGATGAATAAATGAATGAATGAAGGAAGGAAGGAAGGAAGGAAGGAAGAAGGAAGGAAGTAACGAAAGAAGGAAGGAAGGAAGAAAGGAAGAAAGGAAAAAAGCAAGAAAGGAAGGAAGGGAGGAAGGAAGAAAAGAATGAAGGAAGGAAAGGAAGACGGGAGTAAGGGAGGAAGAAAGGAAGGAAGAGAGGAAGGAAAGAATGAAGGAAGGGAAAAGGAAAGGAAAGAAGGAA
>CAIGQV010016734.1:13222440-13245478 GCA_903798115.1 Danio jaintianensis
GACATGCTGGCGTGTTCGTGAGGTAACGTTTTATCTCCTCTCTCGGCTGTTCTCGTGTCTGCAGAGCAAGTTTTCTTCACCGCGTCGCCGTCTATAATGGATCAGCTGATCGCCGCGACCGTTTAACATCAGTGTCCATGTCACTGTTTGCTGAACAGCACCAGAGCCGTGCTGACCGTTCACGTGCTGAGCCAATCTACCCTTTTCTGTTGAGCGCGTGATCAATCACAGGCGTTTAAGAACTCGCTCAACAATGGTCAAAAAGCAAGTGGGATAATATTTACATTTGTTTATTGGCAATAAATGCTCATGTTGTTCTGTGCATGTACTTGAGTTTTGTTTGATACATTCAAAAAGAGTGTTTTCTTTGAGCAGGTAAAATTAAAGGTACAGTACATATACAGTATCTGACTGCTTGTATTAAAGGACAAAATTGTATTACAAATAATATAAAAAAATATTTATAAATGATGCATTTCAATACAAGAATTATTGTGTTGCTAATTTGCTAAGTAAAATATCAAATTGTTTACAGAAAGCATCGTCAATGCACCGTGATGCACCGTGATACCCAATTGAACTGAATCGATGGCATGATAATCGTAACCGAACCATGAGACCAGTGTAGGTTCACACCCCTAATAATTAATAATAAACAGTATTTTTTATCAATCAACATTTTAGGATAAAACAATAATAATAAATTATAATTAACAGTATATTTAACAAACGACATTTTATGATTAATTTAGAATAATTTAGAATTATCTCTTTGTGTGTGTGTGTGTGTGTGTGTGTGTGTCTCTCTCTCTCTCTCTGATCTCTCTTATGATAAAACAAATAACATTGTGAAATATTTAAACTTAAACTACTAAAATTTGGAACTTTTAAGGAAAACTTAGTAATATAGTTAATTTTTTTTTTTTCATGTGAAGGTTAAATTATTTTTTTAATGCTGTTAATGTTTAAAAAAAATTTATTTTAGCAACATAATCGAAATCATTTGTAATTTTATAAATGTATTTACAGTCACTGCGATTATTTTCAAAATGCTTTTTAACAAACAAAACAAGTTTTTACAGACAAAACACAACACAACACAAAAAACTACACAACACAACACAACACAAAAAAACAACACAAAAAAATAAATAAATAAATGAAACGAAACACAAAACTCAACTAAACAAAACAAAACACAAAAAAACACAATACTAAACACAACAGAACACAAAAAACACAAAACAAAACACAAAAAACAAAACACAAAAAACCAAACAAAACAAAACAAAACAAAACAAAACACAAAAAACACAAAACAAAACACAAAAAAATCACAAAACAAAACACAAAAACCACAATACCAAACACAAAAAAACACAAAACAAAACA
Source organism: Danio jaintianensis (assembly GCA_903798115.1). Taxonomy (NCBI): domain Eukaryota; kingdom Metazoa; phylum Chordata; class Actinopteri; order Cypriniformes; family Danionidae; genus Danio; species Danio jaintianensis. The sequence goes on from CAIGQV010016734.1 coordinate 13,223,833, forward strand.
AAACACAAAAAACACAAAACAAAACAATACACAAAAAACACAACACAAAACAAAACAAAACACAAAACAAAACACAAAAAACAAAACAAAACACAACACAACAAAAAAAAAAATTTCCAATTATCCAATAATAATGCACTATTTATATATAAAATGTATTGTAATGATATTAAAATATTGTTTTTATGCTCAAAATCAATAGCTATAAGCCGATAGTCTTGCTTCATACCACTGCGTTTGATTTGGTTACATCAATTCCAATAATTCATGGGACGCAAAGTTCATTGTCAAAGATCACGTTCGCTTTCATGCGTAGAATCAAGGTTTGTAGCGCTGTGATTCATCTCAGTGCTGACTGATTTTCTTCACACCTCTGAACTTTTTTATTGTAGAAAAATGATTCAGAAAAGACTCTGAGAACCAAGGCCACTAAAACAGTATGTGGTCACTGCGTGAAAGAGTGAGTGAAAGAAAAAAAAGAGAAGCTCTTTGTAAGTGTTATCACAGACCTAATTTCTGATTCACCACCACACCTCCAACAGATGTGTGGGCACCAAACAGCATGAGGTGACAGCAGAATAAAAACAACTAAAACTAATGAACTAAAATACCCAATTGCATACATAAAAAAGAGATGAGAAACAACAACAGCATTTTTTTAAACAAACTGAATAAAAAATTACAAAAGAAACGTGTATTATTGCTCTGTACTGGACTCCACATCTATTTTATATATGTATATTATAATTTAAATCTTATTTTAAAATAAACTACTGTATTTATCACAATTTTACCCAACAATTGTAAACATTATTAAGGATTCTTAAGCACCAAATCAGCAAATCGGAATGATTTCTGAAAGATCATTCGATTCAGCTGTGTACACATAAATATCTAAACATACTGTGAACTGGTGGGAATAAGTATTGAACACGTCACCATTTTTCTCTGAATATATATTTCTAAAAGTGCTGGTGACTTAAAATTTTCACCGGGTGTTGGTAACAACCAAAGAAATCCATATATGCAAAGAAAACAAAACTAATTAGTTTACAAATGAAGTTATGTGTAATAAAATGAAATGACACAGGGACAAAGTATTGAACACATGAAGAAAGGGAGGTGTAGAAAGGCAGTGAAAGCCCAGACAGCAGCTGAAATCTCTCAGTAGTTATTCAGCAACCCTCTGCCCTTCACCATTGTAAATTAATATTAGCTGCTTTAGTCCAACATCTACACTACCAGAATGATGAAGATGAATCCAGGGTGGTTTTTTTAGCAAGACAATGATCCAAAACACAGCCAAGAAAACTCTCAAACGGTTTCAGAGAAAAACAAAATCAAGCTGTGGAACAGCCCAGCCAATCACCTGACTTGAATCCAATATCAAATACAAAATAAAGACCAGATTTGATAGGCGAGACCCTTAGAACCATCAAGATTTTTACACTCTGTTGAGGTCCGTGAAAAAAATAAAATAAAATAAAAATAAAAATAAATCACACCCGAGCAATGCATGTGACTTCATTCTCCATATGAGAGGCTCTTTTAGCTGCCATCACCAAAAAAGCCTTTTAAGAGTTCGCCCTTAGCTAATGATTGATTATAAAGCGTGTTTGGCATGCTGTCCCGGGAGAGAGCCCTGAGCTCATAAGATCCTCGAGCCCGGGGCTCCCTCCCGTTGCAGGGCGAGAGGGGAGCTTGAGTTCAGGTAGGTCTTGAGAACTCCCCTACTTGGTGAAAGTAGATTGGATGTAAAGATATGAATTGGATAGCTGGATAATTGATCGTCTATAGTGTCAATTTTGTTTGGTCAATTAACTTGTGTTACATGTTTTTTGGACTGTGGGAGGAAACCGGAGAGCCCGGGGAAAACCCACGCAACACGGGGAGAACATGCAAACTCCACACAGGAATGTCAACTTGGCAAGATGAAGGCTTGGGCGAGTGACACTCTTGCTGTGAGGCAACAGTGCTAGCCACTGAGCTTCCGTACTGCCCTTGAGGAGGGGGAGAAGTAGGGGTGGAAGGGGGGATTCTTCAAGACGAATGTGACTGAAGAATATGCTCTGGTTATTTATAGCGATTTAGGAATCCTCTGATTGGTGGAACGTGCATTAGCTAATGTGGACCAGCTGTTATCAATCATGATCACGCGCTCCTCTCGAAATTAGTTTACGAATAAACTTCACTTATGTAAAGTATTAAATAAGTTTAAGTAGTTCAGAACTTTCTCCTTGTGTCATTCCTGCGTTATTACACATAACAATTTTTTTTTGTTTGTTTTGTTTTATTTTTATGTTTGTATTGTTTAGGTTTTTACCAAAATCTGGTTCAATTCCACGTCAACAGCTCCTTTAGAAATATTATTCCCAGAAAAAAAAACATGACATGTTCAATACTTATGTCCCCTACTGTCTATAAATATTAGAAAAAAAAAATACTTTTAAATTGTAATGATATTTCACAACGGCTGCATCCAAATCACATACTTATATAGTATGTGAAACCAGTATGTGGGTCAAGTAGTATGTCTGAATTTATAGTATTTGAAAAACAGTATACGAGAAGTAACTGCATGAACAGGAGTACAACCAGGGAGATTCTGAAGTGCACATCTAATTAATACTATACTATCCCATGAGGCCATGCGATTGAATTAATGAATGGTAGTGAAGCGATGAAACTGACGCGGATAGGTCATGTGATGATGACAACCTGACATATGTAGTACATCCGACTTCCACTCATACTACTCATATTCATACTATATAGAACATACTTTCCTAACAATCATGAAGTTCAAATTCAAATGTAGTACCTACTCGAGTAGTATACAAATTCAGACACAGCCAATATTACTGGTTTTACTGTATTTCTAAAATCAAAACACAAGAAAATACATACTTCTCTTATCCTCCTTTTCTATTACAACTCACATTTAACTCAAAAAATGGGTTTGCCCAACTCTCAAACATTTACTTTCAATCATTCTTGTGATATGGGGTGAGATTTAATCGCAAATGTTTCCCATTGCGGGTTTATTTGATCATGCGAAATGTCCACAGAGAAGCTGCAGCAATAGACCCTGTTCTCATTTATGGGCCTACAGCCTTAAGCAGCCATACCATGAAGCCTGTCCTAAAAAGGCATGTGCTACAGCTCCTGTTGGCTCTGAAAGCCATAGACGGCACGCATATTACATAGGGAATTATAGGCCGTCTATCCCAGCACACCCTAGGGCAGAGTGAAGCTCCTCTGCAAATAGGAGTCATGTCTATTTTCAGCCCAGGCACTTTAACCTACTTCTCCAGCCTCGCAACCACCATTTATCCCTGATCTCTTCCTCTCGCCGCTCCTTCTCGCTCCGCAATAACTCATTATGACAATAAGAAATGCACTTAGTGGAACTAGGGAGCGAGGACGTGGAAAAAAAACAAGAAAAACCTAACAAGAACTTAGTCAGACTCTGCATTAATCAAATGGCTGAAAGTCTCCGAGGCGTATCGTTCCCTCATCTATGCCCGAAGACCTTCGAGACTAAGCCTCGATCTGCTGTTTGGATGCGCATCGCAACTCTCCGTCTGACTCACAGAGTACAAACCCACGTCAGGAGAGAGCCAGTGCCATTTTAACGTATGCTAACGCGATCCTTCAAGTTCCCTGGACACTTGTTATCTTTGAAGTGGCTGGGAGAGTGGCGGGATTGTTTGTCAGGCCGGCGATGCGTGATGCGAACCTAAAGCCCAAAACTGGGGCTGATCAATCATTAGGCTACAAACCTACCAGGAGTTTCCCAAAACAGGACGACCCAAGAGTTTGCTTGGGTGCTGCTGATATTGCAAGTGGTTAGAATTGCATGGATCCTTTTTTCATTACTGTTTTTTTTTTTAAAGCTGTGGTGACACAACTTTTGAATATTGGGTAACACTTTACAATAAGGTTGTATTAATTAATGTTAGCTAATGCATTTACTAAACAAACAATGAACAATACATTTATTGCAGTATTTATTTGTGTTAGTTAACATTAGTTATCGAAAATACAGTAGTTCATTGGTAGTTGATGTTAACTCGCAGTGCATTAACTAATGTTAACAAACGTGAATTTGGATGTTAATAATGCATTAGTAAATATAGAACTATGATTAATAAATGCTGTACAATTGTTTTAGTTTAATTATTAGTTCATATTAGTAAATACATTAACATTAACTAATGAAACCTTATTGTAAAGTGTGACTGTTTATATAGCACATATTTATGTCTTAATTTGCATAAATATATTCTACATCCCTACATAACCCAAACCTAACCTTAACCACTACAAAAAATACCATTCTAATACATTGCTTTACTACCTCAGAGAGAAGATTTTTTTGTATCAAAATATCCAAAAAACACTAGAATAGTGTTATTTCATTGTCCCAAATGTTTAGAAGAATGCTCAAATCAAAAGAAATAAGCAATTGTAACTATTTACATGAACCGACATAATAAAAGCCCCAATTGCTTTTGTGCCACACTTGCTTTTGTGTCATGCTCTTGTTTTTGCTTTCAGTCCTTACTCTGCTTCATACTACCACGGTAATAAGTCTTTATAAATACTTTACATCCATGAACACGATTTCTGCAGGAGTCTCATAGAATGTAACGAAGACTCCAATGATTCCACACATGGCATCATAAAATTATGCCTTTGTTTGTTGTGAATACTCGTCCTCTAGTGGCAAAAAGTACATACTGTGCCTTTAATAAGTAGCAAATTAAGAGTTTACTGATGCAAAAGTCACAGTAAATACAGAATACGTATTGCCCATACTAAAGTGTGACCATACTAAAGTGGTTATAATTGGGTAAACTTCAATTAATATTCATTCAAACTATGTATTCAAACAATTCATTTAAAAACAAAGAAAATGAATGGGTTACTGAATCACTAGCTGAAATGATTCGATCAAAAACAGACAAGCAGTGATGTTCTGCTCCAACTTTGTTTAGAAGTATTTTCATTGGCGAAACATCCAACACATGACATTGTGTCTAAAATGTAACATTTAATAACTTCAATCAAGCTCATTCAACATGCTAGATACTGACAGATTACAGATTATAACTTGTCACTATTTTACAGATATAAAAAAAAAACTCTCTAAAAAGCATGTGTATTTTTTTATATATCATAATGTTAGCTTGCACATCATTAAAACAACAACTATGAAATTATCATGATCAACAAATATCCCAAAATCTTTTTATAAATGCACATTACTTTTTAAATGAAATACTTTGCTAGAAATATGATGTTAATAACTGGAAATTCATCATCACAGTGTGTGAAAAGGGTCCATTATATGAAAATTTTTAGCATAAACTGCTTCACATTTTGTAATTTGATAATTAAATGAGCATGCAAGAAGGGACAGTTCTTGTGTCAAAATTTTAAAAGGTACTGGGATGAGTTTCGCCCAGGAGAGTAGATATGCGTATTACTGTGCAAGGACTCATATCACCTCGAAGGGGGCTTACAGTAGGCCGTGCGCTAATGAGAAACACGGCTAGCGTTTTAGCAATTGTGCCGGTGTCACGGCGGAGACTGAGCGCTGAGATACTCCACACTTATTAGCATTTACCTCTCTGGTGCTGTTTGGTAAAACTCTCTGTGCTTCATTTCATTCATCTCTTCGGGGATGGTGTAGTCTGATGAGTAAAAATCTGGGCTGGTAATCAAAAGGTTGAGGGTTCAAATCATGTAATTAATTAGAGAGCACTTTCATTAGTCTCTCGTTCAAGATGTCTAACATCACACTTATATAACATGTGAGTAGATTTGCATTTCAGTGCTGGGAGTGAAAGATGGAAAGTGTTGTAGTTCTGCATAAATACACAAATCAAGAACTGGAATTTCAGACCCCTTTAATTAATGCTTTAAATGGTGAGAAATAGTTTGTTCTGATCTGTACACTGTAAAATCAAGCAGTGCATTTAATTAAATTAAATATAATGAGTTCCTTTGACTTACATTTTTTTAATGAAAGTTAATTGAACTTAATAGAAACAAGTCATGTGAACTCTAAATTTGATTGTATTAGGGCTGATTAAAACTTCTGCGTCAAACGCATGCATATGCTCCGGCGCAGCCTATGCGTGGTCGCATAGCCCTCGCCGTGGCCGTCGGATTGGTCGGCTTGGTAGCGCTTTCGAGTGTGAACTGAATGAGTTAATCTAACCATGCTGATTTTTAGTTCCCAGCATGCTTTGTGTCAGGCTGGAAAATAAAAAGTGTTATTGTGTATTTTTAGAACACGATTAACAAAGGGAGACACGATTTAGACTTTAATATTGTGTTATGTTGAGTTTTACAGAGGTTTCTATAAAAATAAAATGATAAAGCTCTACTAACTTAGATTATATATCCAGTTAAGTCAACACAACCTTAATGATCTAAGTAAATGACACTCAATATATTAGTAGGAAATACATACTTAATACAATAAAGTTAAAATTACTTAATTGAATTAAGGCAATGCGTTTGTACAAGTCAATTAAGTAAACTTAAATCTATATTAGAAATTGTATCTTAAATAATAATATTAGTAATTAAATTAATAGAAAATATAAATATACATTAGACCGATTGCCAATTACATGGGGGTTTTGGGGGGATTGACCCCCCTAATTAACACTTGATCCCCCCCTGAAGGACGTCAAAACAAGTTGCATGCGGGGTCAGCTCTTTAATATTGAGAAATAGTTATCTCTGATCTGTATCTTAAATAATAATATTAATAGTTTATAGAATAAAATTCATGCCACACATTTGACCACTCCTATAACAGTTCATACCATTGTGAACGCTTAATCGCGCCAATCAGTCTCAGAAATTTTTTTTTTAACAGTCTGAAGCTGGCAGATCTAGAGGACCAATACACATTGCAAGTGTTCACAAGACACTTCTCTTGTAAAATAGGTGTTTGAATCTTCATATAGCCTAAATGTAAAGTAAAATTAAACACAGTTTGAACTTTGACCTACAGCAACCTCTGAAATAATTAATATGAGATTACTATTGGTCAGAATACACTAAAAATCCCTCAAAACACTGAAAATTCAATACGTTTTGTTAATAAATGTAAATATAATTTAAATAAATAAATATATATATATATATATATATATATATATATATATGTATTACACAAACTAACAATATGGAAAAAGTTGACACGCGCCGATCATCAATGTATTATTCGCACCCTGCCTATAATGGTTCATACCATTGTGAACGCATAAGCGCCAAGCAGTCTATGCAAGAAAATATTTATTCTGCACTCAGAAACCAGCAGATCTAGAACACCAATAGACACTGTAAGTGTTCACTTTTCTTGTAAAATAAGTGTTTGTATCTACATAGAGCCTACAAGTAATCAAATTAGATGCATAGTTTTTTGTAAAATAGGTCTCCTTTGAGAATTACACATCTGCGGAAATAGCCAATCAGAGGTAACTTTAAAAGGGACCTTTTATGCAAAAAATCACTTTTATAAGTGGTTTAAACACCGTTGTACCAGTCAATAGTCTGTGAATATAAGCAGCTTCTAATGGTAAAAATGTATTCATTGTATTTTTTAGAATCACAATTCATAAAAACAGAACAGTCTGCAAAAACACTTTGATTGACATTCTCCCTTTGTACGCATCATCAGAGGGGGAAAGCCCCGCCCATTAGTGACAATATCTCCCTCATTAGCATAATACGTTAGTCTTGTTTTTGAATCAACCACTATGCTGACACATAGGCATTCTTTTAAAATTCTTCACACTTTTAAAAAGAGGGCTGGGAGCACAATTTCATTTGAATTTAAAGTGACAGTCACCAAAACAGCGCAATCAGGATCAAAGCATAAAAGGGGCAGTTTCAAAAAGTAATAAAAGATTATTTGTGAGGTATTTTGAGCTGAAACTTCACATACACACTCTAGGGACATCAAAGACTTAATTTATATCTTGAGAAAAGGGGCATAATGTCAGAATACACTCAATATCCCTCAAAACACTTGTTTTGTTTGATTACGGAATTAGATGTAATTGATTTAAATATGTACATTTGGTTAACTGAAGTATGTATTACACAAACTAACATTACCGAAAAAGTTGACCCACCCGATGATCAATGTATAATTCATACCCTGCTTTCAAGCATTCATTATCTCGATATTAATAATAAAAAAGTAATAAAGTAACATTTCCAGTAACTACTCAGAATGAAAACAATGATAAGAACGATGACCAATTACTATTTAGTATATGCAAATAATGGCAAGACAGAAGACCAGATGAAATTCAAAATGTAGATGATACAACAGTGTGAACATTTTAATAATATACATCATCATTTTACATTTTAAATTCCCAACAAAGTTTATAAAACCCCAAAATAGCTATGTGCAGGAAAAAGAAAGCTGTAACAGGGTGAATGTATTAAAAGGTCCAAGCTGAAATAATTGCATAAATTTACAGACTGCATAAAAATCAATAAAATAAGAAAAGGATATTATTATTTGAGGAACATCAATGCAGTTCTGCTAGCAAACACTGTTAAAACTGTTTCAAGAGACTGTGCTATTTCAGAACGACATTAGCTGACCTTTAGAGCTATTTTACATTTTTTAAAGAACTGTACACCAAAAAAAAGACACATTTTTACAATTCAAACAGCTCGACATGACTTGTTTCACAATACAAAGAACAAAATGCAGACAGAATAAGATATACCAGACCTGTTTTCAGAAATCATTATCTCTGACAAGACATTTACACCATGTGGAGTGGATAACCTGCACACATAGTATATATATATATATACACACACACGTATTTATCTGTTCTTGTTTGTCTGTATACAGGGAAAGTAAGATCAGTCAAAAAGCCAGAGGTAGAACACTATACAGATTCCCTGATGTGAATGTAATTCAGATTTACATAGGTGGATGTATTGTTGCTTCATCCTCTACAGTCAAAGACCTGAGGATTTTATTAGACAGCATCTTGGTTTTATATTTAATAAAACAATAAATACTTAATATCTTGTCTATTTCTGATGCCGAAAAGCTTGATGCAGTTGTGACGTCAAGACTGGATTATTGTAATTCTCTATATTAGCAGATTGTCCGACATCTTCAGTTAACAAGCTACAGTTAGAATCCAGAATGCAGCTTCTAGAGTTCTTATCAGGTCAAGAAAATGTGACCCTGGACCACAAAAACATAAAGGTCCATTTTTGGAAATTGAGATTTATATATAATATGAAATTGGAATAAATAAGCGTTCCATTGATGTACATTTTATCGGCAGCATTTGGCCTGAGATACAACTATTTGGAAACTACAATCTGAGGGTTCAAAAACATCAAAATATAGAGAAAATTGTTTTTAGCATTGCATATTACACTGTAAAAAATACAGAATATTATCCTTAAGTAATATTATATCAATTTTTTGCATAAAATAAAAACACATAATTTCGATTAATACAATGCATTTTTGGCTATTACCACAAATATTTACTCATGCAACATAAGACAGATTTATAGTCAAATATGATCACGTCAATTTTATCTTCTCTACGCCACCTATTAAACTTTGTATTGATGGTAAAATACAAAAACATAAAAAAAAACATCAAAATATAGAGAAACATGTCTTTAAAGTCATCCAAATGTACTTTTTAGCATTGCATATTACAGTAAAAAATCTTACTGCCTTATTTTTTTAGTTGAATCAGATTAACTTTTCTAGTCATCTCAATAATCAAACTGACTAAATATAACAAGTTAAACTTTGTATAACTTAAAAATTTCAGTTGAAACCTGATTCACTTATTAAAATAAGTTAAAGCAACATAAACACATTTGTTGTTTTGACTTTTTGTCATTAAATTTGTTTACAGTGTACTAAACAAATATTACAGTATGTTTAGTAGGAAATTATATATTTCTACATGGAACATTATCTTTAAGTAATAATATATAGATTTTTTGTATGTATAAAATTCATAATTTTGGTGTATTCAAAATGCCAATGTATTGTTGGCAACTGCCACAAATACATAACCGTGCAACATATGACAGATTTATGATCAAATATGATCACTCCAATTTTATCCTCTTTACACTACCTATTACTGATTGGAAAATACTGCTACTTACCAAACAAAACTTCACATGGTTTTGAACATGTGTCCTCTATTATCCATTACTCTCTATAATGACACAAAACTCAGGATGACAGTGCCAAGGATAGCAAAGACCAAAGGTACAGCATTTTCACACTTAGCTCTAAAACCTCTGGAACAGCCTCCCTAATCTAGTTTAAATCTATATTAAAGATGCATCTCTTTAGCCAAGCTTTCACACAATAGATCTAATAGCTCTGTACTACAGCCATATTAAAGCAAATAAATGTTTTTCACTCCTTGAATTATAATGAACAGCCACTGCTATCATTTTTCTCCATTTGCTTTCTGTTTCTACCTCGTGACCAGAGGTTTAGATTCAGCCTCATCTGGAGATTTTAGTTGACCCACAAAAACGGTGAAATGACGACTTTATTCATTGTAAAAATGCAATTAGTTGACTTTACTTTAAGTGTACACCTGCAGTAAAGGCACACATTCAGAGTAGGGGACAAAAACCTAACCATGAAAATCGATTTATGCTAAAGTCATTCATACTCTGATAAAGGAAACAAGCTAAAAACATTGACATGACCCTGTGCATTGTCAGTTTATGAAGCATAATCGGGTTTTGAACAGTAATGATATGCATCACGAAAAGCACTATACAAGTAGACCTGAATTGAAATGAATGCAGAAAGAAAAGCTATGTCTTTCATCAAACCAGACAGTGAGCATTTTAGTATGCAGGGCAGGTACTGTAAGCCTACTTGTTCAAAGCAGGCACATGCATGTGTCTGTGCTAAAGCAGGATAATAGATTCAGATCTCAGCATGCGCCATCATGTGTGTCTTCATCTGTGCTCAAGTGCCTTTAGTTTAACCCTGTGTGACAATGAATCTGTTTGTATGGAAAAGTGACAGGCGACAAATTGTTATGGGCTAAAGAAGCCGCTATCTTCTTGATGCCGACATTTTAGAGAGATCAGCACATATTGGGAAAAAAAAATATATATATGTATATATATATATATATATATATATATATATAGCTAAAATTTGTAAAAAGCACAAATATGTAACATTTCTAAAAAGTATAATTTATGTTTGGTTCAAACTTTATAAATGTATTTATCCTAAATCCAAAATAGGTATTGTGGTCAATAAAAACAAAAATTGCAAAAGTAAAAAAAAAAAAAAGTAAAAATATAGACAACAAATTATTTATTTATTCATTTACTTTGGTACTATGCAGATATTTATTTTGTATTTATCTTTTTTACCCTTACATTAAAATAAACTTTTGCTTTGGACGTTTCTAAAATAATTACTGTAATTTGTTATAGCTAAATGTATTAATTTTTCCCAAATTAAAGTTTTGACTTGATTGTAACAAAAAAAAAAAAGTTATTTAATATTAATTAAAATATTTGCTCTGCCCAAGGAACAAAAAAAAAAAAACTTTCACCCAAAGGTAAAATATAGTTTTATAGACTATGCATTAATTGAATTATTTTGGTTCAACTCAAGATTTATTTTTATTTTTTTTACTATAAAATCGAAGTAAAGTTGTACTTTAGACTATAATAAAAGCAATTTTTTTGGGGGGGAAATAAACAAAACTTTTTTTTTTTACTATAACATCAAAGTAATAGCCTGTAAGTTAATAATAGTAAGGTAATAAACTTTAGCATAAATCGATTTTCATGGTTAGATTTTGAAAAATGGAACTGAATATCAATCAAAAGATTTATTCTGCCCAGAGAAATAAAACGAGATATACCCAAAGGTAAAATATTGTTTTTATAGACCATGAATTAATTTAAGGATTTTTTTTTGCATTATTTTATTAATTTTTTTTACTATAAAAACAAAGTAAAGTTGTACTTTGGACTATAATAAAACCATGTAACGTTATGTCAAACTTTCAGTATGACTATAAATGTCATGCAAGATGGTAATCATACTCGTATTAGACATCAAAACTGAAGAGTTGTACTCTTTCATGCAGTCACACGACAGGAAACGGCATACTATGAGGCTTTGATCTTGTAGTCAATGCAAAAAAAAACAAAAAAACAATAAATGAATAAATAAATAAAAATGAAAAGAAGGATTGGCATAAAAAATAAAGCTCTGTTTTAAATCAAACGGACCTCTAACCTTAATAAAAGTAAAAGTAAATAGTTGCATTTTGCTTTCTGGAAAACACAGCAGGGGATAAACAGGATCAGTGGGTGATAGCAGCTATACTAAAGATGGCCTGTAATGACAGAAGCTTATGCCACTTTCCGGCCTCCTCTCTCCTCTCGATTAAACATGGAGGTTAATCCATCCTAATATTTCTCTCTTAGCCGCTGGTAAAACATTTTATCTTTCCCCTGTCTTCTGTATAGTCCTGTGGACGTGGACGTTTTTCTGATACTGCAATTATGTTTCACAGTATGAAACTCACTGAAGAACAACATACTAAAATAGTGCCTTGATACCCAATGGTTTTGTTGGTATGAGTCAGTATGGTTGGAGATGTTCTTGTGTTGCAATAATTTGTGAAAGTTTACAGAAAAATAAAAACAAACAAACAAATAAATACATATAGTTTAAATTATTATTATTATTATTATTAGTAGTAGTAGTAGTAGTAGTAATAGTAGTAGTAGCAGTAGTAATAGTAGTAAACATAGCAGTAGTACAACAATAATAAAATATAAATAAATAAATAAATAAATAAATAAATAAAGTATTAATGTAATAAATATTTGATTTATTTATTTATTTAATTTTATTTATTTAGTAATAGTAGTAAACATTGTAGTAATACAACAATAAATAAATAATTAATAAAAATAAATAAATAAATCAAATACACAAATAAATAAATATTTTATTTTATTTTATTTTAATTTATTTTATTTTATTTTATTTTATTTTATTTTATTTTATTTTATTACTATGTATTTTGATGCATGGGTATATTTTTGCCAACAACCAAATATACATTGGGTGAAAAACTATAGATTCTTCTTTTATGCCAAACCTCATTAGATTATCAAGTAAATATTATGTTCCACGCATGTATTTTGTAATTATCCTACATTAAATTATCAAAACACATTTTTTTAGTAAGGCAATTTTCTCAATATTTAGATTGTTTTTAATCCTCAGATTCCAGATTTTCAAATAGGTGTATATCGGCCCAACATTGTCCTGTCCTAATAAAGTATACCAATAGTAAAAGCATATTAAATCAGCTTTCCAGATTATGTATAAACCTTAGATAAAAAAAAGTCCACTTATGACTAAATTTGTGGTCCTTGGTCACACTTGGTCACAAAGATTCAAGCACTTTGCAATTAATTAAATGTACAAAATGTAAAATGTGCATGTAAAAAAAATTGTATTCAAAAACACTGATTATAAATTTTGATTACTGATTTTGAAATTTCACTTGTGGTTCTTCCTTCAGAAACTGTGATACTGTAGTGCCAGCGTGCAACACAATCACAGACTAAAGTCTAACATCACACACTTCACATCTTTGCAGGCTTCTCTCTTCCAGAAACTTTGATCCACAAGTCACTCACACTACAGGTCTCTCAACAAAATGCCCAAACACTCCTGTAACAAGTTCCTAAGACATTATAATTGAAATGCAGTTTCTATCTCGGCTGACTCTGCTCTAGTTCTCAACTACAAAGCCCAAGAGCGGGCTTGATCTGTAACACCGAGAAGATACCAGAGTCTTGGGAAGGCCAGAGCTCTGAGCAACACAAGATGAATGCGTTTAGACCACTGGATAACTGTCAGAGAAGCTGTTGTACTTCACAGATTCTGAGTTTCACGGATTTAAAAAAAAGAAAAAGAAAAGAAAGTAAGTGAATTAACTCCAGAAGTGAGTTGTTTTGACATCTACAGTTGAAGTCTAAATTATTAGTCCTCCTGTGAATTTTTTTCTTTCTTTTTCTAATATTTCCCAAATGATGTTTAACAGAGCAAGGAATTTTCCACAGTTTTTCCTATAATATTCTTTCTTCTGGAGAAATTCCTTTTTGTTTTATATCAGCTAGAATAAAAGCAGCTTTAAATTTTTTAAAAAACATTTTAAGGTCAATATTATTAGCCCCCTTAAGCAATATTTTTTTCAGATTGTCTACAGAACAAACCACAATTATACAATGATTTACCTAATTATCCTAACTTGCCTAATGAACCTACAATAGTTAAGCCTTTAAATTACACTTTAAGCTGAATACTATTTATTTATTCATTTTCCTTCGGGTTAGTCCCTTCGTTCATCAGGGGTCGCCACAGCGGAATGAATCGCCAACTTATCCAGCATATGTTTTACACAACGGACACCATTCCAGCTGCAACCCAGTACTGGGAAACATTCATACACACTCATTTACACACATACACTACGGTCAATTTAGTTTATTCAATTCACCTGTACCGCATGTCTTTGGACTGTGGGGGAAACCGGAGCACCTGGTGGAAATCCACACGAACACGGGGAGAACATGCAAACTGCACACAGAAATGCCAACTAAATGGGGTCTTGAGCATTTTCAAAAAAACTAAGTGAGACTGAGCAGATATTGAATATGTCTGAGTAGTGTGCATGCTATAGGCGTAACCTAACAAAACTTATGTGTTTTAAAACAAAAACGCACAGTGTAAATGACACCTTAGTAAACATGATAAAATGATTCTGTCAAAAAAACAAAAAGTATTTTTTGCTAAAACATTTGGTCTTTTGCTTAAAAAACTGAAGGTGCTTGAGATTGTTTCTAGACAAGAGTAGAGGCTTTTTTTTTCTTGCTAAAAAAACATTTCAAATAGTTTGTGATGATGCAAGAAGAGCCAACTAATTTCTGCAGTTCTCCAGATGTAATTCTTGGAAATTGTTTGGACACAACATTAAAAAAAAACTTCCTCTTCTGGGCTGATTGGCTGGTTCGTTTCTTAATTATTTCACTGAGGGAGGAACTAGGCATTTTCTGATTTTCGATTTTGTGATGCTTAAAAACCACAAATCACAGCTCTGTTCTTAAGTTGTTTTGTTAAAATTTAGAGCACAAATTAAAAGTTTAAACAGCAAAGACATTTGTTTCCACAGCCTTTTGCTTACAATTAACAAGGCTGCAAATATTTGCGGAAGGCACTGTAGCTCTCCTTATATAAAATGCACAAGATAACAGAGCCACAGAATCTAATGAGCTAAATAATTAGAAATATTTAATATGTTGTCAGGGTGATAAAAAAAAAAAAGATAAGTTAAATGTTTAAGCTGCTCTGCCTCAGCAGTCTAACAGTGCTCATCAATGTCAAAATGACTGAGATACAGATTCCAAACATGATTTCCAGCATAGCACTTGAGTTTTTTAATTGTAAAAAAGTGTGAGGTAAAAAATAAGCTGTTAATATTTAATATTTGACAACTGTTTTGTGACAGAAATGTAAAACTACTCGACTTTAACTTTCTTTTGAATTCAAAATACTGCAGAAACTAATTACCTGATTCATCGAACATTACTTGTTCAACCATTCTTCTTTTATTTTCTTTATAAGAGAAACAACGATACATTTTTCCCTCCAGTGTTCAAGACAGGGTTACGACCTTGCATATTTTTTACAATCAGATTTGTAAAATTACAAAGACTCCAAATAAGCATACATAAAAACTGAGCCTTAATTAGCAGAGGCCCTATTTTCTTCTCTTCACACATTTCAGAACTGAATAAAATCATTTGTTCAAAGTATTAACCTTAAGGCAATCCATCCTAGAATTGCAAGTGGACATATGCAATACAAAATAACAGTTTGCAGATCTTAATGGGGTCCGAGCATTTTTATGCTTTTTCTTTAATTTTTTTTAATTTTTTTTTATTCTTATATAAATCTTAGGAGTCCCCATATGTGACCCTGGACCACAAAACCAGTCATACGTGCCAGTTTGTTTGTTTGTTTGTTTTTAATATAAATGCGTTTTCCATTGATGTATGGTGTGGAGAGGACATTATTTGGCTGAAATACTATTGGAACTATTAGAAAATGTGACATCTGAGAAAAAAACAACTTTAAAATAAAATTTAAGTCAAATTAAGTTCTATGCAATGCATATTACTAATCAAAAATGGAGTTTTGGTACATTTATAGTAGGCAATTTACAATACATATTCATGGAGCATGGTCATAACTTAATATTCAAATTATTTTTTGGCAATTTTGACACACAATGTATTTTTTGCTACTGTCAAAAATATACCCGTGCTACATACGATTGCACAACATAAGCTCAAAGTACTTAATGGATCATTAATTATGCCATGCTTCAAATTACCGTAAAACATGTGTCTTTAAATGCAAATGAGCTGCTGTTCCCTCCCATCTTTACAGAAGAGGGTGGAGCCTTTACAGCTTGTGCATCAGTTACTCTGATTCAATAAAACAAAACCCTACATAAGCATGCATTTTAAAGCTTTGTCAATTTAAACGTCTGCTTCTAACATGTTCAGAAAAGCCAGATGTCAAGTGAGTGACTAAAAATTGTCTTTCGTTGTCTTTATCAAATCAGTTTTGACAAAATCTATTAAAGAAGACACACTCAGATTGCTGTGTCTGTAAATGTATGCAGTTGGAGAATAAATTCCATGTGTATCAGTATATTAAATCTGTGAAACAGCTTCACCCAAACATTTCAATTCACAATATTATGATGTGAGTTTCACTGGAAGAAAACTCACAACTCCACCTTTTCAGGTTGAGATTAATAAACAGTGTTTACTGATACAGAAAATAACTCTTTTTGAAGTGGAAATTGTTCTTTCTAAGTTGCAATTTTAAGATGCTGAAGAACATTAAATACAATGATGGAGATGTGATGCCCCATGCAGAGCCAAGCTAATGGATGGAGACTGTTTGCTAATAGCATCGGTTACCCTGCACTTCCAAATGTCACCAGGCATTCGCACAAAAGCCAATAGCAAGGCAATGACGTCATTATGAGGGACAACAATTGATTTATGTCGATTAGGAAGCATTGACCTACAGCTTTAGGTCTGGGTGACACAGATATGAGCCATCAATTGTTATTTCATTCCTGCCTGTCATTCTTTTACTATCTTAGGAAGCAACTTGTTCAGAAATGGCACAGCACTATAGAATACCATTAGTATATTAAAGCACACTACATACAGCTGTACTATTCAAGTCAAAAGCACAAACATATTCAAAAATAACTTGGTTAAATAAAGTAAAATGATAATCACATACACAGTAATAAGTGATTAGTTATTTTACTTTAAAAACGGAGTGTAAACATGTTGCCTTAAATGCGACAAGATGAGTTTACGCAAAAATGTAAGTGAAACCCATTGTAACTAGACTTAATTTTTATCATTTTTCACATTGTTCATTTACTTAATAATTTTAAGGCAATGGGTTTACACACTTTTTAAAGTAAAATCAATGAATCCCTTTGTAAGTAACAAGTTTACTCACTTTTTAAAAGTAAAGTCAATTAATCGCTTTTTTGACAGTGTACTGTATGGACATTTAACAACAGTCAATGACTTAAGGGGATCACACACATCTTTTAGAATAGTAAAGAGTTTTCTATGAGAGTACGTACACCAGCGTTACCATTCAGCATCTGTTCGCATTGCTTAGCAACATATAGAAAACTATGTAAGACGAGATTGCTGCAGCGTGGGCGTATCCGGTCTGCAACTCACTTTAGACTTCTAAAAAAAGTGTTAACCAAAAAAAAACCGTATCATTTATCAATTATTTATCAAGGCGGTACGGTGGCTCAGTGGCTAGCACTGTTCCCTCACAGCACGAAGGTCACTGGTTCGAGTTCCAGCTAGGCCTGTTGGCATTTCTGTGTGGAGTTTGCATGTTCTTCCCATGTTCGCATGGGTTTCCTCTGGGTGCTCCGGTTTCCCCAACACTCCAAAGACATGCGCTATAGGTGAATTGGATGAACTAAAATGGCCATAGTGTTTGAGTGTGTGTGTGAATACGAAAGTGTATGGGTGTTTCCCAGTACTGGGTTGCAAGTGGAAGCATTTGCTGCGTAAAACACATGATGAAATAGTTGGTGGTTCATTCCGCTGTGGTGACCCGATAAATAAGGGGCTAAGGTGAAGGAAAATTAATGAATGATTTATTTATCATCATCTATATTTTGTAGAATACAGATTAATTCATAAATTTTCTTTTCGGCTTAGTCCCTTTATTAATCAGTGGTCGCCACAGTGGAATGAACCGCCAATTTATCCAGCATATGTTTTACACAGCGGATGCCCTTCCAGCTGCAACCCAGTACTGGGAAACATTCACACACACTCATTCACACACATTCATTCATTCATTTTAGTTTCGGCTTAGTCCTTTTATTAATCAGGGGTCGCCACAGCGGAATGAACCGCCAACTTATCCAGCATATGTTTTATTCAGCGGATGCCCTTCCAGCTGCAACCCATCACTGGGAAACACCCATACATTCCCATTCACACACATACACACTAAGGACAATTTAGCTTACCCAATTCATCTATAGCGCATGTCTTTGGACTTGTGGGGGAAACCGGAGCACCCGGAGGAAACCCACGTGAACATGGGGAGAACATGCAAACTCCACACAGAAATGCCAACTGACTCAGCCGATGCTAGAACCAGCGACCTTCTTGCTGTGAGGCGACAGCGCTACCCACTGCGCCACCCCTTAGAATACAGATAACCAAACTAATTTCTGTGACTTTTGGCTTCCACTGTATAGGCAAGTAAGTAAGTTTAAGTAATAAAGTTTCGATTTTTTGAATTTAGTTTGATCTATCACAAGGGATAGTTCACTCAAAAATGAAAATGACCTAATTTTTTACTCTCCCTCATGTTGTTTTAAACCTTTATGAGTTTCTGTCTTCTGTTGAACACTAAATAAGATATTTTGAAGAATGCTACCCATCAATTTCCTGTAGTACGGAAATCAATGGGTACCAGCATTTTTCAAAATATCTTCTTTTGTGCTAAACAGAAGAAAGAAACTCAAAATTTTGGTTGAGCAAATGAGTGCAGGATCTTCATTGTTGATGAACATAACAAACAGATAGGGTGAACTATCCACTGTAAGTGACAGTATGCGACTGCTGATACAAAAACTGCCAGTCCAACACCCACTATATAGTGACCCAACAACTGCAGCGCCGCTGTGCCCTTGAGTAAGACACTTTACAGGGATAGGATTTTACTGGATTGCATGTCAGATTCAGTTTGGATCAGGGAAAACAGCTGTTAAACGAAACAATAACTAAAATGCTGAAATGCCACAATAGGATTTCTTCAGAACGAACAATGGTTTACCTCAGTGGTTACTTTTCAAAACCAGTCAATATTTGCACCTATTTTGACACTAAATATACAAAGATTTCTTTTTTAGATTTTTTTTTATTTCAAAGTCTCTTTTGAACGCTCACCAAGGATGCAGGTATCTGATTAAAAATGCAGATCATATTGTAATAGTCAATCAAAATCTAAAATAACTGTTCTATTTCTAAAATCACTTATTGTAAATTTAAATGGATAGTTCAACCATCCTCTGTCATCATTTTCTTACCCTTTCACTTGTTCCAAACCTGACTGTCTTTCTTCTGTTATAAGAAGATGTATTGAAAAAAGCCAAAAACATGTAACCATTGACTTGCATAATATTTGTTTTTCCTACTGTGGATGTCAATGGTTACAGATTTTCAGCTTTCTTCAATATATCTTCTTCAGTGTTAGAATAAAGAATAAGGTGTTAGAATACAGAATAAAGCAACTTATACAGGTATTTAAGGGTGTTTGAGGTTGAGTATTTAGTAAATATTAGCTTTTGGCAAACTTGTTTTCCTTTAATTTGGCGCTCTCTGATCCATAATAGACACATTTCTAATTTTGCTGTTTATTCTGCTGCAACAGACAGACTTCCTTAATACGTGCATACAGTAAATGCAATTTCTTTTAAAATTATTTTTATTCTTTTTACATGTTTATATGTGTCTTTTTATGTGTATACTCACAACATCAACAATATTTTCCAAATTTTTATGATAAGAACAATAAAAAAAAAAATAGATATATTTTTTATATTTCCAGTCTGGCTGGGTACCTGCTGTCTACATTGCTAGTGCTATATGAGAAACATTTCACCAATTTTCAAGTTAAAATACACCAATGTAAATCTAGTAATTCCACTGTATGGTTTGTTAAACAGACATAACAAATAGCAGTGGGGGTACATAATATCAGCACTATAACAGGTCAGATCGCCTGTCAATCAAAATTCCTTCAAATGGTAAATTCTGCTATGCTCAATCCAATCAATTCACAATAGGTAAGAACTGCTCTAGATATCTTTCACTAACAAAGTAAATGCAATTTCTGACTTTAAAATGCACTCTCCTCCACTTTTCCCTCTTTTTATTTTAGCATTCCTTTTAGCACTGCAATTTTTAGATCTGGCATTGCATCCACCTTGTCTCCCTGTACCCAAAGCGCAATACCCCAGCCTGTGCAGTTCTGCGCCTTATGGTCAGCGCTGCTCTTTCTTTTCTCATGTGTGTATGTATACGTGTGTGTGTGTGTGTGTGTGTGTGTGTGTGTGTGTGTGTGTGTGTGTGTGCGTGCGTGTGTGTGCGTGTGTGTGTGTGTGTGTGTGTGTGCGTGTGTGCGCGTGTGTGATGTCAGTGGTCCTTCAGCCAACAGTGTGTGGTCCAGCTCCTGTGTGACTCTCACTGGCCTCTGGCTTTATTCTCTACGCCCCACATTGGCCATTCCTCAGGGCAGTTCTCCATCTCCCAGCATCCCTTTCGCCTGCCATGCATATCAATCACTTTAATGGGGGTGCTTTCAGATGAGAAAAAAAAAAACACTCAGCTAAACTAAAGTGGGTCAGTATCCTTTCACTGATGCTGATGGGAGGGGAGGACGGAAAATCTAGAGAGAGATAAATACGCAGATAGAGATATATAGAGGGAGAGATGGTCTGAAAACAGAGCAGCTGGTGGGCCTGGAGTGGCCTCTCACTTCCATTAAGTGAAAACAGGGCACAGGGTCAATATAACAAGCGGCTGAATGAGTCATTAACCTGGAAAGCTAAAAAGCCACATCACAGATGTCTAGCTCGGTGTCTAGTCCTTTTAGAGTTGACACATATCCACTCACCACAGAACCAAAACATTAGTTGTACTCAAATAAATAAGATGAACATTATAAACAAAAGCTAAAGCACTTAAACTGTTTATTGCTATTTGTGTTTATGCACGCCAATGCACTTTTAACTTTTGTTTATAAAAAAGTTTTGATATTAAAACCAGTCTCAGTGTTTTGACCATATTATGTATTATGAATATCTGAATATGCTATATAAAGACTATTTATATATATATATATATATATATATATATATATATATATATATATATATATATA
>CAIGQV010016734.1:13274140-13284824 GCA_903798115.1 Danio jaintianensis
ACAGAGGGAAAGAGAGTGTATGTAAGAGAGAGATAGACAGAGGGAAATAGAGTGTATGTGAGAGAGAGAGAGAGAGAGAGAGAGAGAGAGAGAGAGAGAGAGAGAGAGAGAGAGAGAGAGAGAGAGAGAGAAGCAGACATAGCACCAGACTGATTGATCAGATGAAACGGGATGGGGGACAAGGTGAATAAAGGTAAAATGGCCAGAGAGTGAAGAAGAAGTGAACTTCAAGGCTACAGGGAGGAGAAATGGAGGAAAACAGAGCTGAGGGAGGGAGATCAGCTGGAAGGAAAGGTGGCATTAAGATGAAAGAAAGCATGTGGAGACCAGTTGCACTTCAAACGAAGGTCAGGAAGCAAAACACAGTGATGTCTGAGAGGTGAGAAAGAGTGAGACGGGTAATTAGCAGACAGACAGAGAGAGAGAACAACAGAAGGAATACTGACAGCGATTTGAGAGTTTGAATTGAGAGTGTGAATGTGTATGTTTGGGTCTGGTAATGTCCAGTTGAAGTCAGAATTAGGCCTTTTGAATTATTAGCCCCCCTGTATATTTTTTTCAACACATTTCTAAACATAATAGTTTTAATAACTCATTTCTAATAACTGATTTCTTTTATCTTTGCCATGATGACAGCACATAATATTTTACTAGATATTTTTCAAGATACTAGTATTCAGCTTAAAATGCAATTGAAAGGCTTAACTAGGTAGCAACACATTCTGTCAACAGATATCTTTGGCCGTTGTCCTTGGCAACCAAATTCCTATATGGTTACTTTAATGTAGTTCACAGACAGTTTGTAATATTATTTCTTCTCACACAATACAATCATCGTGATCCAATGTTTTCTGTCTGCCTGCCTGAATTGCTTGAATGTTCCACAATTTGAAATATTATGGCTTTTACTGTCTTTTCTTTATCTACAATGTATGTTAAGCTGCTTTGACTTAATCTACATTGAAAAAGAAATAAAAGAGAAATAAAGATGAATTATGCAAAATGAAATGTTAAGTTAGATACTGTTCATTGTTGCAATCTGCTGTTCATTGTAAATTTTGAACAATAAAGGTTTCCAGGTATTAATTATATGCTAAATTATTATAATGCGAAAACCTCCCGTTACTTACTCCCAGGGCCGTTTATATCAGAGTTGATATTTAGCCGCACCATGTTGGTGTTTTGGAAATCTTTCGTAATCTAATTTTTACGAGGTGGGTCATTAGCCCAACGCTCAACCCCCAACCTAGAGGACCAGGACATATAAAAATACACTACGGACAATTTAGCTTACCCAATTCACCTATAGCGCATGTCTTTGGACTTTTGGGGGAAACCGGAGCCCCCGGAGAAAACCCATGCGGAGAACATGCAAACTCCACACAGAAATAACAGTATACAATGCAATACTTCTCCATACGCATTTGTACACAGCACCTTATAACTTGTATATTTATAACAAATCTGTACAAACAATTCATCATCCAGAGCTCTTTTGTCTAACTGCATCTCTGTTTAATGTGTGTCGTATTTTTCTCATATTTATTTTGTGTTGTCACTTGTCACTTTATGTACACTGGAAGCTTCTGTAGCCAAAACAAATTCCTTGTGTGTGTAAGCACACTTGGCAATAAAACCGATTCTGATTCTGATTCTGAAACGCCAACTGACCCAGCCGGGGCTCGAACCAGCAACCACTGCGCCACCGTGCCACCCCATAATGCGGAAACCTACTATTTTAAATTCCTATATAATTTTTAGATCTGTCAATAGATTTGTTTTGTGATTGCAGTTAATCAAACCCTTGTGGTTAATTGTGATTATTAAAACATCATTTGTGACCGTGGACTACAAAACCAGTCATAAGTATTTTTGTAAAATTGAGATTTATATTGTATCTAAAAGCTGAATAAATATGCTTTCCATTGATGTATGGTTTGTAAGGATTGGACAATATTCAGCAAGATTTACATTTACATTTAGTAGATGCTTTTGTCCAAAGTGACTTAAAATTGAGGAAGCATTCAGCGATTCAACAAGAAGAGGCAATACACACAAGAAGTGCTAATTGTACTAAGGAACTGTTAGTGCAGGGGTGGCACAGTGGCTCAGTGGTTGGCACTGTCGCCTCACAGCAAGAAGGTGGCTGGTTCAAGTCCCGGCTGGGCCAGTTGGCATTTCTGTGTGGAGTTTGCATGTGTCGGCATGGGTTTCCTCCGGATGCTCTGGTTTCCCCCACAGTCTGTGAATTGAATAAACAAAATTGGCCATAGTGTATGTGTGTGTGTGTGAATGTGAGAGTGTATGGGTCTTTCCCAGTACTGGGTTGCAGGGATGTTATCAGTCGATTGAATGGGCGTTATCAGTGGTTTATCAGCTGATAGATATGGGCCAGTAGGGGCCTTCTGCGCCTACTGGTAGGCTCAGAAGGCTGTTATCAACCATGCACATGGTTAATCAGCTATATGAGATATCAAATATCTGTTCTTCTTGCGTAAATCCAGCAGAGGTCGCTCCGATTAACCCGCCCTCCTCCTTCCCTAAACCCAACCGTCATTATTTTTTCAAAAGCATCGATTAACCCGCCCTCCTCCTTCCCTAAACCCAACCATCATAATTTTTTCAAAAGCACGATTAACCCGCCCTCCTCCTTCCCTAAACCCAACCGTCAGTTTTTGAAAAAGCATTAAAAAACAAATAATTTACTTGTTCGGCTTTTGTCTTACCTGCTTTCTGAAACCGTTCTTCGCCAGACTCAAACCCCGTCATCGCTGTCAACTCCGCACCACATCACAAGTCTGCCGACGTACACAGTGAGCCACTGGAGAAACTGATAAAGGCTCAAAATCCATTCATATGGAGGTAAGTATGTATACCACCACGCAGCGTTCATTTTAAAGACAAAATGCAGACAAAATGCGGAATGAGCCTATGCTGATTATTTATATTATTTATTAAATTATATTATTTCCCATTAATTGTATTTTATTAACGTCTACCTCTACCCCAACCCTAAACCCAACCGTCACAGTAATGTTGATAATGGCCTTCTGAGCCTACCAGTAGGCGCAGTAGGCCCCTACTGACCCATATCTATCAGCTGATAAACCACTGATAACGCCCATTCAATCGACTGATAACATTCGAAGCAGGTGCCCACTCACCTGTGTGAAGCACACTTCATATATTTTGTTTATTTATTTTTAGAGATGATGTCAGAGAGATCATAATATTTCTACAGGTGGTTTGTCGAGCTGTTGTGTGGTGTGGAGGGGGGAGAGAAGAGGGGATCCTGATTTTGTTCACAGGGGTTTTGTTCACAGAAATACAACTATTTAAAATCTGGAATCTGAGAATTAAGAAAAAATATATAAGAATACTGAGGAAAATCAAAATACTGAGATAGTTGCCTTTAAATTTGTCTAAATGAATCCTTACCAATGCATATTACTAAACAAAAATTCAGTTTTGATATTTTACAGAAGGAAATTGTCCAAATGTATTCATGCAACAAGATATTTACTTAATATTCTAATGATTTTTGGCATAAAAGAAAAATCTACATGGACTCAAATATTGTATTTCGTTATACAGTAAGAAATCACAATTATCATTGTTTATGCTTTTGGCACCATCTGCTACTGCACATATATCCAGCAAAGAAAGCCACGAGACTCAATGATGAGTCTTATAAAACCTTTCCAGAAAATTTAATCTAATAAATGATACAAGCCTATATAATTCATAAGCTTGTTCACAACAACACATAAGAAGAAAAAAGAAATACTATGACAAATCTTTCAGTTCACACTATACAGAAAGTAACCTTCTTTATAAGTACTACAGGTGTCAGTGAACCAAACAGAGACAATGAACATGACAAACCATGCCAACTTGAGCAAGAACCATCCCTGAACACCATCAGTACCCTATAAGCTCCAGTAACATCAACAGGCTCTGTTCACAAAACATCAGCACATGTCCTCACTGCACGCAATCTGCCCCTCCACATGCAAACATATTCACCATAGCTTCACTCAAAACAAATTAACTGGTAAGAAATACAACATAGACTGATTCTGATCTGAGCCCCCCGTGCCCATTCACACACATGCACACACACTTACATGCACTCGCACACACACACACCACATCTGCACAACTACACTTCTCTGAAAGCATTACTCCGCCGCTGTGCACACATTCAAATACTGCATCCATTATGTTACCATAATCAAAAGCAATTTGTTGCTTAGCGCCATGCTTTTTTTTGCCAGCCATGATTAAAACGGCCCCATGGAGGTTTAGATTTGGTTGGAGGGATTAAATGTGATTTAATGTTATTGTACTAGAGTAAAGCCCAGGCAGTTGTGAGCCTTGGAAGGAAAAGAAAGTAAAACATTAAAAAGGAAACTCTGGTGAGGTCATTCTGTACATAAAAGAGAATTTATGATTATAAGGCGCGGGTAGTGCAAAGTTCATGCAGACTTTCAGAGTTCTGCAGGCTCTCAGATTTGGTTTTGAAGACTTTTTTTGGGGGGGTGTTACGTGTGTTTGTGTGAATTAATAAACAGATTGTAACATCACAACGATTGAAATTAAAAGTTCAAACTAAAGACTAGATGAGAATACCCAGATTTTCTAAAAACGTCTAGGATGATTTTTCCCCCAGACCCATTTTTCAGCTCAAAATAAAATAAAATAAAATAAAATAAAATAAAATAAAATAAAATAAAATAAATCTATATCACACAAATTTTTTTTATGTTTATAGCTTCAATTTGCTTTCAGGGTGATTTTTTTTTTTTTTACTTTTGCCTTATTATAATCAAGTGTTCATCCATATTTATGAGAAAAATATTCATCTCTCCAGTATTCCTCTTTATCAGCAGGCATAGACCAAGTGCTGTAGGTAATCACAGTAGTGTTGACAGAGCTAGAGCCACACAGATTCGAGTGTGATATTGCATTTATTAACAGTTCAATTGCACAAATGTGTGCATAATATTAAACAAAAACAAAGTGTCTTGAAAATCCTTAGTATATTCAAGTCTCAATTACAGAGTTTTAACAGCTGAGCTGAAGCCTCGGTTACCAATTCAAAATGTAAAAGTTACATTAAAAAGTATAACACTTTGCCTTCAGCCAAAACTGCTTAATTTGGAACAAATAATAGTTTAAAAAGACTAAAGACTGACCATTAGATATACCGATTACAAATTATATTTCAAGTTTAACCACTACAGACATATACACCAGATTCAGCGGTAGATTCCAAATATGGCTGAGGTAAGGATGTTCTTGGTGGGTTCATGCGTTTAAACTGATCATTTTATCTCCTAAGGAGCAAATGCAAAATGAAATACATTATAAATTAGTTATTACTTACGTTTCTGTAAGGCCAAACATGAAACCCAATCTCAACAGAACATGGGGTAAAAGTGTGTGTAATATAATCACTGCTAACATACTTTTGCTAATCATGGAAATCGAACCTGCATCAGAGAGTGATATTTGCTTGGAATAAATGAATTCAGAGAGGAGAAAAAGCAGACTGCGCATTTTTTACTTGATTACGCACAGGCAGAGTGCAATGCGGTGAGCTGGAAGCAATTAGAAATCATTCTATTGTTGTATAGAAGACAACAACAAAAGACGAGGCGAGAGAAAGATGATTGCAATCTCGAAAAGTTTGATTCTGGGAATAGTTTAAATGAACAGATAATTGCATGAGGCAAAAAAAAAAAACTGTAACAACACAAACATATCTATATTTAAAGACAAAAATAAATAACTAACGAAGTCCAAAGACTCATTTTTTATGCTTTACAGTACAGTATCAAATCCCCCCCCTGCAAGCAACTGATAATGAATAAAGACTACTGAATGTTGTTTCAGCACACTGGATTGGGCTCTGGGAGTGATTTTGTCACGTTTGGGTTTATAATAGCGATAAAAATCTCTATATCTCGACGCTTTTTAATCACACTAGCGCATTCATTTTGGAATGATTTGGAATGTCATTTGGTGGGAGAGGTAATCAGGTTTTGCGTTAATTGACTTTGCGGCCTGCAGATAGAAGGGTTTTTCTGCTTCAGTAATTACCACCCGCCATTCTCCTGTCTAGTCAGGTCTGCCTGTTGCCGTGCCGACCACCTCCCGGTGAGTATTAATGATGCGTGAGGTGTGCTGTGCCAGTGGGGAGTCACACAAAAGAAAATACTCATGCAGCCGAGCGTGCAGGACACACCAGACTCCAGTGTTTCCACAGGTGCTTCACGCACAGGTACATTCTGTCAACGTTTCAGCACAGCAGACGCAGCTGTAGTAATCAACATAGTTTGTAGCACAGACCGCTTGATTTAAGGATACCTCTTATTGCCCCAATGTACAAGATATAAAAGTACAAGATGATGCCTCAGGGGTCATTTAAACTGTATTAGGTACACCTTGCTAGCACAAGGTTGGACCACTTTTTTGCCTTCAGAACTTCCAGAGGCGGCATGGTGATTCAGTGGTTAGCACTGTCACCTCACAGCAAGAAGGTTGCTGGTTCGAGTCCCAGCTGGGCCAGTTGGCATCTCTGTGTGGGGTTTGCATGTTTTCCCCGTGTCTGTCCAAAGGCATGTAAAAAGCGAATTGGGTAAACAAAATTGGCCTTAGTGTGTGAATGTGAGAGTGTATGGGTGTTTCCAGTACTGGGTTGCGGCTGAAAGGGCATCTGCTGCATAAAACATATGTCAGAATAGTTAGCGGTGATTCGGCTGCGGCGACCCCTGATAAATAAGGGACTAAGCTGAAGGAAAATGAATGACTGAACTGCCATAATCCTTCAAGGCATAAACTCAACTAGGTGATAGAATCATTCTCCATATTTTTGGATATAGTAAATGTGGGGGTTATTTGGTTACAGTGAAATCACTGTCATGTTCAAGAAACCAGTCTGAGATTATTTGTCATGGTGTGTTATCCTGCTGGAAGAAGCCATCAAACATGGTCATAAAGAGATGGACTTAGTCATAAACAATATTTAGGTAGGCTGTGTGGCATTTAAGGAAAGGAAATGAAAGTCGTGATGAGGCCAAGTATGGTGACCCATACTCAGAATATGTGCTCCCATCCCAATACAGCCCATCCAAGTGCACATACACAGCAATGGACATACACAAACCATGAACACACACCAGAGCAGTGGGCAGCTATTGTTGTGGTACCCAGGGGGCAGTTGGGAGGACTCAAACCTACAACCTTTGGATTGAAACAATGCTGCATAGGCACAAAGGGGCCATTGATACGAGGCAGAATGGATCCAGACTTTCTTTTTGTTTGAGACAAATTCTCATCCTACCATCCAAAACTAGCAGTAGAAAATGAGACTCATCAGCTCAGGCAACCTTTATCCAATCATCGATTGTGAACTTTTTGTAAGTTTGTAATCTGATGAGGGTGCCACCAGTGTGCTCTTCTTTTGCTGCTGTAGCACTTCTGCTTCAGGGTTTTAGACACTGGTTTTAACAAGTGGTTATTTGATATACTGTTGTCTTGTCTTAATCAGCTCGAATCTGGCCATTCTCCTCTGTTCTTTGGCATAAGCTTTGCATTTTTACAGACAGAACTGCCTGTAAACCCTAGATATCGTTGTGTGCAAAAATCTCAGTAGAACAGCATTTTTTATAATATTCAGACCAACCCATTAGGCACCAACAACCTTATAAATCATATTAAGCCTTAAGAGTTTAAAACATCTGATATATGTTTTCTGAGCACACAGATACAAAGCATAAATAGAAATTGGGTCTATTTTACATCATCTATCCAATACAAAATATCATGTCCAAAACAGCTCACATAATGTTGTTTACAATATGTCTGGAAATGTAAACAGGTGGGGAAGAAATTGTGTTTCAAAACATATTAGATTTATCAAACAGACTTTCTTCTTGAATGACAACTCTTTAGTACTGTAGCATTTTTGTTCACACTCTATTTTAAGGTACAATTCTTGCTATAACAAATTAACAACAAATTTTTGCTCAATAAACCCTTAATAATTAGTAAGATAGAAGTTGGGTTTAGGCATTGGGATGTATAATATGATCATATTTTATAAGTACTAATAAACAGCCATTATCATATCAATAATCAGGTAAAAAGTAACTAGTTAATAGTTGGAACTGGCACTTAAGCTAAAGTGTTATCTTTCCCTGGAGAAAAATAAGGACTACAATCAAGGTGTTTGAGGAAGTTCGGAAACTCCCATTACGATAGATCTCCTTTAAAATTGCATCATTTTGGCTTTGCTGCTTTTTTGCTTTGTTGTAGCTTGTGTGTAGTTGGTGTCCAAAGTCGCCAAAGATCAAACTTTGTCAACAGTCGCTTCAGCTTATTGCAAGTGGATGACTGTAACTTGTTATCTTCCTCCACAAACGTGTCTCTCTCTGCCTTGCTTCTTTCTTTGTCCCTTTCTCTCTCACCTTATTTGTGATGCTTCAAAAACTCCTTTGTATCGCTCCTCCCTGATATAAACACACTCGGAGCGCAGATGTTTCCGACACAAATACAAACAGAGCGTGAACCAGAATACATGCGCCACTCTCAAAGCTCCTAAATAAACAGGCACAAAGACGCAACCAAAGCATATCAACAGACAGAATTACATCATCAAGAGCTCACAACGCAGTTGACGTAGAAAAAAAAGACTTTTGTATGACACATCTGACATTTTCTTGTACATCTAGAGCGAAATATGTGTTTTCCCAAAATCTACCAGTAGGGGGAGCAGTTTGAGAACAACAATTTTTCAAGCTACTGATTCACTTTACACAGAAATAGAGTGAAATAGGACACAGCGTGTGTCATTTCATAACCAGAGATCCCCAAGGAAAAGCCACATTGTTTAGATTTTTTGAAGACAATGATGTAATAAAGCTCCTGCCGTGACGGCTGACAGGTTTTTGGATGGTATCGTGTCACAAGACAATCAAATCATGAGATTGAAGACGGTGTGTTTTGAAAACCGGGAATTCTCACTTGAGGTGTGCTTGAGGTGAGAAGAATGATGCAATTTTTTCAGCTCACTAATTCAATGAGTGCAGTGTCAAAGACTTCATCACAGGGACTCCTGATTGTTAATGAGTTCGCAAATGCAAACACTGGTGTCAAAATGCTCTCAGTTGAGTTGAATAAATATGAGATGTGGAATCAAGTGTCAGTTACATTGATTGTGAGTTTTGGGGATTATAAATGCGTGACTTACGGGTTTCCGTAGTCCCAGACGACACACTGAGGATCTGTCGTGCCCTTTGAGGAGAAAGAAGGACAGAAAAACTTAGGAATTTAAAAAAATGCAAGACAATTTTAAACGTTGCAAGTTAATAAGTAAATAAGAAATTAATGTGTACACTTGAATCTGAAAAAGTAAATACATATCAATCAGATTTATTTATCAAACCAGGTGGCATTTGAAACATCAGTCTATGATAATATCTAACATGTATACATGCATAAAAATGTGACAACAATAAATAAATAAACCCTCTAATAAAAAATGCATCACAGTTTCCACTAAAATATTAAACTGTTTACAACATTTATAATAATATGATATAAATAAACTGTACAATGCAGAAGGGGAAAAAGAAGAAAGGAAAAACTCTAATTTCTGATTCATTGATTCGTGATGAATCTGGGATGAAGCCCTCACTTTGTGCCCAGTGTGAGTCTCTAATCAGGGTTCATTGGTGCATGGCTGAATGAGCAGCTCATTATTGATTCATCAGTGAATCAACTGATATAATTGACTAAACTGCCTCTGCTCAAGTTATGCCTATTATCTCTTTTGAGGAGGTGAAATCTCAGTTGGGATCGTTTGATCTGAACAATGATCACCTCTGACCTTCAGGAGTATATCAGACACCTAATGCGGCTGCCAGAATCAGAGGGCAATTACAACTCATTATGCGGTCTCAGTCAGGTTGTATACTTCAAATGAGGGCAGGCTCAGTGATATACAGAGTGTTGAAGAGCAGCGCTTTAAACATCAAATGTTTTTGAAATGTTATTTCATTTATTCATATTTTGTGTATGTTTTGATTGTTATGCCATATGTTATGCTATATGTTATGTTATATATTATGTTATATGTTGTTACATCATGTTGTGTTACATTAGGTTATGCTATATTGCATTACTTTGCACTGTTATGTTGTTACATTGTGTTATATTATGCTGTTATGATATGCTGTTATGTTATGTTGCTACGTAATGTTGTCACACTGAATTGTGTTATGCTGTTAAGTTGTTACGCTGTGTTGTGTTATGTTGTTTTGCTGCATTGTTATGTTGTTACATTGCGTTATGTTATGCTGTTATGTTGTTGTGTTGCATTATGTAATGCTGCTCTGCTATGTTGTTACAATGCGTTATGTTGTTGCATCGCGTTATGTTCTGTTGTTATGTTGATTTTTGTTCTGCTGTTACATTGTGTTAGGTTACATTGTTATGTTTTGTTACCATACATAGCATTATGGTATGTTGTTACATTGCATCATGTTACGTTGTTAAGTTACGTTATCTTGTTACTTTGAATTATGTTATGTTGTTATGTTGCATTGTTACGCTGTGTTATGTTATGATGATGCATTATGTTATTTGGTAAGTTGCATTATGTTATGTTGTTACGTTG